>JAOXYM010000012.1:4505529-4547044 GCA_028567055.1 Leptatherina wallacei | reverse complement strand
GGGACGAGGCGGTGCAATAGGCCAAGCGGCGCCAGAGGTGCGAGGGCCTCCATCGCCGCTCGCGGCTTTAATTTTTTCTTTTTTTTTTTTTAATTAGCAGGCGAGAGGCAGGGTACACCCTGCACAGGTCACCAGTCTGTCGCAGGACTTTTAACTTTCTTAATCATCATTTTAACTTTCAGTTGTAAGTTGCTTTGGACAAAAGCGTCGGCTAAATGACTGTAGAACAGAATAAATAAATCATATTAATACATTTACAGACAAAATGATGATTGTAGTGAAAAATCTGTAGACATAAGACCCGACTGCATTCCCCTCAGTGTCTTTCTGCTCATGTCTTTAAAATCCCAACATAACATCCAGCAGATTTTATGTTTAGTTCACTCACCTACCTCAAACTGCTGTTGTGTTTTGGCAAAAGCATTTGGCAGCGAAGCTAACCTTTACCTGCTCAAAGCTGCAATTTTCCTCAAGGGTCAAGTTAGACCTAAAACTGAACTAAAAGAATAGAAAAGATGAGGTGTTTTTCCACCATCTGAGACCATCTGAGAGCAGCCCACACTTGCACCAAAATGTCTGCCCCTGTAGGAGCACATGCATCTTTCAGGGGCATGTTTGGCAGTAAAAACATTATCCACACTTCTATTGTTGTGGATGTTATGAATGGAACAGAAAAACTGCTGGTTAAACTCAAAACAACTAGTTTAAAGCTTTTTTTTTTTCCGAAGCAAGATAAACTGCTAACCCAATAAACAGCAACACAGCAACCATCTTGGTTTCATTTATTACTGTCAGAGCATCGTATTAGAAATGTAGACGTAACTTACATTACTTCCGGGTGCTGTGACATCACCATTGAAGCTGTCAAAAAGTTATTACACCATTTCCTAAGTCAGGGAGATACTAAGCAGCAATGAAAACACGTCCTTTTCCATTGGTCCCTGGTAGACTTTTACTGGACCCTGCCTGTAAAGTTTACAGCCAAACTATGCATATTTCTGCTCTTAACTGGAATTTTAAATATAAAATGTACTGTTGTATACTGTAAATGTATTACAAGTAAAGTTACAGTTTATTGTGAGCTTCAACCTTCTCTGTTAGGACTGGTTTGAAACAAAAACTGCTTGTGTCTTTAGTAAGCAGAGATGCTTCAACACAGATCAGCAACATCAATCAGCTGAGATATTATGCTCCTTTAATTTGTCTGTTGCATGACTTAACTGGTAAACAGAAATGTTTGGGGGAAAAAATAATCCATATAAATCCTACATGCGACTGATGCAAATCTAAAATACGTTAATTTCTGTATAATGACATTGTTCAGGTGATTTTAGAGACACTAAAGGCCTGTTTGATGCTTGCTCAACAGCTGACTGTGTGACAAAAACAACATGTTTAGTTGTTTATGTGAGCTCAGATCACAAACGGCCATTTAAATGGAAGGCTCATTTCACTGCAAAGTCTGAACACTTATTTTTTTTGCACTTTCCCTCTTAGGGTCACTCAGGACACTTGATAGTACCAAGCTGAAGAACCTCAAAGGCTAAAGGAGCCAAATGGGGAATTGTCAGAGAACAGTGGTTATAGCTGCCATAACTCCTCACCTTCTGCTCTTCACCTGCTGAATGAGGAGCTGCTCCTTACTGAACATATATTGAGCTCCTCATTGGATGTCAATATATGAAATTACCAACCTTAACAAAACAACGAACAACTACTGATCAGTAATAGGCTTCATTTTGGTTCTTGTTAGTTTTTGACTAAGAATATGCTGCCCATGTGAAACACCCAGGGATTTTCCCATGGTTAGAGGATGCTGTTTTTTGCACTTATAAAAAGGATAAATGTCCCTGTAGTTTAACATAGCTCCTTGCAAGCTACACAATCTGCTTTCATACCATTTTGAAAGATTTCCTGCATTCAGATTGTCAGATGCAGGGAGTAGATCCGGTTGTCTCTTAAATGTATAACCATATAGTCAGTCACTCAAGAGAACAAACCACAAATTTTCATATTTTATTTAACCCAGGTTAACAGTTAACAATTCATTTAACATTACAGAAAGATACAGTGTGAGGACTACATGTGTGAGTGAGTTTTAACTGCATTCATGATTGAATTTCGGTGACTGAACACAGACGCTCATCTTTGTCCCTGCCAGCCACCACTGCAGTCACTGATCTGTTCCGTCATCCTGTTTCCTATCCTGATGTAATTTACCAGATTTAGACGGAGCCTGCTTACCTCATCTGTCCATCCAACACATCCGCTAGTTTGACATGGTGGCATCATTTCATCACAAACAACTGCAAAGCTGCAGGTTGAACTCTGCTAACAGAACTCAACAGGACCATGTTCAAGAGCTTCCAAACTGTAGGACATTTGTGTTCTTGCTAATGCTTCTACAACGCATAAGCCACTGCACTGACAGCAACAGCAGAGCCACATTGGCACCCTTTCAGAAATCTGTATCACAGCTCCATTTGGTGAATTAATGGCACACATCGTCATATTAATTCACAGCCTTGACTTTATATCATATGAACAAACATGATAGAAGGTTATCTTAATGTTTAATTCCATAGCAAGTAATCTAAAGACTGTTAGAACAATAACCCAGATATTTAATCAGTTCAACAAACTGGTACTGCATCAAGAGGTACCATGTATCCATGCAAAACTCCTGAACCCTGGCCCAGACAGCAGACACTGTGCTGTAAATACCAGGCCGAGAAAAAAAAAGCCAAACAACTTGAGGCACAAAGTCTTGGGTTAGCAAATTCCAAGCATTTTTCACTCTGCTGGAACCACCTAGATTCACAGGGGGATACAACTGGGGCAGAGCTGGGATTTCACGGTAGAGGTGGAACATAAAGAAATCTTCTGCTTATCAGCGTCTTCAGGCAAGATGTTTTTAAGAGATGTATATGGCAAAAGGAATGCGTTGTTGCGAGAATTTCGAACTAATGACCCAGACAGTCCCAGGTACTGCTCTATAATCCATCAGTGAGCAATGGTGCACCTTCTGTCAGTAAGGAGAAGAGGAGCTTGCTACAGGAGGCTGCAAGCTTTCTCCTGGCCGGCACAGTTTTTTGCTGGATAGAGGATCTTTGGCTGAGAAAAGTGGGGCTACTGGCCAGAGGAAGGGAGCAGGGAGGGGGTGGGGACTGTGCTTTTTTTTTTTTTGTACTTGTAAAAGGCCATTTCACTGCCTGCTGTTACCATAACAACAGGCTACAGACCAGTAGATGTGGAGGGGTGCGTCACAAAGTTTTTCTTTTGGTTGCAAGACGCCAAGCACTGGGGCTTTCTATGGGACGATTAAAAGTCCAAGACAGGGAGAAAAAAGGGCGCCATAGAAGAAACAGTTCCCCTGCTGACGACTATAAGTGGCTGTTTGTTTTCTTTTCTTGTAATAGACTGCAAAGGGACATTATGTGTTTCTTTTCCCAACTAAGAGATTTCTGACCACAAGGCCTGTAAAACTCTTAGATATTGATGCCGATTATATTTTTAAAGCTGTCCAGATGCTCCTTTGAAATGAAATGGGTAGAGCCTGGAAATATGTTAAATAAAAACAATATTAATTCTGTCATATGGTAGGCTTTTGGTCATCAGGCCCACACATGGCGATTGTTATATTACAGGTCGCAATACAATTAACTAAAGCAGTTTTCTGAGCGCAAAACAATAATAATAATAATAATAATACTGTGTAAACATGCCTCGGACTATCATCGTGTTATTAATAAGTTGAAGTGATTTGTGCAATAAACATGTATAAGTAGCTACATTTACACCGTTGAAGGTTACAACGTTTAGATATATTGCTGCAGGATATGACAAAAACATGGTAACAACAAAGCTGGAGAGCAAGTGCCATCCAGGTCTCAGTTACAATGTAACCGTGAACAGCTGGGCTCAGTTGTCAGCAGCAGAAAGAGTGAAAACGCCGCAGTTTGTCTGATAATGACAGCGGCGTTTTCAACTTGAGAGGAAAACTGCGGGGTATCCACACTCATCGGTCCGCATAGGAGCCGTGTACAACCTGACTGTTCAATTTTTACAAGTCATCATCTGCCCAGCAGGAGAAAACTAGGCCTGTAGCTATATTGAGCACCACCCTGCAGCCCTATTTCAGATTCCATTTAAATGCGACATGTGCTGTGTGTGTGCGGGGCTACGCGGACGAGGAGCGGCTGAAAAAGAAACAAGCTGAAATTAATTTCAGGGCTTTTTTTCTGTGTGCGCTTACCTGCAGATGTTCCTGAAATCGTATCGGCAATATCTGAGCCATTTCTGAATGATTTCTCTATCAGAAGAATCCGAGAGAAAGGAGAGGGGAAGGGGACAACAAGAGGAAAGAAGTAGTCTTCTTCTATGCGTGCTCTAAACGCCCCAAAAGCCAAAAATGATGGACTGTTGTGGGTAGCCGAGGCGGCTTGCGTTGGTATTAGACGAATCCACTGACTGCTCCCATTCAGCAGCCCCCCTTCACTAGTGCTGAATCAAAAACTCCCCACCTCCGCTAAGAAAAATAGTCCACTTCAACTACTACAGAGCCATGCCTGTTCTTCCCGGAGCCTTTTAAGGATAATGGGCTGTCCTAAAAATCTGCACTGGCTTATCATAAGTGATGACTTCGCATAAGAAGCCTTTTATGTGTGTTTTGTTCTGTTCCACTGAGCTGTCAATTCATCTCGTTAGTTGTGCAGTTTGTACCCCTCCGCCGCAACCCCCTTCCCCCTTCCTTTCCACAAACTTCCAAATCACCGCTCGAAATATTTTTGCATGATTTCCAAAAATGTACACCCATCTTTCCGAAAACTGTATATGTGTATGGATGACTCATAAATATGAGGAATTCTGACCCTGTCAGGTGTTGCAAGAAGCTGAAGACACATCTTTGTGACTTTTGTTAGATTTTACCCCCAACATCATCAGCATCAACATCACATGCATCGGCATTGTGTACACAGCTTGAACATGCAGTATACTACAATATATAAGTAATCTGAGTTTAAAACAGTTATCCCTTTGTTCATGATCTGCACTCAATATCAAAGTTTTCTGGCCTCATATGATGTTAATTGAAGGCTGTGATGAGACTGAGGGGACATTTTTGCAGATTTAAGTTTTGAGCCATTTATTAAAAGTTATAAGTATAAAGATGGACTGTCAGTTTTTGGTTAGTCTGGTTGTTTTCAGATAAATAGAAATTTAGTATAAGACTAAATATTACACATAGAAGTTCGAAATAAATAAAGCACCAAGTCAAATAATTTGATTTGCACAGTGCCATTTTGACCTTCCTGTACTGGTCAAATGAAAGGCACTAATACATTCAAGGTTTATTCTAAATTATGCTTTTTAAAAATAAGAAGATTGAAAAAAAATCGTTTTTTAACTAGTTAACAACAAGATGCATAATCCAAAAGTATTAATAGAAAATATTATTTTTTTCTGCTTACAGAAGCAATTTATTTATTTATTTCAACTTTTCATTTAATTTTTACTTTTCAAAACCTTTGTATGACCGTCCCCAGGTCTTAGACCCTGTAAAACTTCTTCACCATCACTTGGTGTCTGGCACAAATTCTAGATTGAACTCTGGTCTGGACCGTGGCTGGGCCATTCCAAATTGTTGATATTCATTAATGGTTGATTTGATGCATAATTCTAAAGTATTTTGTACTAGGACATAATAAGAAATTATCTGGTCTTCACTTGGTCTGACATCTATGTAATCAAAACCTCAGATGAACAACACATGACAGGTTACACTGTCTCTTTGTACACCCTTACTGTTTTTCGGTATTAAGAAGATAAGTTACAGCCAAATGCTGCTGAACAAATACACTTGACTGACTGCTAATCAGTCTGTAAAAGCAGAGGTTTTGTGTCAGTTTGCTGGTCTGGAGCATTTGAGTATTTGTTAACACAATGCCAAGGAGGAAGACATATAATCTTCGAGAAGCATTAATCAGGACAGAGTTTTAAGGCCAGTGTATCATGATGGTCCAGTCAACGTCCAAAACTGAACCTGATTGAAATACAGTGCTGGGATATTAAGGATTAAGCGAATACCTTAAAACCTCAAACCAGAGATGCTGTTGAAGCAGCATTGAAAAAAACATGGTGCTAAAGGTTTCTATGCAAAGAGCTAGTGGATCCTAGGAAGTGCTTAGTTTTTGATAAATTGGTTGGTTTTTAGGTAAATAATGACACCGTGTAACATGTCATGTGCTGTTGGTTATCGGAAGTTGTATTTACCTCATTTCAAGACTTCATGCATTTTTCATAATGTCCTGATCTGTAAAACCATAGAATAAAAAAAAGCCATTTGAATTATTTTTCACATCACTGTATATTCATTTATTACACTTGTAAGTTAAAACTTTTGCGGAACATGCTGGTGGGCAGAAGGTCCATACTGATCACGCAATTGAGATGTCTTTGGTTTGAATTCAGCAGGTAAAGTTAAGTTCTAAAACAACATTGCAATCTAAATAAAAGCTATTTTCAGCTTAAAATGAAGTGACATATTTACAAATTTCTACTTCTCTTCAAAGTATTGGATAATATGCAGCTGACTTTCATTAGTTCAGCCTCACACAGTTGGTCATAGTAGTCATTCAAGCTGCAACATGCCCCACACCCACCTGCCACATAAAACTGACTCCAAGACGTTATTTTGTACTCATTTACACCTCCAGCTAACGTAAAAATACTACATCTGCAGTCACACAAGCTAAACTCTATCATTATAAATTTATAACTAAAAATGTTTTACTATATAGACTTAAATAACCAGAATTCTAAAAATGAAAAAGAATATGACGTTTACCCCGTATATCATTTCCCTTCAAAGCTTGAATTTAGTACATACAACACAATTAAATGTGGTGACATATCATTTGTTATATGTAAGATAGTTCAAATGTTAAATTTTATTGTTAATGTAACTAAATAGTTTATAGCTTTTCCATCTGGTGTTCCAGGCCCAACTTTTATGTTTTGACCACAAAAGAGATGGTTTTACCCTGTCAGGATGCAGATGGAACCACCAGTGTCTGGTCAGCAGCTGCAGGGAGGTAACTCACACACACATGCATGCACATGCACACAGATAGGTCTTAGTGACCCCCACTAATGAGGACATATAACAGGGAGATATCTGACGAAAGTGGAAAGTTGAGTTTACTTAAGAAATCTTGAACTTTTCTTCAAATGAACCACACACAGCACAGACACACGTCTGGTGAGTTCTGGGCTGCAGATTGAAATAGCTAATGGTCAACAACAGTGAACAAAGAAACTGCAGCAAAGGAAATGGAATTAAAAACTGTTTAATTTAGATGTAAACTCAATTGTGGTCCGTATTTTTCTACAACATCACACTAAAAACCTAAAGTATACTCAAAACCATTGAAAAGAACTACAGAGAGGATACATATTTGTATTTAAAATAAACCAGTGATTCATACAGATCAAACATTAAAATTTAAGTGGAAAGGTAAAATTGATAGTGAGGATTAGGTGCACATTGGGAAGCCCTTGTGAGGTGGATGCCTGCCATATAAGCAGAAATGTACTGTTTGTGTCAATGGAAATCATTGAAACCGATTGATCTGACAGGGTGAACAGTTTCTGAAAGGCTAAGCTGACTACTATTACAGTAACAAAGCGGCACAATGTTCATTTTACAAGATAAGCTTAACTTGCATAATATTCATTAAAACAATGACACAGCTCAAAAGAGAAAATTTGCTTCATCAAACCTCTGGCATGTCACAGCAATTGTGTTTCATAGATGATTTCTATGGTCTTTATTTTCACTGTGATGGGTTTCACAGACGTGTGATTGCACCTTTGTGAAAGACACACAGTAAGTCCACAGTATTTCCCAGATGGAAACTTTTAGTTTGTGCCTTTAACCTCATGAGTAATGTTAAGTCAACATAGTATCCTTGTAGTTTTAAGGGTGTACAGGGTGAGTTAAGTGTGCTGTGTGCTTGGCCTGGCTCCTGCTGTCAATCAGCAGCAGTTGGTTATTCTTGTGGTAAGAAATCATCTCGTCGAGACTGCTGAAAATCTAAGAGAGAGAGGAGAATAAAGGATGGAAGAGTATTAAACTCAAAGTCGGAAATTGTCATTAAGCTTCATTCCCTTCAGAATCCTGCTCTCTTTGTCTTTTCCTGTCTCATCCCTGTTGCTCCAACCAGTGCACTTCTTACTCGCCCTCACCTCTTCGTTGCTCTTGCCCTCCTTTCCTAGGGCGTAGCCATGTGTGTCCTCCAGGAAGCGGATGGGGATATTGTACACCTTCTGTTGGTAGAGCACAGCAAGGGTGTATGGCTGGCGGGTGCTTTGGGCAGAACTGTACCGGATGAGGAAAGCACCATCCTACAAAACAGAGAGATGAGAGGAAAACTGGAAGATCTACCAAAAAAAACCTTTAAAACAAAGACAAATCATGTTTGAAATAAAAACTCATCATCAGCTGTTTATTTCACCAGGAATTAAGACATGAAACCATTTTAGTTCACCTTGTTGACTCTCTCTAAGAGATCCTCAGCCGTCTTTCTGTCGCAGTATCCAGCAAACCACTCTTTGTCCTGGGATGTGACACACAGCAAACACATAATAACAGCACATTTACCACAAGTCTGAGAAAAAGCTACTCAGATATATCCATTTTTTTCTGAGTGAATTGTCACTATTTACTTTATTTTCTGTCTAGCTGTGTCCTCATTTCAGGTTTTAGAGACTTTTCCCTTCAAAATATATTCCCTTTATGTCACCTTAGCAGTTTTAGACCCCTTCTAGACATGAAAGCATTCAAATATTTCACTTGGCATCATTACACTGGCAACCTGTATGTGTTTAAACCTAAGTTATATGTTGCTTTCCACTTGCTCAGGTCACTGAATCAACAGCTTTTTGCAGTTCTGAGGTCCAGATCAGACTTCTCTTTAGCAGCCCTGAAACTTTTGAATAGCCAGGCTCTTCAGATCCGGCGGTCTATCATATTGATAATCATCCCTGTGATTCTCAGATAAAATCCTGACACGACTCTTTGATTACCGTCTTGATTTGATTTAAAGTTGTTTTAATGTTTTCATTTCTTATTTAGATTTTTCTGGTTCATTAGTCTAAGGATCTTCAGTATTCTGGACAGACGTTGTGTTTAAATGTGCAACATAGCTGAAATGATTTGACTTCTCTTAAGAGCCAGAAAAGTTTACACCCCCAAGTTTTTGACCGCTATATTAAGATACTTAGCAACAGTTAAAGTAGTGATTAAAAAAAAGTGAAAACACGTTGTTTCACAGATTTACTAAACCAATTATATTGTTTATAGTAATTTCTCATGGTCAGGAACAGAAGTATTTATTTGGCCACTTTAGGAGCACTTTTAAGCACAATATCCTTTAACATCCAGTTGTTTTTCATCAAAAATCACACTAAATAGGTCTCCAAGCAGTTTTAAGCTGACATAAGTGATTTAATTTCCAAGAAACAGCTCTCACATTTTTACACATTTCCTTCTAAACAGGAACAATAACTCCAGCAAAATGTTAGGACATCAGTTCACCATTCTGCTTTGATTGGTCAAGTCAAGAGGCCTGATCAGACCCTTCCCACATTTCTGCATCCACTGTATCAAGAGCAAGATGAGTCATAAACATTTCTAAATCATCTTAACCTCAAAAAAAAAAAAAAATCTTGTCATTGTAGAACTGGATCCTATTGTACAAGTGACGTATAGCCCCATATATCCAAAAACATTTAAATATCATATTTGATTTGATGAAGCCTTCAAAGAGAGATGGGAGGTAACCGTTTGGGACAAACATGAATCACAGCTTTTTGTGAACATTGCATGAGTTGTACGAGCAATGACAGAGAATTATACATGTGAGGAATTCTAGTAATCACGAAACTCAAAGTGCCTTTGAATTAAAGATATGCAGTGTTTTATGAATTGCAAATCAAATTAGATATAAATAACTGTGGCTGTTCTTGGATGGTAAAGGGACAAGAGTCAGATTTCATTTCCATATCATTTAACTGAGTTTGACTTAATAACCAGATTCTCTGAGCAGATTGATGTCATACCTCATTCCCTGGTTGTTTGGTCACCCTCATTCCACCTTAAAACAGAGGGGAAATGTATCATTTGCAGTACATTGTCACTACTATAGGTACTTATACCACATTATGATTATTAAAAAACTGCTGAATATGATATTTCTAAAGATGACCCAAAAAATGTGATCTTACCCACAGCCTTATCTGCCACAGAAGGATTTGGAGGACTGGAATAAAAAAATTCAACATAAAAATTGATTCAGACATATGCATGCACTTAGCAATGGAGTCTAGAGTACACAAGCATGATAGTGATTAAAGTTTCACCACTTTTAATATATGTTTTATCTATCAAACAAATTCAATGCCTCTGCTCTTACCTGGGTTTGGCTTGGTTCAGGATTACTGGCAGAGGAGGCTTCAAACCTGTTGGTGGGGGAAGTTTGGTGGGAAAACTAGCACGTCTCTCTTCAACTGAAAGAGCTACAGAAGTTATGTACATATATTAGATTATAATGAGCTTAATGACTTCTTTTGGAGGAGGTTGGATGCTTTTCTTTTATTGATAACAAAGATAAAGGCCTCACCTGTTTTGATCTCATTCATGGGAGGAAACAATGAATTCTGAAAGACAAGAAATAGTTGTTGCTCCGATGTGTTTAAACTGAGTGGAAATCAGATTTTTCTAAAGCAGCCTCTTTTGCCAACAGTGTTTTTAACCAGGAAGGAGCTAAGGAGAAAAATAATATATACTCACAGACTTAGCTCTGGGGACTGGAGGCTTCATCCTGCAGACAGAGAGAATATGAATAGTCACTGCATGTTTAATATATAAAGTACAAAAGTATCATAACTACTTAATTGAGATCATGTGGACTTGAGGGGGCAGGTTAAACAGTTAAAGCATGTTAGTAAGTGTCATCATCTGGTCAGAAAGAAAGACAAAAGCAGTTTTGACTCAATGTGAGGAGCATTTACATGCTTAGGGAAGCAGGTGGTGTAATGGGAGGAGGAGGCATCCTTGACCCACGTGGGCCTGAAGAACAAGCTGAAAACAAGAAGAAAGGAAATCACTTTTTAATTCACACCTTCCATTATCTTGACATGAAATATTGGGCCCAATCACAAAACATTTGGAAGTAGTTTCAGTTTTGGGGAGATGATGTAAGAATGCTGAGCAAACCTGCCATTAAAACTTAAAGGTTAGTTTCTGTTAAGTGTGATGCAACCTACCTGCTTCTGGCTCTAAGTACAGATCATCATTATCTTCCTGAAATAAAAAATGACAAATAATAACACATTCAAGAATGGCATCGACTTCTTTGGATAGATGCCTAAAAATGTCATGCATTTTAATGTGGACTTCAGCTCTTTGGTGCAGGTATCTGAACAATGTGAAATGGGCTGCACTTTAGATTCAGGCTTTTGTGGGTGTGCATCACTATGTTTATGGACTATCTTATATGAAGAAGTAATGGTGACTTTACCAGGCCCTTAAACAATGGTCCCTTGGGTGCATTGTTTCAAGTGCCTCCTTACACCTCCTACACAAGAAGAAGAATCTCAGACTGAAGAAGCTGCGCTGTCTACTGTCTCTTTCAGTGTAATTCTGTTGAAGCCTTATGTAAATACTGAATAATAATAGAGACGTCTGTCCTAACAATACTGTTTTGAAGTACGCTTTGTAACTTGCTAAAAAAACATTTTTTTTTAATTTTACAAAAAAAGAAAAAGAAAAATAACCTCTTGACAGTTCAGTTGCATGTTCAGACCCTTGGACCATCCAACACGAATGTCCCTTCTGGTTTGAAATATGAAAGCATGTTTACCTGTCTAGGCTCTATCTGTTTGTCTTTAGTACCACTAGTCTTACAAATATTTTATAACTAACAACATTCCTGTTGATGGGCAAAAAAAAAGTTAAACTCACCTGCTGTTCATTTGGATCCAAATATACATCTGAAATACAGAAATGAAACATTACTTGTGATCTATGTCATTGTATTGTAATCCAAAATGATTTAATACATTTTTTTAAGAAAATACTGTACTGAAATAAAACATAATTGAGATGCTTGAATATTTGTTCTGGAATTAAGCTCCAAACTAAGTGTGTGCATAAAAGAGTGCTGCAGTCTAATCCTGTTAAGTCATGCAAGTTGCTGCTCAGAGGTAGCCCAGTAGGTGGCATTCTCCTCTTTGTTTTGGTCAGTGACAAGCACAATCCATGGCTTGGCTTTTTATTCATTCATTCCTTTTTAGATTAAAAAAAAGAAATGTTTTAAGCATTAAGCACAAAATATCATGACAGCGCCGCTTTAGAACTTGTCTTGAGAAGGATTTAATCAAGTTGTTTATCAAATGGTTGTGTTTCTATGAGAATCACTTAAACCACACATAGCCTGTATGGGAATATGTGTGGTTGTTTTATCACTTTGTTACAGTACTCTTTGTAAAAACATATTGAAAGTCTTATTTGTGATGGTGGAAGTGATTATGGTACCTTCCTCAATGGGTGCAGGGACCGGAGCAGGGCGGACTGCAGGAGAGGGCATCTTCTTCCTCCCAGGCTTCTCATTTCTGTCTATCTCAGGTGCTGACAGAGGAAAGGTTGCATTTATGTCACATCAAAACAAGAGGGTAGAAAGATTAAGAGAGTGAAATGATATATTAAAAGGAGAAAAAACAGCAAATGATTATGTTTTACGTTTTTTTGTGTTGTTATCATGGTGGAACTCCTCACGTTGTTGAGGTTTCTGGATGATAGCGGTGAGATAATTCAATAAAAAAAAAAATTATATCTTAAAACATCTTGAAAGTTTCAGACGTGCATGAAAACAGACTTCCAGGGGGTGTTACCAAAGATTTGCTTGGTCGGGGTGGTGGAGGAGCAGCCTGCCTCTGTGGAACGGCAGGATTGGACGTCCTCTCTGAAAATAAATAACATTTCAGGGAAAAAGACAAGTTTTATAAGTTAACTGACTTCAGGCTTGACACAGTGGTCTCTTACCCAGATAAATGTTCTCCTGGATTTGTCTCTGTGGAACTTTCACAGGTGTACGCTCACATGGAGGCACTTCATACATGTCGCTCTCTTCATCATCCTGCTGCCAGACAATATAAACAACTGAATGTAGCGTTTCTTTTTTTTTTTTTTACCAAATTCATAACCATATTTATGTTGTTATGAGATTATTTGTCAACTTCTTCCCTCTCCCATTTTGGTTGATGGGTTGTAAGGACTGTAGTAAATAGTTTCCATTTCTGTGACTTACAAACTCATCCTGCGGCCATTCAAACCCTCCATTGTTATCTGAAACAAAGATGCACCGACAGACATACATGAGTACATAAACAAGGGGAATTAAATCAGATTCATCTTACTTGAAGTTCAAACTTACCTGTCCTCCTGGGAGGAGCTGGAGGTCCACTGTGTCTAAAAGGAAGATGAAACATTAAGTAAGAGTTCAAGCTGCAGCTTTGAGAAGTAGAATAAATTGGGGTTATGTCTACTGGTCATTATACTTACAGGTTCTTCAGTTTTTCAAAGAAGCTCTGAAAAACAGTACAGACTTGGTTAAGTGGAGTATTACAAGGTTTTAATAAACAAGAGGCTGAGAGACAGGAACATCCTGGCTTAAAGTTATCTCTGTGACATAGCTACTCCTATTTGGTTAATAATCATTTACTTTTAGTAAACTACTAGCTTCTTTTATTAAGATGAATCAGTAGCTGCTCTTTGAGGAAGCTCATACAGAAATTACAACAGGGCTTTGTTTTTGGGGCAGATGTGAATCTACTAGAAAACAGCTAAACTACACGATAAAACTTTGCATTTTGCAGAGAATTTAAACCCTTGCTAAAGAATTTCTACCACACTTTATTATTTCAATACATTTTACTGTTTAATAGTACAATGTGGTTTAGAATATAGATTAATGAAATTAAAGAAAATTTAATTAAATTCATTTAATTGAAAACGAAGGAAAACATGATTCATCTCAGAAGGGAACATGAAAGGACAGATGAAAACAGTGATGGATGGACTCACACATGAAAAATTGCTCTATCCTGTCTTCACAGACCTCCCAGCATTTTCAATAGTTAAATTAGCATCCACTAAGCTCACAATGTTCTGTTTTATTGCCCAGGTTTGTTTGTGGATACTAAATTTAGAAGCTTGGCAAGCACAAATGTCTGTATAGAAAACCTGTTTATGCTGGATGCAAAAAAGCTCATTGAAATGAAAGAATTAGTGTGAATGAATACAAGCATAATGCACCACTATATGTAATAAGCTGATGCAAAGCTGATATCAATATTAGTCATTGATATAAACATAACATTGAAATGTAACTTGCGTGTATATGATAAAAAATAAATTTGCTTTTGTTAATAGCTTCTGTACCCTATGTGCTGACATTCAGGTGCCTGATAGGAACCTGAGACATGTGAAGGAAACAAAATTGTGAGTTTTCAAATCAAGATATCAAGATGATATTTTGCAACCAGTTGCAATGCCATATCTCTGCAGTCTGGGAACAAACTCTGTTCTCCAAGATGACAATGCTCACCACCACCAAAGAATGGGGTTTATCATAGACTGCTTCCAGAATTTGGGAGTGGAGAGGCTCTAACGATCTTCCTGCAATCCCAAACTCAACCCCATTAATTATTTGTAGGACCAGCTTGGCCATGCTGTTACTGCCAGAGTGACCAACACAACCTCATCGGCTCACATGTGCTTAGTAGAAATTGGGATGCCATCCCAAAGCACTGTGTGACCACACCGCTTGAAGGGGGAGGTACTAGGCTGTTATGGCTTTGTACATGCCTGTTCCACATTCTTGAGAGGCCCCTGTTTGTTGAATGAATAAATTGTTAAATTTCTTCTTAATTTTTTGCGCAAGTAAATATTTTCATCAATTTACTAATAGATAGATTAATAGTAGTGATTTATCATAAAAAGGTTGTTTGTGTTTTACTTTCATACTTGATTATTTTGGAATAGTTTGATTAATTTGCCCACATGTAGTTTGGAAAAAATCTCCTTACTCTACATGTATCTCCCATATACTGATTAGAGGTTTAACTTAACTTAAAGCAGTGCATCATTTTCTGTTAGATATTTTTGTTACCATGACTTTCTGAAGTGAGTTTGTGTATCTTAAGAAGTCAGATATTTTTCCCAACCTACACACAGTTTCATGGGTGGAAAGGACATGTTTCTTTCTTTCCTAATGTGGAACTTTAACGAAGCACTGCTGAACTTTGGCGGATTTTCATACTTTGGTGCCCCCTAACGAAGGCATCCTTTTCTTGCATCCTGTCTCTTCTCTGAGCTGTCTCCTGTGAGCGAAAATCAGCCTGACTCTTGTATAATTACTCTTATTTCATACACATTTGTTCACTTACTGAGCCTAAATGTTAAATGACAGAAATTCTTACTGTAAACTATTTTTCCTTTACCCTCACAAATAATGTCTTCTATTAAGCAATAATGTTGCCAGTGAAATCACATAAAAGTTATTCTGCAGTATGTGACGTAAAGCAGGTGAGCAGTAGTTTTAACACACACCAAGTGAAATCAGGAAGTGGCGATTTTCCCACAGTACCAAGTGGTGGTAGAGGAAGTGTTGATATAAAGTCAAAGGCTAGAGACAGGAAAGGTACAGAGGAAGGGATTGTTTTCTGTGAGTCATGCTGCCACACAGCATTGCAGAAAACAGTTGCCTTACTGTTGTTGCATGAGGAGCAGGTGATAAAAGAGAACTACATTACACTGTAAAAAGAAAAAAAGTATTTAAAAAGTTGGGTGAACTTGTATTTGTGAGGTTACTTGTGAACATAAGCTCCTTCAACTTTTTCAGAGATATTTTCAACTTACCACCATGAGTTGTTTCAGTTTAAAGACATGAGTAGACCTGAGTAACTATCCTAACTTTGTTCAATTTAAGATTTTACTCTTAATATCGGTTACTCAAAAAAGCTTTGCAACTGGTTTCCTTAATGACATGCAATCAACTTTTTTTTTCCCTCGGGCATTTTTTTTTTTTTCAAAATATGTACATTTTAAGGTCAAGTCAAGTTAACATTGTTGTGTGCTGCCTGCTGTAACTTCGTTCTGACAGGAATTTCGAGGTGTGTAATATCAGAAAGTGTAGGTGGTGAGCAGCAGGAAAAAGGAAAAAGTGATCCAAAATTAAATCTGATGCAAACAAGGATCAGACACGTGGTATTCAAATGTTTTACTGTTCATACAATAGAAATAGTGTTTCTGATGTGTCACACATATTTGTGATAAATTGCAAACAGGTCATTTACCGATAGTTTTTCAGGATTGATTCAATTGGGTAAAGTTGTACAAATAATTCTTTCAACCACAAATCATTTGATCTGCTTCTTTTTTCTACTAGATGAGAACAAACTGAAATCATTGCATCTGGAAAACCAGTCACAACCGATTCATAATGAGGTAGAGAGTGAAATTATGACATTTTGTAGGGTAAAAATGAGAAATGTCTTTATATATATATGTATGTGCATAACACAGTGTTCTCTGCCTGAAATATTAGGTTCACTCATGCACTTCAAACTCACTCACCATAACACATGGTCATGGTTACTGTAAGAGACCAAAACCATGGGGAAGTGAAAGAAACATTTTTGGATGTAAAATTAACCCCTTTTTATGAAAATTGACATAAAAGTCCCTATTCAGTCAACCTCAGATTATTATTCTTGTCTTTTTTTAGTTCTTGACTTCCTGTGTATTTGAATCCAGCACATCACTCAAAATGTTCAAATGAACCATAAAGAAAATAGTTTGACCCAAGTTAAAATCAAACTCTAATTAGATTGTATATTAAATTCCAAACTATTCAACATGAACTCATTTATGGAAACAGTTAAAGAACAACCTTGTTTGACCTTGTAATGCCTGAAGATAAATATTTGATATGAGGTCAGCCACATATATATTAGTTAACTTGGATTTTTTTTGTGAAGCTTCACTCTCCCACGCAATCACAACTTTAGCAGTGCAGCCACCATCATGTCGTCCCTGCACCCTGCACCCTGCTGCAATGTTTTTAATGTTTTATGTAAATTCCTTTCAATGGTCTTCTACATGAAATGTGCTGTACTAATAAACTTGCTTTGCCTTGTCCACTCCAGAACCCCAAAACAAAACGACTGCTAAAGGTGAAGGTAAACTACATGGAAGTTTAAAAAAGGGATTCAACAACACCTGATCAATTCTTTCTCACCCCACCTAATGTTAACAGTGTCAAACCAAATAAGATAAAAAAATAAATAAACATTTACGTTACCATTGTCATGATTTTGGGGTAGTGTCTCACAGCTCAGGTCATGAGGAAATGTGTTTGTTTCAGTCCACGGATGCAAATGGTTTTAAATATTGAAAGCTTGCGATACAGTGAGAATGTGAAGCAGCTCTCGCTGGCCTCATTTGCATTTCCTACCTGTGGCAGACAAACTGCCTCGCCTGCTGTTATACTGCCTTCCTCTAAATGAACTGTTATGCAGCAGAATCATGGCTCCACATTTCCTTACTTCAACCTTCCAATGACCATATAAGCAACTGAGTTTAATGTAACTTGCTGCAGCCTATTGAAGCAGCTCTTCATTGTGTCTGCCATCAAAACTAGAAACTGATGCAGACATTCTGTCATTCATTCTACTTATAATGTGATGAAACAGAAGGTGTAACTGAGTCAATGTACAACAAATGTTAGGAAAAGGTTAGGCATAGCAGCCCTGCACTCTGCATCATATCTGCTTAACACACCCAATTACCAGTTTACTACACTCATTGGCAATTAAAAACAAAGTGCAACCTCTAAAGAGCCACCTCAACCCCTCATCAAAGAAAAATGTAAACTTTATTGTATAGCTGTTGGGTGAGACTGTTTTTATGTCGATTCGGAGTTTGAAACATCTTTAATTACTGCTCAACACACTACAATGCATTCCCTATTAATTACTTTTAAGTGTTCTTAGTGTCAGAATTTAGTTCAACTTCTAAAAACTATAATGTTTTCAAAACAAAATTTCTATTCAAATTGATATCTTATAAATTATATTGCTGGTCAGATTATTATATTGCACACCATTGTACAGCTGTTAACCAGATGTCCTAACGTTTTTGTTATCACAGCTTGAGCTATAAGAAATGTTGTAAAAAACTACAGGAATGCTGCACTGTAGCCTATTGTGGGCATTATGATGAGGATGCATGATCAATCACAGGCAAATACACTCATCTATAGGAATAAGATACAAGCCATCAACATTAATTTCTACCGAATACTTAATTATTATCATGTATAAATGCAACTGATGTCAAGGCACCAACGGTGCTCACAATGCGTGGAGTGTTCCACCCAAAGTCAAGCCCAATAAGGATGTACAAATAACAGATGATTGGTGAAGGTCTGGAACCTACCAAGAAACATCCATTTATGAAGAAGACGCCCTGCATGTTTTATAGGTGTCCACACTTTAACACACTTGACTAAAATGATTGGCTCATTAACAGGCTTTCAAAGACCTTGACAAGCAGTTCAATTAATCTGAACCAGGTGTTGAGAAACAATGCTCTGGAAGAACAAAGACAGCACATCTTAAGACCTGCTTCCTGCTTCTGTCCCCTGTCTCCCCCTCGTCGCCACCCCTCTTGGACTTCACCACCCAGATGAAAGAACTTGTAAAAGAACCTACCAAACAGAGGTTTTCACAAAATGGTACATGGGTGAAAATGCAGATGAGATGTTTCTACAAACTTTCTCTCCCTCGCCCCCACCCCCTCTCCTGGCCTTCAGTTGATGAGCTTGTGGATCATTTCAATGGTAAAATTAGAAGCATTATTATGTCACTGCTCCCTTCAAGGTGAAAGTGATCACTGCCAAAAAGAGAGCTCCATGGAAAAATGCCAAGCTGGTAAGAGCTGAAAAAAAGAGAATGTCGAAAAGCTGAACGCAGGTGGCGGAAAACAAATAGTGCAGATCTATCAAGAGTGAAGACACTGTTCAGAACATCCAAGTTTCTGGAAGAAGATTCGAGTTTGAGGAGAACATCCAAAACGCTGTAGCTCGTGTGGATAGAGCTGTCGTCTACTAATCAGGAGGTCGGCAGTTCGATTCCCCCTGACTACATGCCGAAGTGTCCTTGGGCAAGACACTGAACCCTACACTGCCTCCCGATGTACCTATCGGGTGTATGAATGCTTACACCAAGCACCAAGTATGATGCAATATAGGTGCTGTATGAATGTGTTGTGTGAATGGGTGAATGAACATGTAGTGTCAAAGTGCTTTGAGTGGTCACATGACTAGAAAAGCACTATACAAGTTTTTACCAAAACACCAACAAGAGTCGAAACCTTCTTTTTTTTTCAAATAGTGTTTATTGATAAAGAAGAATATTATCAAATTTGGTTATATAATGATAATAAATTATTAAGCCACATCACACAAATGTGAATGAACATATTAAAATTTCTACAAAACAGTGTAAAATGTACATAAATATCATTTAGCACAAAACATCTGAAACTCAAGTTTCCTTTGGGAGTTGATCACAGAACAAAGCAAATTAAGGACTTCAGCTTGCAGCCAGTTAGCACTTTATTATACAAACATTTCTATACATTTTTTTAATGATGAAAAATATACAAGGAATATACAAGCTGGGTTCAACCCAGGTGTCTGATGCGCATGTGCTCTGATGCAAAGTGTATCGAGTGAGTGAGATTTTACTCTTCCTCTGACTAATAGTTTAACAGGTTTGTTAGATGGAGTGATGATCTACTATTTCCTTCATATTCATCTAGTTTCACCCACTAGGAGGCAGTAAGTTAAAGGATAAAAATCTGCAAAAGCAAGCAGAATCTGAACCAGCAGATAATTCATGTGGTTTGGATGCTGTATGGAAACCCTCAAAGAAAATAGCATCATGAATTCAATTCATTAAACAAAACATAATCCTATGCCTAGATTTGATTCTGACCTAAAAAAATACACATTAAAAAAAGGGAAGAAAATGCCCTTTGAAGTTGCATAAAAATTCTGATGTCATTTATTGAACTGTGCAAAGAAAACCCCTCTGTTGAGGGAGGGTTCTCTTGGAGTAAAAGTGCTTTTGATCTCAAGTCAACGTGAAAAACCAAGAAAGAGCATATGGATACAAATATATTTCTTACCGGTCTTAAATTTTGACTGCCAATGTCACTGGATTTTTTTAAGGCAAAATTGAGAAGAACAAATTTAGTATTAACTAAAAGACAAAAATATCATCTGTATTAGTAAATGGCACAGGAGGAAGATAAGTACTCGCTTCTTTCTGTCTTTATAGAATTTTAAATTCAACATAAGAAAACTAAAAACTTTGGAAGATGGAGCAAGAGAAGGAACAAAAAGTTACGACAAGGAAGACCCTTCTTGTGTTTCTCCGTCCCGCTGACTTAAAACCTCCATTTGGGTTTAGATCTGCAGCGAAACCAGCTCCATCATCACTTTTCTTATGGTTATGGGTCATTCAACAACAATGTTGAAGTTTTTCTGACTTTAGACCGGGTTGGCTTTAATTTTGCTGTTGATCCAGTCGATGTACTGGCTGACACGTGTGTAAACTCCAGGCTTATCCTTCTGCCCACACCCATCACCCCAGCTGATCACACCCATCAGAGTCATTCTGCCAGAGTTGTTTCGACAGACGAGTGGGCCACCAGAGTCTCCCTGCAGATCCAAGGAGCGAAATTTAATCTTTGTCGTGTAGACATTTTTATTTTATTATAATATAGAACAGGTTACAATAAGAACTGAGGCATTCTCACCTTGCAGGCATCATCAAGGCCTCGGGTGTCTCCTGCACACAGCATGTTGGAAGTGACCGTACGACCAGACAGCACATCTGGAACACAGCGCTCTTTGGGCCACAGGCGGACGTATCCTCTTTTAACACGCTCAGAATACTCTGCAGAAACTGAGAAGATTTTTAGGTTAGTGTGAAAGTTTGCCTACACCGCCCTCTGCTGTCCTCTCCAGTAAAGTGTTGTCATTGTTTGTGAGCCACAAAAGCAGCCATGCAAAATTCAAAATTAGGTGCAGTGTTGCTTTGCTTACATTCTGTCTCTCTTCCGTAGCCTGAGATTTCACACTCAGTCCAGTCGGGCAGCTCTAGCCCACTTTCAGGCAGACACGCTGGAAGAACTTCTGGAGAGTTTACAGCACACATGCCAATGTCCGTCTTCAGCTTCAAAATAGCTGCAAGTGGAAAGTGACCAAAGGAAAGTCAGAGTAATGCTCTGGGAAGATGTGGGGTAAAGACTGAGAAATGTTTTGAAGATTTAAAAATCCTCTGCTGCCCACTTAAGTTTTCCATAGCATCACTGCTTTGGGAAAAACGTGGCAGCTGAGTTAAGTTTTAACTATGATAAAACTCTGGCTCATTAAATAGTTAAATTCTCTCAAAATGTCTATGAAATACACAAAAAAAAAGTTGCATGATCATTAAAATGTCTCTTACCAATGTCATTATCAAATGTTTCATTGTCAAACTTCTCATGGATCCAGAACTTCTCAACCTGGAAAATCTGCTCACTGCTGGAGTTCTGCTTTCTAAACGTTCTCCCCAAAATCACCTGTAATTTTTCTGGTTTATCGCTAAAAAAAGGGGAATATCTTTATAAGCTGCAAGATAAAGATGTGGAATTATACATTTTTGCATGTGTTGACTATGAAAGTAATTCATACTTGATTTCAAAGCAGTGTGCAGCAGACAGGATCCAACAGGAGTCAATGAGGACTCCTCCACAGCGGTGAAAGTGTTTTCTGTAACGAGCCTGATAAGCGTTAATGGCAGCCTGCCATGGCTGATCAGCGATGTCACTCTGTCTGCCTCCAAATATGCGGAACGACGGGCGACTGAGGGAGTTGTCTAAGCGCTGACCACATGTTGCTACACAGAAGACATGTTATAGGATGAAGGTTAGAAAAAATACCACAGACCAAGTGTTTTGTAATAGTGGCAAGTTTCATAAATGTCTTACCTCTGTTGTTGTTGTTAGTAGTGGGAGCACGTGGGCCAAGAGTGGTAATGACAGATGGACGTCTCGCTAAAGAAATGGAAAAGTATGCGTTTTAACTGCATGTTAACTGCACATTAATATATGAATAATTTTGGTCCATAAACTGCATCATTCTTTCACTCTGGATCATCTAACTTAATGTAGCAATGGGAAACTCACAGCATTTAGGTATGTCACACAGCTCCCATGTCAGCAGCATGTTTTTGTAGGTGTGGCACCATGGACCCGAATCACCATCTGGATTCCTGTTGGATAAAGAAAAACCTAAGTTATCATGATCCTTCTGCACACAAAGTTTTTGCATACTCAGGTTGGCCTGACATCCTTACCTGCAGAAATTGTGATTGCTCAGACCCAGCTCTAATGCATTTGATTTCCAAGCATTGTTGAGCTTGCGCTTGACAGCAGGAGAATCCCACGGGAGACAATGAGAGCCACTCTCAGTGACAGATGTTGTGCCTCTGTATGACTTACCGGAGCCCAGCACACACTCTCTGTTCCTGTCTGTGGCAAAACACACGTTCCATCAAAGGCATGTAAGTGTTTAAGTCTTTTAGCTTTTGCTTAGTTAGTTTATTGGGGGGAAATCTTTACCTTCAGGACATTTGGGCAAAGAACAGAACTCCCAGGTAATCTGTGTGCCTTTGTAGACATAACACCAGGGGGTGCTATCCTTATCAGGGTTCCTTAGGAGCAAAAAAAAGAAAAAGAAACAATGATAAATAAACATCTGCATGGCTTAAATGACTCATCATACTCAATAAAATGGGGTGTCAGCCCTTTAGAATTTTCTATATCTGTTAAATATGGTGGTGGTAGTATCATGGTATGGGTTGGTTGTTTGCTACAGCTGATTCAGGATAGCTGGCCTAATTTGCTAGCACAATGAATTTTGAATTAACCTAGCTAATTCTAAAGGCAAAAAATTGGACATCTGCCTGTGAGTTGCTTCTCAAAGGAGATATTTAGTTGAAGTTGTCATTTCAAAATGGGGATCAAACCACACACTGAAATCAAATGTTCATATAATTTTGCCTCCCACAGAAACCTATTAGTATATGGTGAATCTAGTGCTGCTGAAGACCACAGTTACACACAAATACACAAACATTAGACATGACAAATAGCAATGAATTGTATAGTACAAAAAGCTTGCTGTATTCTTAGTCACTGTCTTATCCTTTTAAGATGTGCTGTTTGGATATTTGCCTACTTTTACCCATTCCCTAGTTCCGAGAGTATAAACTTTACTTTGTTATGTGAGTTGGGCTTTTGAGTTAAATCTTTCATAAACTGTTGTTTTGCAATGTTTCAGTGACTGCTTTTGTGAAAATTTCTATTTCAGCTTACAGAAGCAGGATCACACCAGTCAATGGTTTACATTAATGGTCATTAATTGGGGCGAAGTGTATAATGCCGGCAGTACTTGTTAAAACTAAACCTGCATGGTTTTTATTGAACAATCAAATCCCAGTTTTCATTTAACTGCTGGAGTATCATTAAAATGACCATCTTCCTTTTCCTCACAATGGTACTCGTACACATACCTGCAGAAGTTATGGTTGCCCAGTCCAAAACTGCTGGCGTCTACTTTTCTCGCTGTGAACTTCTTTCCTCTCAGAGACGTGGAGTTCCAGTTAATGCACTCTGCTCCTGACTGGCTGATACTCCACGTGCCACGGTAGCCTGCGCCCTGCCCCACAATACACTTCTCATTGGTGTCTGTTGAAGAAAGCGGCAGAAAACCTGGATGTAGTCATTGGCTTATATGTGAGACTGATATCATCCTAATAACTGATTTATTGACATCGTAAAGCCTGGTTATTGGATATGGAAAAACCTTTCAGACCATTTTGGACAAATTATGAAAAATGTTTATTTCTTATATAAGATATAAACTAAAAAATTCTGTCCTATATTGTAGTTTTTCCAATTAGTGGTTTCAAACGGTGACATAAACTATGGTCATATTAACTCACAGCCCTTTTTGCTAAAATCACTTGGCTGTGACGGCTGAGTTTTGGATGATTATCCCAGGGAGGGGTGTCCCTAAAACCACAGAAACAAAAACATTCATATCCCACAATGTTTTTCCATCGTTTATGATTCTTTTTTTCTTCACCCCAAAACCACAGGCCCATGACACCAACTGTGGAGTCACACAGTCAGACTGTGACCTTATCAAGTGTCACTAACAAGTTTTAATCAGTCTTGTATCACAGACCATAATTTAATGGTCACGGCAGGATTTACAGCTGCTTTAAAGTAAGGGAAAATGCAGAAATGAGACAAAGTATAACTACAAAGTGGTACCTGATGCAGCATAAGAAGACTAATTAAGACAAAATATTCCTTAACAAATTAAGCCAGTGATTTATTAATCATTTCTTTTTTCTTTCCAGTTGAGTATTATATGGTTTTGCTCTTAATTACTCACTGATCTCACACTGGGGCCCGCTGAAGCCTTTGGGACACTGGCAAATGTAGTCTGACGTGTACACTGCCTCCTTGCAGGTTCCTCCGTTGTAGCACTGAGACACGTAGCAGTCTGGAAAGGGCAGACAGAGAGCCAATTTAGTCAGTCACACATCACCCACTTCTTTGGACCAGAAGCAGTTTGAACAGAATATCACAATATGACGTATTGGTCATGAAATGTTATGGTTAGAAATGTGGATTCGAGTAACCAAAAGTTTATGTGTGCGTGGTTCACAAAGTCAAACATCATCATAACAGTTAGGTGATGTTTGTCATCTTTTAAGATATTATGCTAAAGAGTTCCACCTGGAGCAGAACTTGGTTTTATGCATTCACCAGTCCAGCTTTTCACTTGTTATTGCAACATTTCCTAAAGTCTGGTGCTCAAAATACCAGCAACCCCCTCACTCCGAGCTGTATGAGTTCACTGCAGTTTAGCAGACTGAAAATGTGGTTACAATTTGTCTGAGGGAGGGGCAATTATGCTTCACAGGATTCGTCAGTTGGGGTGAAATTGCGCACGCGGGCCGGTCTGGCAAGAGTATTTCAAATAATCTCTGACTAAATTATAACCCCTCAAAAAGCAGCAAAACCCGACAGCTCTTCGTTTGGATGCTCTGAAATAACAAGGATCTGGCCTCATGACAGAAGCAAGCCAACAAAAAATAATCATCTGAGGTTGTAACATGAAATTAGACGTAAGGACAGAGAGGTGAGGGAGGGCAGGCAGGCAGACTGGCACACAGATTATCAGGAGCACAACGAGGTTGTACTCATTGCAAAGAAAAATGAGAGAAAGGGTAAGTAGGTCAGATGATCTACTTGTGTTGGTGTTTATGGATCTATGACACACTCACTGATGACGGGCACAATATGACAAAGCTCTCGTCCTTTCAATGCACAACGGCAATACTCCACACGCTGTCCCTTCCATCGCAGCCAAGTGTCCCCCATACTACGCACTGCTGACGTCTCACTATCAACACAAAGTACTGAAACACATACACACATATAAACACAAACGATAAGTAAACAGTCAAATCAAACAAAACACTGCACAGAAAACATAACAAAACAGGCAGATGCAAACAAAAACTAAGGGGAGGACAAACACACGACTGACAGCAGAGATTTAGAAGATGATGATGATGATTATGATGATGGTGTTGTTAGGAAACATAAACAGAAGCGTGCAGAAGCTCACAGGGTGCGTCAAATGAAGGTGAAGACTTCTCGACATGAATAATCAAAAACGTCCGTCTAGCCGGGTGTCTGTCAGGCTCACCTCTGTAAAAACGAGTCCCTCGCTTAGTACGGAGCAGTTCCACCTGCAACACAAAGGACCAGTTAAGCAAAAAAATAGACTGCCGCTGGTGAAGCTGTTCAGCAGCCTATTGAAAATATTTTAGACTTATCATTGCTAACAGTGCAGCAAGAATATTAATGCAGATTTAATAAAAAGACAAAATATTTTTAATAGGTTGGTAATCGATCAAGGAAATAGATTATAAAGCAGATGCAGGATTTATGGAAGGATGAAGCCACAGAGACATCTTCTGGTATCGTCCTGTAATACTCACATTGTCTGCTAGACAGCAGCAAAGAGCAGAAAGGAGAAGTAAAAGTTCAAGTGAACTTCCCATGGCTCTTCCAGTTGGTGTTCAAGTCAAATGGCCGTCAGTTTGCTGGAGGCAGAAGAGAAAGACATGTTAGAGGAAGCTGACAGAACATTTTACAAGCAAATTCAGGAAATTTTGTTTCTGTTTTCTGAGCACTGAAACCCTGGGAATCAGTTCTAAGACTAAATGACCTTTAATGATATATAATAGTGATATAGTAATATAGCAATTTGTAACATATGCAACTCTTAAAAAATGAAATGTGTGTGTTCTTTAAGTGTAATGTTACATATATACTAACAGAAAACACACAGCCAGACTGAAAACATTGCCGCCGTGCAAAAACCTGCATTCACATAAGAAAACTACATTAAATCCGGTCACATTGGGTGATTCCCCCAAGCAGGGAGTAGGCTATGTATGTTTGTAAATCTTTAGTCATACTGTAGATATGTCATCAATACTGAACAATTCCAGGAAAACGATCAACATGGGTCACCCTTCCCAGCTGAGCTGCACTGTTTCTATTTAACTTCCTTCCTTCATCCCTACAGTGTAACTGCTACAAATGGACAACATTATAGAGGAAAGGCTGGGAACGGTGGGGTACTTGTGGGAACCTGGACGCCACTACTACTTTTATGAAGTGGAGCTGACTTCTTGACTCTAACAGGATGTTTTGATAGTCTGTGGAGGATGAACATAGTTTGAGCAGTTTTCTGCCCACCTTGAATTAATTTCCCTCATTTGTTTACTTTCCTGCAATGAGCTCCTTCTTCCACTTTATTTACATTCAGATCTCAGTCCATCCATGTCTTTTTCACAGAAAATAAACAGGAACTAGTTCATCTCTCTAAATTTCACTAAGTAGGCAGTAATCTCCACATCAGACAGGACAATCTGGACAACCCTGGAGCAAAGAAAGGGTGGCACATACAGAAGAAAGTTTCTATCATGGCAACATTCCTGCTCTGAGCAAAGCTGTAAGCATGTAAGAATAAAGTAGGTAATGATTTGAAAGGAAAGTAGAAGGAAGCAAAAGGCAACTTCTTTGTTTTTGTGAATTTTTTTAAAAATAATTTTTACTTCCAGGTCTGTTAAACAATTTCGGTGCAGAAAAGAGGCAGAGGAGCGTCAGTTCCTCCTCAAGTGTGAGTAAACATGAGTCATAAGAGAAAAGGAGGATGAGTAGAGGAAGGAAAAGAAAGGAAAATAGGGGAGCTACACTAAATTTGAGTTGAGAAGAAAAAAACCATTGATAAATAAAGCACATCTGTACCAAAGGGGAACTTCAGCATAACTGAAACACATGGGAATAACCATCTGCAATACATGCCAGTTTTGTATTCTCCTCTGTGTTGCCGGGGTCTACACTGACTCACCTTCTGTGGTTGACTGAGCTAATTACATACAGCATTGTCTTCATATACTAGCAGGGTAAAAAAAAAGAAAAAAAAAGAAGCTAAGCTGGCAGCGACACACATGCACATACAAAGCGTTCAGGAACGTGGAGCTAATCAACACAGACTCACAAAGATTTACTCTTGTTCAACAAAACTTAACTCACCATAACAGAGACATCCCTTCGAAACTGTCCTTGCCTCAGACAAATAAAAAAAAACGTTGTCCAGCGTTTTTTTTAACCCCCCAATGGAGCCTCACTGGCAGGGTGACAACACACCAGTTTTCTTTTTGTTTCCTTTGTGCAGCTGTTCAGCTCAGTTCAGTCACCCCCTCTCAACAACACTGTCAGCTAAAAACATGTGTTTCCTGCTAAATGATGCCAGTGCAGGCCCCGTGCATTTCGGAAATGTGTATGCATATCAATACATGCACACACAAAGGCACATGCCAGCATGTACACATCAGATACAAACACATGTGTAACCCACCCTTTAAAAAGTCTGACTCACAGGGGCCCAGTCTGGGTGTCAGTATTACAGTCCTCTGAAACTGGCCTTAGTTTCAACTAGTTTTGCAGTTCTTTTAACCATTTTTTATGCAAATCAGAAGATGAAAAAGCCATAGAAGAAAGACACAAAGTCCAAACTCCTGCATTTTATGAACTGAGAATCTTTGGAATAAAACGATTTTTCACAAATTGTGACATGAGGGTTTTGGGCTTTTTTTTTTCTGAAACTGTCAGTATCTTATAAGCATGGGCTTACAAGAAACACATACATTTTTATATCTGCACACAGGTGAAGGACTTTGCTCATGAAGATGAGGCTGATTACCAACCAAAAAAATCTGTTCACAAATAAGTCCTTCTCAGAAAGAGAGCAGCTTTGATAGGAATAAGGCATTTGTCTGTTACACCCAGTCTGTTAACAGCTGAAACATGTTCAAGCAAGTAAGATGCCTGAGGAGAGTGTGATTCCCCTTGTTAGAAAGTCAAATTTCAATCATATAAAAACCCAATTGTGAGTCATAATAGCGGGTTTGAGATGCAACAGATGGTAAGACAGATGCACACAAACACATTCAAACACAGGAGAGAGGAAAGAAATACTGGAAGTAAATTCTACTAACGTGTCATTTCTGCATATTTTAAGGAACTGATCCTCAGTGATGTCCACAATATTCAACATCTTAGCAGAGAGTTTACCAGACCATTAACATGGATGTGTAATAATGGTGGTGTGCTGAGCTTTTAAAGAGTGGCTGTGAGACATTCTTGTCTTCCTGTGACAAGACCAAACTGCCAAAGTGCTATTACTTTGATGGTACAGGTGCAAAGCTGCACCTGGCTACAAAGTTAAAATCATAGTTGGCAGTAAACTTTGAAGCGTTTTTGAGGCTTCTCTTCTTGCAAAGTCAGTTGCTTATGACTTTTTATGTTAGGTTACTAGATTACAAGATTTATATGTTTCATTGCTCATAATGGTCAACGGAGCAGCCTGTCTTTTTATTATCTTCTTTATAAAATGCTAGGGTTCAGCTGTTCTTTCCTTATTAATGAGCTGATCATATCATGAATACCCACGAGGACCCTTGCAGACATTTTGATGCAGAAAGCAAGATTTAGCAGTTCCTTCTTGCAGCCACAAACCAAAAAAATAAACCACTCTTTTGGGTATATCTGGGACACAGTAATGTCGGAGTCGCTAAAGGTGGCTCAAGTGATAAGACAGACCTATGCAAGTATATTGTTATGCAATGAAGTGGAGATGAGAAATAACAAAATGTGCATTTTTAATAAATAAAAAGAAAATCCAGGACTGCCATAACAACTTTCAAATGCTTCAGAGGCTGTGTGTTTTCTGTGAAACAGGAACTAACTTTGGCATGATCTAAGAGCTTTGTAACTTTGAAGACCTTTTAGGTCCAAAAAAGAGCTTTATAGCACCCAATATACTGAAGAGAGGAGGGAAACATACAAAATGGCATCTTTTATAAATGCTTTGAGTGGGTGGACTGACTTTCAAGTATTCCTAATGTTTCTCAATATCGGAAAGTGTTCCTAAATTCAGGCTTTCGCATGAATGCTTTCTGACAATGTATTATGATACATGATGTCATGCTGGTAAGGAAAGCTACTTTGAAGACATCATGCATTCTTTCCTTTCAAAAACCAGCTGTGATCCGGTTTCTGTAAAGTCCTTCAGAACAGAGAGCTGCTTTGTTACCTTCCAGCCTATCTCTGTGTGCAATGTGATACTAGGAACTCCTTATCAGAAAGAAACACAAACTCACAAACCCAAGACAGGCAACTAAAATGAGCAGGTATAATGGAGCATGCAGCAACTTTGGGGAAGGAGAAAAAAAGGATGGAGAGATCAGACTGTGAAGGGACTAAGGTGTGAAAAAGTAGAGGAAGGAGAAGAAATCAAATCCAAGAGGTCAGCAGAATGAGAATGAGTAGTCCTGAGTCATCCTGGCTTCCAGGACTGTAGAGACAGATGCAGGGAATGAAGTGATTTATAGACAGCATCAAAGCCACTAATGGAGATGAAATTCAAATATGAAGTCAGACAGGAAGAATGGAAGATGTGAAAGAGGGTTTTTGTTCAGCAAAAGTGGGGCACAACAAAAGGGATTCAACACTGTCTCCTTGTTCTAACAGTCTGATTCAGCGGTATTGTCTTTTAACTTAAAGCTTTAAGACCCAACCTGCTGATCCTATGAGTCAGAAATATCCGTGTGAAACAGACTCCCGGCTGACCAATTGGAATGTCTCTAAGTTAAACTAAAATACTTAGTGGTACACCACTTACTGTAATTTTTGTATTTAATTTGACTAAGTGCTCTGATATTTATTGACACAAACTAATTAAGTTTCCAAGAAGTGCAGGAATAGACAAAAACAGCAGCTGTGTATGAATTTTACTCCAACCAGATTTAGCAGGTTGAGGTAGATCCAAAAAAATGCTGCTTAAGTCAGGGGGAGAAAGTGCCAAGATGCCAAATGAATGAGCAAGCAGAACGTAAACCATGATTTCAACAGTTTCTCCCCCTCACGCAGCTTATGTGAATCCAGTAAAATTGCTAAAACAGTCCAAAAGGTGAATGCAAGTCAGACTTTAAGAGAAATCCTGAATTAACCTTTTGCACTGACCTAGATTTACAAATCAATTTTAAATTGTTTTTTAATAATTTTTCTAGTTTCATAACATATCTTATACACAGAGTTATTAACCAGTTATTTCATCCCTGTTAAACATTTTCTTCAACACTTTCATGAAAACTAAACAAGACCAACAAAACTATGTGGTTGCGTCTAATCCATCCTTACGTATCATGCATGTAAAACATAATTATACAAACGCAATGATCCTAATTGATCCTAATTTCCAATCTAGGCTAATACAATAATCGTGTTGCAAGCGGAGGAAATAACAACAATCCTGTGGCCGGAGAAAAACAAAACATCCTCGTGCAACCGATCGGAAATAGAGAAGAAAACGTTCTTACCAAATATGAAGTCTTCTTTAAACAGTCACTTTACAGTATGTTTGCAGAAGCAGCGATGCTCTCAGCGTCCTTGAGGCTTGCCGCTTGGGCTGAGCTCTCCCAGTTTTTATCACAGCCCTCTTGTCCCACCGGAGACTGCGAGGGGAGGTGCTGATGATGTGACATCAGCGCGTGGTAGCGTGGCTTATCGGGTCTGGATGATGATGATGCAGAGTTATAGGGCGGAACTTTCATAAAATTGAGTAACTGACCCTCACTTCTTTTGAAACACTTGAATTCTGATTGATTTTATAAATGAATATATTGTTTTACCCTCATCGTCCTCGCCAGTGGAAACATTCTAGAGGAATAAGGTGTTTAAAAACAGCCTATTTAGCCTGATGATAAACCATAAATGGAATGAAAAATTCAGGGGCTTAAAAGCAGAATTGAAGGCAGAGGTGCTGAGTTAGATTACAGTTTCACAGGTGTGAATTTTGGGCTTCATTTAGTTGCTGCTAAAACGAGTTATGTTAAAACCCTTCAGTCTTATAACTTTGTCTTATAGGTCTGGCATTCTGTGATGAGCTGTGGTTACAGTTTCTGTATGGTTATGCAGCGGATGGCTCCAGGATTCATTTCCTGAAACCACAAGCCCCCCCTTATTAAACCCATCCCTTTCTAAGGAAATATCTTATTCATCTTTCCTTAGAGTAGTGGATTTGGTGTAATTGATGTTTACTAGATATTCAGGCTCTTAAACCCATGTTTGTATTATTTTGGGATGTAATGTCGTTGAGGCGTCAGTCCAATTTGCCCCTGCTTCATTACTTTTCATTCTTGTTTAGGATTGCTAATGCTTTTCATTAGGTTGATTTGTGTATTTTGGCTGCCCATTAACGACAGTAAATGGCCAGGGCATTTCTCAACTCTGTTGATGAATATAGAAAGAAAGTTCAAAACATTCACTTCACTTCATTCGTGTGTGGGTGAGTTTTTTTTTAACAATTTCTTGAATTCAGAGCTTCCAAACCTAGAATTATATCACTTTGTTACACTAAAAATACCATGTTTAAAATGAATGGAATGATAAATGAAAAATACTTTATTAATCCCAGAGGAAAATTGCAATGTTGTGGTATGTTTTAAAAAAAAAATGAAAATAAAAACAATAATGATTCATCTGAAGATAATGCCTTGTTCCAGAGGGTGATGGCTGCTGGCAAAGTGAGAAAAACAAGGGTTTTCAGAGTAAGTAAACACTTTACCATGCATTCAAGAGCCAGATGTTTGAGTCAGTGTGTTTTTAAAGCAGTGAAACATTTGTAAGTGCAAGAATATGTCTCACATTATTTAGCTTAGACTATATATAAGAAATGTTTGCTGTCAGGTTGACATCAACACTCATTAAATGAGTTGTTTTGGAGCTTCAAGTTAATATTAAACTGACTTTGTTTGTCTTTTGTTGTTTTGTTTTGTTTTATTTGAATGACCACCAATGCACTGACCAGGAGTTGGATCTAAACAGTGTGAAATAAATACATAGTTTCTTGTGGAAATAGATTTGACTTAATACATGATAAGAGATGTTGAGGTTTGTAAAGAAGCAGCTGTAGGTGGAGATGTTTTGCAGACAGTGGTGATCAATGGTATTACACTTTGATGGTAACGACTTCCCATTGGATGCCGGGTGGCTATGTCCAACTTTGATAAACAGTCATTCTATTTGAAACATAACTGAAGTCTTGTCTGTGTGGTGTGAAAACTGAAATCACATACAGTAAAAGGAAATTTCTCCATTTTATTTGTAGAATTACAAATTGAAGACACAAGACACATCAATATAACAAGCCGTGAGTTTTATATCATTTGAATCTGTATATTTTGTCCCATTATTATGATAGAATCAGACAAGCACCTAAAGTCCTTCATTTTGAACACGTGCAAAGGATTGTGGGTGTTTTGATAAAATGGGGGGGACACAGAATCATCTTTGAAATTTCATCGAACAAAGGCCTAAGTCTTTTGAAGGATCCTTGACATTGGAACAGTCCTTGGGAGAGATTTGATGATGTGATATCCTAAAACACCAGCCTCATTCTTGATCTTTGGTAAGATGTATGTAGCAACAAGATCAACAAAACGTTGAGGCTCTGCTAGTAACAGCTGATGACACTGATGGCAGAATTTAAAATGTACTGAGTCATGGAAGATAAACACGAATGCAATCGTATGTAATTGAGGGCAACATTTAAACCAATCTCCAAAACTTAGGTTTACATGACTAAAACAATAAAGCTAAATAATACTACAAAGATCTTTCATTATCCATTCATGCTTCCATGAGGTGCTCGGTCTTGAGCACTATCTTTAGCAGAAAGGATTTGGTGGCAGCATCTTATTTTGTTTATGTAAACAGGAAAGACTATAAAATGTTCAAGCCTGATTCCACCCTGATAACGGTCTCTCACACACACACTCCTTTTTTACGTCAGAGAAACATCTGTTATGTTTCAATATCAGTTTGTTGTATTAGGCAAAGTTTTCAAATAGTTCCTTACCAAGAATAGCAAGAAAACGTCACTTATGTATGCTGGAAAGTCTTAAGTGCGTCTTCTCCAAACACAACATCCGTTGGCCCAACAGTGATGCAGAAAAATAGACGATTTCACTCTGAAATTAAATTCAAAAATCCTTTTTTAGGTGACTTTAAGGTATTTGATACAAGTTTTAGCTCTCAGAAATGATTGCATCCCATTTGAATTAGAATGGTTAACTCTGTGAAAACGAGAGACTAAAAATGTTGATTGACTGGAATAATGTGAATTACAAAATAGTGTTGACAAATGTTATATTACATTACATCTGGACAATGAATGTTTTCAAAAATATCCTGTCATCCTACATATATTTTATGTGTTCCTATAAGCTTGTGGCACACATTACACCATGATAATGTATACATTACTTTATGGACTTGACTCATTCCAGAGGAACGATGCTTTATGTCAGTCATTGCCGCTGAGCATTCCTGTCCAGAAAAAGCTTTGTGTCCACATTTCCTCCTTTTAGACATTTAACTTGTTCCTTTTCATTCAGAGTGAATGACTTGTAGTGCCAAATTTTTACCAGAGCACAAATATGATACAAAGGTAATTCTCAACATAAGCTTTATTATTTGACTCATCAGTCATTTCTTTCTCTTTTTTTTAATTAATTGATTACTCATCATTGGCAGAAGCTATTGATCAAATATTGTTTGCTATGTGCACATTCATGTACAACTACTTGAAATGAATGAATGCATGAATGAATGAATTAATTAATTAATTAATTAATTAATTAATTAATGGATGAATGGATGAATGAATAAATGAGATTTACAAACACAGGATAAGATGTTATCATCCTTTTTGAAAGCAAATACAATAGTTTTGTGCGTGTGTGTATATATATATATTCTATTTATTTAGGATATGTTGAGAAGGTTTGTTGGTTTGATTAGTTTTGTCCAAAGAAATAGCTGTTCACCTCAAAGTGCTATGTGGATTTCCTCGCACACATGAGCTGAAATAATCTGAATCCCAGGTTTCAGTTCACTCTGAATCTAGCACATTTGTTTAATGCTAATATTGTATGAAACAAAGATTTTTAAAAATGGTGTAAAAAATGAAGTAATAATAATAATAATAATAATAATAATAATAATAATAATAATAATAATAATAATAATAATAATAATAATAATAATAAAGTCATTCATTTCATATAAGGCAAGAATTTGGTTAAAAATCAGTTAAAAATTCAGGAAAATAATGATTAAAAAAGGAACAAATCTGAAGTCTATGAGCCAGCCGTGCGCCAAGGACTCTGCCTCCTCCTGTGGGCGGGACATTCTCATCAGGTTTACAGGAAATACAAGATTGAGGAAGTCGTCAGATTCTTAGGTTTACTGTCGCCAAAATAAGTACAGAAACGTTGAAAAGTTGAACTCAAAACACGCAGCGCTATTCAAAGAAAATTACGCTGCTCGCGCAATCTAAGGTAGGACTTATCTGTAGAGACACTTCAGCACAGGCGCTTGTATGTGTGATAATAAACTCGGAAACTTTGCTGTAGTACGTTGGAAACTTACAGAAAAGCTATTGTGTATGTGTGTGTGTGTGTGTGTGTGTTTCTGTGTATGTGATCGAATGGATCATTTCAAATAAGGAAAGTCAGATCAATATTCCCATGAATGTAAAAATAAAGTAAGACGGAAGCATAATGAGTCATGTAGTACCTCTGAATAGGCCTCGTTAATAATCTACAACCACTGCACATTGCTGAAGATATATTCACTATATACAGAAATATACAGTGTGGATGTTTTATAATGTGGCCTCTCACGTGCTTTCAGTTTTGTGAATTTAGGTCACTATAATTGCATAACCACACTAAACAAACAAAAAACACATCAAGCTGGGGTTTACAGCATGGAGACATTTAAAGAGGGAACTATACACTTCTATTAACATTTTGTAAGCTGTTATTATGAAAATAAAGATTCATAACAAGTTCCTTAGCCCAAATTTCTCTGCAATGAAAGTACATATTTCTGACAGTAAAAATGTTGCTTCGCCTAAATGTCTAAACGTGTTGCTGTTAAACCTTTTTAAAAGTCTTTGATAGCGTTTCTTCTTTAATGTAATTATTTACACATTTTTAGACCTTTTTGTGGTTTTTCTGCCTTGCCACCCAATGAATCTCATAATAATTTGCTTATGGGTCATTAAGCTGCTGTTTTCTTGCTCCTTTTTCCAACTGTCCAAAAATCTAAAGTCATGTTAAGTTAGTTATATAATCAAATGCAGGGATTGATAATTGATTAATGGAGAGAATAAGTTCAGACAGTGATGATGAACACTTTTAAGAGAAATTACAATAAGGCCTTTTCTCTGCCTTATTGGTGTCCATTTTTCCCCTATTTGTGATGAACCTTACAAAGACACTAATGTGACTGTAACACTTAATGTTATTTGTTGTGGTGCGTTTAGGTGAGGAGGAAATGAAACGAGTTCCCCTGCAGCAGCCGCAGAAATGCGGACCCTGGGAACTGAAGGAGCGGCTCGGCACTGGAGGCTTTGGAAACGTCACGAGATGGCAAAATAAGGTATGAAATATGCCAGCTTTAAACACAGCTATAGCACAATATCTGACTTGGGATTTTTGCAGGATGTGATAGTAATCTTTATCGCTGGAAATGTCTCATGAAAGCGGATGTTTAAGTAACCAAACTGATACAGGGAACTTTTAAAGACCTCAGATGAAAGACAAGTGAGGCTCTCCGCCTGGTTACTGTCATCATCAATGCAATTCACAATTTATTAACTCGCCAAGTGCTTGCTCAAAGGGGATATGTTGAATTTTCCCCACAAAAAAGATTAGTACATAATAAAGTTTTCTTTATTATGTAAAGGAGCTTTTATCAAATGAAAAGTGCCTTAAAATGGCAGTGAAACAAGTTGTCTCCCTCTTTGTGTTGAATTAATTACACCTTAAACTTGTATGACTTGCTCTACTTTCTTCATGTATCACAGTTCACATAGTGATAATGGGGTTATTTTGCTGTGGGGTTGGTGAGGTGGAGTATGTATGTGTTTTATGTAAGAGTACAGATCACCTGATGATACAAACTCAGGTTATTTTTAGTGGAGGATGCACATCTCCGCTAAGTTTTGGTGTTACAAGGATGATGAGTTTTGTTTGCGTTTTCAAAGCCAATATTCATTTGTAAGGGAAGAGATAGCGTGCACACATCTGGAGTAAAAAAAATTGTGTTGTTTGCGGTAGTTCAAGTTTAACTGACTTATGACTCGGAGGGAATTTCAGATTTCTCAACTAAAAACTGGTCTGTTTAACGAGAGCTTTGGGGTTTTTACCTGCACTGTGTTGGAATGACATCAGTCCAGGAAGTCATCTTTATGCACTAAATCAGAACAAATGGTTTTATTGTAATGATGTCACTCTAAGTCACAGGATGACAGCCTTGTAGAGTTGACTTGAGAGCAAGAACCAGAGAATGGGAACATTAATACTCACATACTGTTTCCTTCCTCTTCCTTTTCTGAGAGCTTCATTTTTATTACTCACCCTCACAACCAAGAAACACTGGCAGGCTTTGACCCATGCAGCTCCATCACCACCATGTACATATGATACACGATGGAGAGTCAGAAACTGGATTGCTTTGCTGACTCACGTTATCACATTTATGATACCATTAGTAATCTGGCTTCATATGACATCACCTGTATTGTGTGGGATATTTTTCTTGTTTCTAAATACACGAGCACAATAATTTCCACATCTGTTTACAATGAAAAATTAATAAATGAATTCAATGAAATTGAAACTGATTATCAATGAGATAGTGTTTGTAAGAAGACTGATGTGTTATTAACCAATGTAATGTCAGTGCTGATCCAGACTGGCCTTTACGAAGGGATAGAAAAATACTTCACTAAGCTGGGCGCTGGTGGCATTGCTGCTGGTGTGATGAATAAACTTCCTCTATAGACAATTTCCTGTCTCCCTGCATTAATGACAATACTGTGGGTTATTTTTGGATACATGATGGGAAGCAGGGTGGACCCCATCCGTGATGAGAAACAGGTAGTAAGGTGGACCTGTGTCCGTCATTATTATGGGAAACTGGAGAAAAGTACAGTTTGCAATAATATAGCTGTGTTGGATTAAAAGATCTTTTCTAAGCAATAGTGCAGAAGTACTTACAGTACATTAGATTAAATTAAAATACTTAAAGTAAAAGTAAAAAAAAAATGCATGACTGAGATATTTGCTTGTATATTGTGCTGATGCATTTTATGGTTTGGGTTACTTGAGATAAGCTGGTTTAGCTGCTTCCTCAGTATGAGGGGCTAATTAATAGTTGTCAGTGGCTCAATAGGCTGATTCCGTTCTCAGATTAATGATTGATCCAACTGGAGAGAATTATAAACTAGTGAGAAATGCTGTCATACCTGGAGCCAGATCCAAGTCATACCCTCACAATGTAACCATATGGATATGTTGAAATTAAACATTTCTGATTTAATTCTTTTAATATTGTATATTGTATATTATATTTGATAAATTGCCAGAGTAGATTAACATATGTTCAAATAAAAGTAAACAATCTTATTTTTCTTACACTGTGCAAAGATACTGAAACTCTATTCATGCCTGTGAAACGTCCAGTCTGATCTGCTCTCACTGCTCTTCCAGCTTAAGAAGCAGCCTCAATTAAATGCTTGAGATTGGTGGTGAAAATTTTAAGAATGAATTCTTTACTTTAATTTCCTTAGAAAGTCCACACCAATGAAATTTGTATTTCATCAGAAGGAAACCGGTTATTCTTGACTTGGTAATACCAGTAACCAAATCTTCCCAGTTTCCTGTCAGACTACAGGAGCTTTGTTTGAAGCCAGACTAGCTGTAGGTATTATGCAAATGTGTGACATGATGGTTCCTGTTGTGTTGACTGTTACTTTGTGTGCACTTTTACTTGCACAAAATGACACTGTCCTCTATCAGAGGCCTGGGAGCTTAAGGGGTTTGTGTAGTATCTTAGCTGTTCCTAGGACTGTGCTCTTCTTAACAGAGATCTCTGATGGTATCTTGGGGATCTGTTGGAGTCACTCTCCCAGTTTGGAGGTCACTGCCTTGAGTGCTCCAGTTACCACTGGTGCAACTTTTGTCTTCCAGTTTGTTAGCCATCAAAAGTTTTTCAGACTGGATCTGGAAGTCCCACAGGAGCTTAGCTCTATCATTCTCCACCACCTTTTATGGTATCTAGCATCCTGACTCTATGGCCTCGTAGCCCAAACTCAGTACAGATGTTCTTTTACATTATCCCAGCCACCTGCTTATGGTTCCCCATCTGTACCTGAAGATGTCAAAATAATGAAAAAGTCAAAGTACTTCAAAATTGCACTTCACCACTGGGTTTATGGAAGGATTGATAAAGGGTGACAATAAGTCTGCAAATGCTGAACGTAAGTGAATGTGAATCCTCTGAACGGAGGGAAACCTGAGTCTGTGTGTGTGCTTTCAGGACACAGAGGAGCAGATTGCTATAAAGCAGTGCTGCCAGGAGCTGAGCGAGAGAAGCAAAGAGAGATGGTGTCTTGAGATCCAGATCATGAAAAGGTCAGTTTTTACTTTCTTATGTCTGACTGTAATGAAGGTTTCCAGGACAGAACTCTCGTCTCTTTATCAGGACCCCCCAATCCCACGGTTTCCAACCAGAAACTATTGACATTATATGTCATTTATGTCAACACATACCATGACTTCTAGATTGGTTACTAAATCAAAATCCTGGTGATATTATACAATCAAGCATTTATTAAAATAGAACACAATCAGTTTTAAAATTATGATCACTTGGCTAATATTGAAGAGGTTCCTCTTTTTCCTCCACAACAGCCCCTGATCTGTTGGAGTATGGACTCTTCTTGACCTCTGAATGTATGCTGTGGTATCTTACATTAAGCCTTCAGTTGCAGATCCATCTAAGTCTTGTAGTTTTTGGTGGGGCCTCCATAGATCATAGTTGTTGGTTCAGCATGTCCCACAGATTCTCAGTTGGATTGAGATGCTAAATCAACACCTCAATGGTATGTTCCTCAAATCTTCCCTGGACCATTTTTGTAGTGTAGCAGGGGACATTATCTAGCTGAAAGAATCTCCCCTTCCCTCCTTTCTTTCCTTTGAACCAGCCCTATTGTTTACATTGTCCAACTCCCTCTACATGTGAGTTTTTCACTCTACAGGTCGCTTACTTCATATAAATTTCACCAGCACTTTGTCCAGGCAGCAGCTTGTAAATGACATCATGCACACTAAAGTTAGCGTGCAGCCAACGTCATGGAAGTTTATAAGAAGTATAGTGATAGCCATGCCAGAACAAATATCCAAAATAATTTGCTTCATTTATCACCTGCCAAAGTTAATTTTAAGCTACATTTGGCAAGCTGGTTGGTGTTAATTTAGAGCCCTGATCTTGACCCCTACTAACTGGGAGAGCTGCAGTTGTGGAGATGCCATGAGACAGCTGTCTAGACATCACAATTAAGCCCCTGTCAAAGTTGCTCAAATCTTTACACTTGCTCAATTCTTCTGCTTCCTACACATAAACATCAAGGACATAATGTTTACTTCCTGTCTAATAAACCCCACCAATTTCTAAGTATCTTTGTAACAAGATAATCCATGTTTTCACCTTACCTGTCAGTGCTTGTTGTCTTGTTAGTCGTTATTTTTTATTCTTACAGAGGATTACAGATGTTGATTTCTCTGCAGGTGAACAGACTCGAGCACAGTTTCTTATAAATAACTTATAAATCAGCAGGGAGTGAAAAAAACAACAGATTTCTTAACCGTTTGTTTGGTCCGACCACGGTTTGTTGCTTAAGTTTGTCTCCATGTCCACAAAGGTTCAGGAGTCTTTTTTTCCAGCTCTGACGCCTCTCGGGATGTGGCGCAAACATTTGAAGTTACCCTGCTGTAGAAATCGACAACTTTCCAGTTTCTTTCTTTTTTTTTTCTCAAACTCTTTGATGTTCATGAAGCTTTTTTTGGCTTTCGAGGCTAATTTGGGTCCGACGTGTGACTCAGCGTGGTGCATTCCATGACAAATTTGGTGCTTTCTGGTTTGACATTTGACTTTTATGTGCCCATCTGTTTCACAAATTTTCTTGAAAAACAGAAACTAAATTTGTATCCCCAAATAGTAAAAATCACACATTAGATAATTGGAGCAGAGTGGAATTTGAGGTTATTTTGATGATTTGGGATATTTCTAGCAGCATAATGTTCCGCCTCCACATATTGCCCATGCTTAGACGGTGATTTTCTTTCCACACTCGTCTGTTAACAGTTTCCGTTCAGACTTCAGGTCACTGCAGATGTGTGCCAGTTTATGTGGGTTGTTCTTGTTTGTAACCTGCAAGGGGTGTTGTGTTTTTTGTTTTTTTTTAAATTTGATGGCGCAAACATGAGCATAAAAACATTTTTTCTTAATTCCACTTTAACAAGCGTGTTGTTCTCAGACAGACATGGTCACAACCACAACCCTACTGTGCACCCACGCTCAACTGGTGAAAAAGCCGCAGAGCAGGGGACAATGCAACCTACCATTATATTATTAGAGCTCCTCAACACACTAGAAACCACATGACTTTTTTTTCTAGTTATGTGTTTATGGCAAGGCAAGGCAAGGCAAGTTTATTTGTATAGCACATTTTCAGGTTCAAGACAATTCAAAGTGCTTTACATA
>JAOXYM010000012.1:4489493-4500499 GCA_028567055.1 Leptatherina wallacei | reverse complement strand
AGAAATAAAACATATTAAGTATAAAACATCAAAATCATAGCACACACCTGATCATACTCTTTTCCACCTTTCACACAAGTTAAATTATATCTATATTATGACAGAAAATGTCAGGTTTATAATGTCAAATTGTGTTTTCAAATATCCAAATATTCATGCACCACACTTTATCAAATCATTTACAATGCAATCATTTACCTCCTTTTGTCCATTTGTTCCTCTTCTGTCATGCAGCTTCGGCCCTAACTTACCTCCATAACAAGAGGATCATCCACAGAGACCTGAAACCAGAAAACATTGTGCTGCAGCAGGGGGAGAAGAGAGTGAGTTAAAGACCCAGTGAAACACATACACCCAAACCACAACAAAGTATTGTCTGTGGTATACTGTATAAGAAATAAGTGGAAGATACTTGTCTCTTTGGAGTCCACATGTTTACTCTTTCACTGCTAATTTTATGTGGAAAAGTCCGAATTTAAAGTTGCACTTAGAATGACCTTGTGAAGGTCTCGCTTTTGTCCATTATGCAACAAGTTAATACATGGTGCACTGCAGCCTGCCAAAGGACACAGGAAAATGGAGAATGTTGTTCAACCAAGGGCAGACACATTAAAGAGGTTATACTGATGTTTATGCACACACTGCTGACTTTGTAGAAACTGAGCCAAACAAACTTTATCTGAACTAAAGTTTATAGTTTTGTTAAACTAAAGAAAAAAACACTTGTTTTTCTCTTGCATACTATACTTTTTTTTTTTACTCTGATATGTTGTGTGCACTAAATGTGTGGCTTGGCAGGTTAAGGCAGACATTGAAAAACACACGCTCACACAAATATGCTAAAGAATGCTAATGTATGTAAAGCACCTTGAATTGTCCTGTACATGAAATAAATAAACTTAAATACCCACCAGAACTTCTCACCTTACTAACTAATAAGTTATTTTTTATTTGTTCACTGTCTACAGTTGCCAAAATATTAAAACATCAACTTGCTTTTCAGTGGATGTGGTAGGCTATTTTTTCAAACACAAAAGTGATAATCATCCAAAAGAATGCTGTTCCGTAATTTCACCAAATATTACCATTTTCCATTAAGTTGCCTACTTTATTATATTAATAATATTGCCTTTATTATATGATCAATCAAAAAACGTGCAATAACTGTGGTCATACTGTTTATTTATTATATATATTTATAAAGTCGTGCAATAATCCGGTTTGATTCAATAAAAGTGCAATAAACAGAACTGTAAAAACTCATAAAACTGTAAATATCTGTAAATAACTGTGCCTTAATTTTATTTTATCTATTTTCTATATTTTATTTATGTCTATATATTTTTTTTGTTTTTTTTTTACTATACTGTTTTTATATTATATTAAGCACCAGGTGGAGCAGCGCTCCTAATTTCGTTGTATGCACCGTCATATAATGACAATAAAGGCTTTTGATGTGATTTGATTTGTAATTATAGAGATATTTTTGCCAATTAATAATTTCTTTTTTCTGTTTTCTCTCCTTTTTTATGATGTCAGTTGATCCACAAGATTATAGATCTCGGCTACGCTAAAGAGTTGGACCAGAGCAGCCTTTGCATGTCATTTGTGGGAACGCTGCAGTACTTGGTAAATGATTACAGTGAACACATTTACACCCAACCTTTCCTTCCTATTCTAGACTCTAATAGCTGCTTTTCTTTTCTTCTTTCAGGCTCCAGAGCTTATTGAGAGGCAGAAGTACACAGTCAGTGTGGACTACTGGAGCTTTGGCACTGTGGTGTGTGAGTGTATCACAGGATTTCGCCCTTTCTTACCAACCTGGCAGCCTGTTCCCTGGTACAGTAGATCCATATTGTCTTATTCTTGCTCAAAGTTGCTTTCACTTAAATTTATATCCATACACTTCAGGCTGCACATTTATTTTATATGTACATTTTCTAGCATACACATGCAAGTGATTCTTCAGGGGCAGTTTTGGGGTACAATGTTTTTCCCGAGAACCAACTTGACCACCGCTGCCAAAAAGCAACAAAAAAGTTCAGTTTCCCAAAAACTAGTTAAAGCGTGGCATATCTATATTTCCATGAACTAAAATATTTTATGATTTTTTTATGATTTTGACTGCAGTCATTACTTAACAAGTTAAACAATGACGTTTTCTTATGTCAAGCAATGATAAGCTTTATTGCAGGTAAATATTATGACTTGAACACTGAATATATAAATAAAAACGATTTGCCAGTGAATTACAGGATATCTGGCTTATGCCAACGTCAATGCCCCTTGTTTTTCTGAATTCGATGAATGATATAAACCCCTAAGGGTGTCTGATTACGCAGAGGAAAAGTACTCAGTCTGAGGTCAGAATTTGCTGGAGAAAACGATGCATTTAAGTTTTACACGTGTTTTTTGACGCAGGTTCCTAAAAATCAAATAGTAACTCTTCCGACTCATCTCTGCTTTAAGGCATAATAAAGTCAGGCTGAAGCAGGACAATGATATTGTTGTCTATGAGGACCTCTCTGGAGAAATCCGCTTCTCTAAACATCTGCCTCAGCCCAACAACCTCAACAGGTGACTTTATGTGCAGACATGCATAAATTCACAAGTGGAAATGCTCATCATCTCACTCTAATGTGAGTGTTTCTTGTTAGTTTGTTATTAGAGAGGCTGGAGAGTTGGCTGCAGCTGATGTTAAAGTGGTCCGCTCAGCAAAGGGGAAAAGACAGCACTGCTACACCCAGCGACTGCTTCTCCAAGCTGGAGCTCATTCTACAGCTCAAGGTTAGCCTAGAAACTCACTCATTTAGTCTTTAACATATTCACAGACTCATTGTGAAGCTTTAATTAAAAGCAACCCTTCAAACCTTTAAAGTTTGGCGGTATTTGAAAGTAAGCACATCTTTTTTATTCTTTTTGAAATCATATTTATGGCCTGTTTTGTCCCCTCAGCTGCTTCACGTCCTGAACATGATGTCTGCTAAAATCTTGACATACTCAGTCGCAGATGATGAGACCGTGGCCATCTTGCAGCAGAGAATAGAAAAAGATACCGGCATACCTGCAGCCAATCAGGAGCTGCTGCTCGAGGCGGGGTTAGCCTTGGAGCCTCATGCACTGGTCACGCAGTGTGCTGTCGATTACACTGTAAAAATGTCTAACTTACTCACTCCATACACAATACCGTAACCAAATAATCAACTTCTGAACTTCTGAATGTGAATTGTAGCACTTTTACTATTTGTGTTCTATAGGAGGTCGACGGGCGGCGAACAGACTTGCCTCTGGTCTTCCTGTTTGACCGCTCCTCTTGCACTTACGAACCCCAGTTTGCTCCTCGAACACTCCCTGAAAACATCCGCTTTGTCCGTAAGTATTAAGTTTGTGTTTCTCGCCTGTCACTTTCCGGCCTGTTTCAGTTCGTTTTTAAGGCTATGAGCTTTTTATTTGTCAAATAAAGCACAAACAACAGTAAACACCCTTTGCTTGTGTCTCTCTGTCTTTCTTTCTTACAGAAAATGACCCTAAGCATGTCCTGGCTTACAGCCCCCTGAGGAGGACTTGTGGCCAGGCGTGGCACACCATCCGCTCCCTGAAGGAAGACTGGCAACGATTACAGCAGGGGCAGAAAGCTGCCATGTAGGACAAACCAATTCTCACACAATTTTTCACACGCACATGTGTTTGTTTAATAGAACAAAGATCCGTTCCTCTTTCTTTCAGTATGAGCCTGCTGAGACACAACTCCTCACTGTCCAAACAAAAGAATGAGATGGTGTCTATGTACCAGAGACTCACAGCCAAGCTGGACTTCTTCACCACCAGTCTTCACATAGACATGGACAAATACCAGGAGCAGACAGCTACAGGGATTGGTACTTGTGCAAATGCTAGTGTATAGCAGTGTTCATACTACAGCCACAAAATATACATTTAATCTGCCAACCAGCTCATTCAGATCCACCTGAAGGAAATTTAACGTGGTTTACTCAGGAAAAACTGATTTATCTGGACTTGTCAGTCTAGAATAACACAGATTGTCTTTGACTTGTAACTTATGTACTTTTCTACATTTATATTTTGTAGCTTCAGAGAAACTTCTGGGTGTGTGGAGGGAGATGGAGCAAACTGCTATCAGCTGTGGTCAAGTAGGTTGGAGTATGCTTCAGCACGTTAGTGTGTGTAAAGAGTATTCTCATCTTTTTAAAAGACTAATATGGTTGTGTTGGTGGCCAGGCCAAGGTGACTGAACTGGAGGAGGAGATGATGCAGCTGCAGCCAGACATCGTTGATGTGCAGAGGCAGCCATGGAGGAGCGGAGAGGCTTTGGAGACGCTGTAAGTCTGAACCAAACTTCACTGTAGAAATGGTAAAAAAAATAAGTAACAGAAGCAATTGCTTGAACTTGGATGCTGCTCTCTTCCCCTTTTTGATCCTCAGTGAAGGAAAGGCTATGGAGCTGTTCCGCAAACTCCGAGAGAAACCCAGAGGTTTGGACTTTTTTCACGCATCAGCTCATGTCTTATTTTACACATGTCTCGGTGTCTGCATTTAAAAATAAACATCCGTTGACATTTTCCTTCCTTCTTCATCCTGCTCAGACCAGAGGTGTTCAGGAGACAGTCAGGAGGTGGTGCGTCTCGTGGTTCAGGCTGTTCAGTTCTACGAGAAGAAGCTCAGAGATTTCTACACACACCTCAGGTTGTCATACATAAAATTAAACAATTTCTTTTTATTTATTTATTTTTTTTAAAATCCAAAGTCATTAGAATTGTTTATATGTATAAAACAAAAGGTTTTACCTGAGATGTTTTATATTTTTGAGGCCTGTTATGGTCTAGACATGATTTATTAGTTTTCTACAGATAAATAATGACCGCAAATAATGCAACCTCGCCACACGTGACCCCACATTTTAAGCACAGTGTACCTTTGGCATGTAATCTGTGATTTATCCCCTTTGATAATACCAACTTGTGTTGTATTATACATCATTTGAAAACCTGATTGGTCACCTTTACAATGAGCTATAACTTGTTAGGATCATGCTTCTGTGGAATAAGCAACACAGCTAAATGTGTAGGTAATATCCCTAAAAATGTGTCAAAATCTTCTTCAATATTCTAGGACAGAAAACACAGTTAATCACACAATGAATAACAAAGTGCTGCGAAAATGTCTAATCAAGCAGAATAAATGAAAACACTTCACTCATTAATATTTAGCTGTCAAGTGTTGGCTAAATGTAAGGCAACACATTTTAAACACTTGACTAAGGGAACACGAATGTATGCAATTGGGTTAAAAAGATACAATCTGTTGTTAAAGAAAGCCATCTTGTCAGCAGATTCTGTTCACTTCCAGCATCAGTAATAAGTGTGCTTGGCCTTTATCCTCAGACAACGCAGAGGTGTCTGCAGACCTTGATGTTCGCGGCCAAAAACTCAAAAAATCTGTTTTTGTGCTTTTGTTATGCAGTAAGACAGCAGTGTGCCGTCAGCGTGTGATGGAGCTGCTGCCAAAGGTGGAGGGGGTGGTCCAAAAGATGGCTGAAAGCGAACAAGTCCTGATGAGTCTGCAGGAGAGGAGACAAAGGGAGCTGTGGAACTTGCTCAAAGTGGCCTGTGTGAGGACTGGACACTGCTCTGACACCCAAGTCCCACTTCGAATCAATGTTTAATAACCGTGTAGCATGAAGTCCCATATCACCACAGCACAGAGCCAACACCCGATGATTTCATTTGAATATCAGCTCAAAACCGTTAATGCGCTGTTGAGGACATAGCACTAATGTTTTGTTTTTGCTGTACATGGGATGAGCTAACCCACCGTAAAGCACAACGTCTTGTCTTGTGCAGAGTAAAGTTCGCAGCCCGGTGAGTGGGAGCCCCGATGGATTACGAACCCCTTCATCAGTGCCGCCTCTCTTGACCCCCAGGCACAGCTTACAGCAACTGTGAGTGAACTTACGCACACACATGTGCACACTGAGAGTTGAAAGAAGGGTTACAGGCATGAGATGACTCTTTCCTGTTACAAAGAAAGAGGCAAGGCAGACAATGTTTTACACAAAGATTATTTTTTTATTCAATTTTGCAGCAGCTTTGACACATTTCCTGACTAGTTGAGCTAAAAACTTTGGATGCTGTTCATGAATATTCCCTATCTCCTGCAAATCTACCTCCTATATCATAGTCATGTTTTACAGTTTACTTTTAAAGTCACAGAATCTCCGAGAATCCAGACAATTGTTTTGATAAACTTGTCCAAATCATGAGTAACAGCTGCATGTTTCATTCTGTGTGTGTCTGCAGGGATGAGTCTCTCGTGGAGGAAAGCAGAACGTTCGAGAGTCGCCTCCAGAGTTTGCTACACGACACCATCCAGGAATCAGAGAGCAGCATGGACGTATGCACACACACAAACAGTCACTGGGCTGATTTTTTTTTTTTCCTGAATCATACAAGCTGATTATTCTAAAAACTGCTCCCTTTGTTTCTTGTCCCAGATGTTGAGTGAGTGGACATGGCTGCATGGAGACCAGAATTTCTCCAGCGACCTCTCCTGAGTTGGATTTCACTCTTTGTTCACATGTGGTACTCTCCTACCTCTGTGTGGATGGGATGTTGAACTGCACCGAGACGTACTATTAGCTGTTCTGTCTGACAATGTGAATGCAACGATAGCAGCCGGCACATATTTACTTAATGAGCTTTCAGGATTATTTGTGACTTTTTATAAAAGATTATTGATCACAAATTGAAGGGTTCTTGAAGCTAATTGTACCTCTGATGAGAGTTACTGTCAGGGATGTTAGGTAGAGTGTAATCTTCATGAGCATTTTGGGTAGAATTTCACTTCATTATCGGAAGATCAGCTGTTCCACAGTTGGTGTTGAACTGCTTGTGAAATCCCAGGTAGACTGTCTTCATACATTCCTTCAGTCTTATAGGAGAGATTTGCACAAGACTTAAAACCGTTCACATACATGAAAATCTAATTTTGTACTCAAGTGTTCTTATAATTAGATTAATCGTTTTATTATCAAATGTAATGAGAAGCTTTGGAATTATGTTTGCATGTTTGTTTAGCTTAGGGAACAACAGATTTTTAAGACGTGTGTACAGTAATACAAATAAGACCTGATGTGTGCTTTAGATATAGCATTTGAACTTTTTTTTATGCAAGTTTGGTTTTAGGCAAGACCATTATCAGACAACAAGGTCATAATTTTGACTAGAATGGTTATGATACAGCTATATTTATATATATTTGAACATTTACACAATTGACTTTAGCTGCACATCCAGAAATCCACTGGATAAAATTTTGTATGAAATGACAGACAATGTGGAAAAATAAGAGCTGGATCAGCACAGCAGAGCATCCATATAGGATTTTGTTTGCTGTCATAAAATATTCTGAGCACCAATGTCCTTCTTCAGACTTTATAGTTCATTTTCATCTTAAAATACATTTTACATCACAACTGTTCATAACAGTACACACAAAAATATATGTACTACATTTTCAATAAAGCAAGAATCAGCATTTTGTCAAAGTGACATGATACATCATAAATTGCAACAGTAATAGTTCAAAACTCTCAAATGTCAACATACAAAAAGTACTTTTCCTAATAGCTTGTACTTCAGAGGAATCGGGATTAAAAAGTTATCATAAACACGAATTAGAAGAAGCACGGGGGGGGCAGGCAAGGATTGAAATTTCACATCTCCCTTCTGTTTTACTGCTGTTTATTCAGGCATAGTAACAAACACAATTTTTTGGCACCGGAAATACATTGTCTGAGGTCCCTAGATGTCCCTAGACACCAAGAACCTGCATAAGAAGTTTTTTATTATGGAGCAGTTCTTCATATACTTTGCAATTCTTTTTTTTTTTTTTTTTAGGTGTTTTTTTTCCCACTGAAAATATGTACAGGGCTAAGTGTGTATGTTCAACTATTCAAATACAGGAAGAAAATATGAAAGGTGTCATATTCTGTTTTGCTGCCAGTGTCATTTACAGTACATGCTGAAGTGCCCATGCATGATTCCTCTAATTAGTAATTATCATAGCTTGATTTATGTGATGGGAATTCAACTTATAAGGGGACATTTTTCTGTATCATATGTTCCTTTTCCGCATTCTAACTGTTTACTGGAAGATATTCACGCTATGTTTATATCTGGATTGAAGTGGCTTGCTTAAATTTTAGACTGCCTGAAGTTTGGAGCACATCACCTTAGCATTTTGTCAGGTGTTTTGCCTTCAGTGAGAAAGCTCAGTCTGGCTGAGCTCAGGAAATGCTGCTATTTCAAAATATTTCCACTTCTTTACCTTCAAAACTCCTAGAATGATTTTATAGTGTTTTGTTCCACCGACCATCTGTACAATGAAGCACCATCCAGTCAACTTTGCTGCATTAGGCTGAATCTGAGCACACATTACTCTGTTTCCCTATAAAGTAAAGAATTCATTCATCTGTCTCTACTCACTAGTGTTTTATATTTTCTCTCAGAATGTACCAAACTGTTGATTTTGCCACACTCGATGTTTTCACTATCTTATCTGATGAATTTAACCTTTTCTGCAGCTTAAGTTGCATTCAGAAGTCCTTTAATGGAACATTATAGGTTCATATCCACAGCTTCCAAACGTAAAAGCCACAAAAATACTGAGGAAAAAAAAACACACATCTGTCTATGAAGCAGTTAAATTTATCCAACTACATCTGAACCCCTGAAAATGAGAACTCTGTTTATCAAAAGAGCTAAAAAATTTTAACCCCTCCGCCAAGGTTGGACATGAATACGCTCCAAATCAAGCTGAGCACATCCACTTTAAACCTGAAAGATGTTAGTGTCCTAGATTTCTTTAATTTAAATAAATCAAAATTCTTAACTACAAAATGACAAGAGCGTGAAAGAGATCATTTTGCAATACTATTGTAAATATACGAAAGGTGGACGCAAAAAACAGCCACAACAGGACTTACAGTCTAAACCATGACTGACTTTGAAACATTTCATTGCATGAATGAAAAAAATTTGCCAAATTTATTGAATTTGAGAAAAAACTGAGGACAGCTTCAAAACTTTAGGACATTTTAAGACATGTAATTTATGTAAAGATGTCTCATGTCATAATTTTGCTTCTAAACCCATCCTCCATTCCCTATCAGTCCTTCAGGTAGTACTGTGTATACATCATGTTACTGTCAAGTATCTGTGACATCTCATCCATCGTGTACAGACTTCACCTATTAAGATTATTAGAATGTTTACCCTTATTTTTAGGAAAACATTTTGTTTTGTACATTATATACAGTTTCATTGGTAATGTAAAGGGTGTTTCTGTAGAATCATCTCCATTTCTTTGGAGTGAAGGCACTGGTTTTGTTCCGCCATCGTGTCATGTTAATCCAAATAAACAGACAAACTTTAAGATGATTGTATTTGACATTATTTATTCCATTTATTCAATAAATTTATTTTGAGGTCCTATATGTTGACTAACAAAGAACAGCACAGACGTAAAATGTAGTGATAAAGGCTGAACAGGAGTAGGACACAAAAACATGTCAAGACAAAGAGGTGACAGAGAGATCCCAATTGCAAAAGGGTCCCTTTTTATGCAAACAGGACCTGAAAAATAGACATTTAGGCATCTGAGTGTTCAGTTTGTAACTGTGTTACTGCAGCCAAGTGGTAGAATCAACATCAATCCACTCCGACTCATGAACAGGATCTGTCTAATCTGCTACACTCTCTCCAGCCTTTATTGCATCTGTTTACAGCAACTCTTTCAATATGACAATGACAAGTCAAAAAAAAACTTCCCTCTAGCCTTTAAAGCATGCAACAAAACCACAACATACCAAAACAAGAATCCTCTAATTATAAGATTTTCCAAAATCCAGAGTTTGACTGAACAAAGCTTGGCTTATCACACAGTGGAAATGAAAAAGCGTTTCAAAACATCTTCTAAAAGAACACAGATGTATTTGAGACATATTAAAATGCACTTTATTTAGCCATAAATAGCATATTATTGTTAATACAGAATTATTGTCTCTGTATATATATTCTGGTATTATAGGTTCAAAGGCTGGCTGTGGGAACTGTAAATAATAGAAAATTCAAAAATAGGTCTTGATTTGATGAACATTACAGTACTGGAGGTCTTGGAGGCTGTTGGGGTTTCAGGGTTAAGGCCAAAGAAAGTGTGTATCTGTGTGCATATGTGTGTAGACTCGAGGGAGACGATGTGTTTAGGTGACGCTGAGTGGACTTTATGGTGTCTTCACATTTGGGTTCATTCTTTTTTTCTCTTCAGTTGCTTTCCTCTCTTCTTGTCTGTCTGTCCTGCTGAATCTTTACGCCTCCAGCTCGAAACCCATGCCAACTTTGTGTCCGCCACCGTTCACGTTCTTCCCATCAATCAGGGCTGAGAGGGTGAGCTTCACTCCTGCAGGGTAGCATCAGAGGGTGAATTAAGTAGCTGCAGTAATTATTTTTGGGTTATTGTTACAAAACAGACTTTTAAAAAGTCAGTTAGCTAACCTGGCCTCAGGCTTTGTGTGTATCCAACTCCAACAAGGCAGGCGTTGTTAACCTTTGTCTGCGAGGAGAAACAAACCATCAACGACATGTCAAATGATATTCAGCTATTAGATGGAAGCTGGGTTACATCATTTCTATAATTTATAAATATTAATTAGGTTCAGGTTACCAACAAAAAAGGAGGTGCGTGTAGATGGTGAAGGTTTAGGGTTTTTTTATGTTAGGTACTGAGTTTGGGATTAAGGAGTTTCTGACTGAAATTGTGCAAAAATAGGAGGGCAAAATATAATCTGGATAGGAACAAGAAAATGAAAGAGGAAACAAGGAGTTTGTATGTATATTTCCTAAATGAAAATGAGCTCTCCCTTAGAGATAGGGTGAGAAGCTCGGTCATCCGGGAGGGGCTCAGAGTAGAACCGCTGCTCCTCCGCATCG
>JAOXYM010000012.1:4469276-4489393 GCA_028567055.1 Leptatherina wallacei | reverse complement strand
CTGCTCAAGCTGCTGCCCCCGCGACCCGACCCCGGATAAGCGGAAGAGGACGGTACGGTACGGAAAATGAACCAACCAAAAGGCATGGAAATATTAAGACAGAACATTAAATTCTAAATAAGGTAATAAAAACTAAAAGTTCATAAACATGGGTGTAAAAGTACTTTTTCTATATTTTTTCTTTTACTAGTTCTTTTACAAATATACATATACATATATTAATTTCTCTCTTCTTCTTTTTTTTACAATAATTTAATAGGAAATATCTTAACTACTAGATGAATACCAATGAAACATTAAAGACACACTACAGAGCTTTTGCCATTTTCTCAGCACCTATCGACGGCTAATTCTGCATCCATCTTGCATCCTACCTGTACTGTGAGCTCTGGCCAGCCAGTTAAAAACTAATTTAATCTTGACTCGCGTCTGATCTCTTGCTCTGTCTCTTCCTCTCTTTCTTTTCCTCTCTTCCTCCGATAATGTCCTCTTGAATCAGCCACAGTCCGTATTCAAAACAGCCAGTGTGTTTATATTTGCTTGCTAGCGTGTGACATAAAGTGAAACTCAGCTACAACTTCATGCACAGTCCTGCATGAAAAAGGTGTATAGTGCGGTTTCTGCTGGGCGGTGACAGCTCCAGAAAGGCACATAATATATGTCATTGTGCCATCAAACCAGTCCGGAAGAGTTTTAAGGTAGAAAAAAGCTAAGGAATGTGTCTTTAATATAATGAATTATTGAGTTTTCTACCTGCAGGCTGACATTATGGAGTGCAAATGCTTATTTTAAAATTTTGGTGCATATTCAAACTCCCCTTGAAATAGTGATAGTTTGCATCATTATCAAGTAAAACATCTGCAAATTCAGACATTTTTATCGCACTCGGCTGTACATGTGTGTTAGCGATTACAAATAGATAAACACCAATACAGTAACTCAGATGGTGAACATAGTAAACAGCATATCTGCACTTTTTTCATGATTGCAGGTGAGACCGTCATGCTCTGGGTGAACTCTTACAGTCAGGGTGGCATCCTTATCCAGCTGGTATTTGGCTCCAATTCCAAAGCGTGTGTTGTTGCTGCCGGCTGTCCAGGCCAGGTGGACCGCTGTCTCCAAGCTGCCGTTCACTTTTTGGTAAATGGAGCCGGCAAACTCTGTACCGTCATTACTGAAACACAACACCAGAAACACAGTGTCATATACGAGACAAGTACAAGACAGAACAAACTGTGTCTGCCTTCCATTTCTTGTTTCACTGCACTGGGATGCAGAGACTCACACGTTGGTGTGGAGCTGGAAGTCACCAGCTTTGTATCCAAGAGCAAAGTTGTTCTGAGTCAATTTAGATTTTGCTGTGTCAAAAGCCAGCTGGTAGCCAGCCAGCCAGCCCTCGAAGCCCAGCACAGCAGCTGCATGGACAGTGGGACCGGCCATGTCGAAATCCAAGTCACAGCCCACATTCATGTAGTCCCGCTTGTAGGCCGTCTTCAGTTTGGCACTTTTCTTTCTAAGGAATTAAGTAGCAGTACTTTGTTACAAATATGATGCTATTATAAATCTGTATAGGTCAAAAGATCTATTGGAAATCTTTATTAATGTACTTAAGACACTGAAAAGAACTCCTCTTACCCAGTGTTGGGCACAAATGATGTGTCCAGACCAAGCTTCAAGCCTTTAGCCAGCTAGAAATACAAAAGGAGCACAGATGAAGAGCCTATTATCTACCTGACAAAAAGAATTTTTAAAAATCACTATTGTAGAATAATATTGTTTAATATATCAAAATACTTCAAAAGTTTGACCCCACCTGGTCCTCCATGGTAATTTCGGTGGTGAGGGTGTTGTCTGTGTTCCATTTCTGGTTGAAACTGAGGCCCAGATCGCTCACTTTGTACTTCGTCTCCAGGTGGCCTCCTGACTTCCCCGTGTCTGTGTTGTTGGAGCCGGAGGTGGCGAACTCCTGCAGTTCAAAAAGGGATGGAGTGATGAGGGGGGAGATGATGAAAAGAATGACATGGGGGAGGGAAGCAGAAAGACATGTTAGAGTGCAGATACAGAAACCAGAGGCAGAGGAGGTGGGAAGGCATACAGGGAGAAAACAAAGGATAAGGGGAAGAAGCTTTTCCTTTGCCACACAATCCATCTCAGGTTTGTATGACTCATTGTGTAAAAGAACTACAAATTTAACGTTGAGAAATGAGACAGGAAGGCCAAGTATGAAAATAGGTAGGACTGTGAGGGAGAGGTCAACTGTGAGCAAAATAAAAGATGAGTGCTGTTACTGCTGCTGTTGGGGTAAAAGTGTCTCTTAGATGAGCTACTGCTGCAAAGAAACTCTTGGCACACATCACTGGCTTACCCTGCAGTGCACCTGTGTTTAATCATTACATATGCACACACACATACACACACATTGGCTCTCTCTTACCATCTGACAGAAGAGTCCAAAGAAGATGCAGAGAAAAGAGAAAAGAAATGGAGGAAGTTAGGAAGAACAAGAGATTTCATGCAGGTTGACAGGAAAAAAAAAAGAGAACTGCAGAAAGTTGAAGTTTCCACACAGAAAAGATGTTTATTTGTTTTGGGGGGTTTTTTCTGTTCCCCGGGTCAGGATGGCAAAATTCTGTATGCAAGAGCTCAAGGTATGGTTTTTCTCTGTCAACAGGTTTATAGCAACACAGGCAATTTAACACATAGAAAAACAACATTGTGTTAGACAAGAGTAGAGAATACAGCCTGAAAACTGTATGTAGTAGATAAGCTGCAATCATAAGAGTCGTTCATTTGACCTGCACAAGAGTGTACAAATAAAAGGGCTCGCAACCACCGGTAATACTTACAACACCACTCTGTGACTTGGTCTTGACATCCAGCTTAAGAACTCCATAGCCTGGAGAGGAAGGAAATCAGGATATTCAGAAAAAGAAAAAAAAAAGGCTGAAAAATAACATCCGGGTGCTGCACAATATGGCTCTAAAACCTGCAGCAAAAATAAACTTTAGTGACATGAAGCAAACTACATGTTCTCTTATGTGAGTCCTGCATCTGCATAACTTTTGTCCAAACAGATGAAGTAACACTGGAGCAACAGTTAAATATATATCCATACAAGAGCTTCTTCACTCACCAAAGCCCTTGTTGAAGATGTCTTTGGCAGATTTTCCCAAGTCTGAGTATGCAGGAGGAACAGCCATTGTGCCTGATGAAACAGAAATCCAATATTATTGGATAATCCAATGTTATTTCTTCAACAACACAACATACATGCAAGAATACAATTAACTGCTTTTTCTTGAGTTATGTGTGGTAACTATAATATGGTAGAACTTGCAAGTAACATGTTTTCTTAGCCTCAAACATCCTGATTTTTAGTTTCCAGCAGCGGTTAGGCTCCAAAATAGCTGGATGACTCATCTTTCCTAAAGCGGCTCCAAAGAATCTTCCATTAAACCAACATCTTCCTTCATTTTCTACTTTGTAATTGTGTACAGTACTATGCAAAAAGCCACCCCTCATTTCATTCATGTATCTCCAGGAAAATGGGAAATAGGTGCAGAGATTTACTGAAACATGTCAAAATGGAAATAGAGTAGGTATGCATTTTGTTTCATTGTATGTCTAGATGGTTCCACATTGCTCCAAGATCTGACAGGACCTGGGAAGACCTGCTGGTACAAATTTTCAGTCCGGTTCATGTGTCACGTGGTACACCTCAGCCTTTTCTCCCTGTTTCCCTTCATTAAGAATATTTTTTTGACAGCTGCCCTTCCATGGAGACCATTTCTGATGAAGCTTAGGTTAACACTATGGATGAAGAGGGCTGAAGGGGCAGATGAATCTCTCTGTTTCCGTGTCAGATGTTTTCTGGATTTTTCTCGTATTTCTTAAGGACATGGCTTTCCAACACTGCTCATCCACCCTAAACATTTTTGGCTAATTGCCTTTTTGGAATAACCTTGTTGGGGCAAAAGTACTATTTCATTCTGGTCAAAATGTGTCTTCTTTATCATTTTCTTTAGAAGAAACTAAAGAAATTGTACAGTAGTTTATCCCTTGAGTAATATGGGATTTTTTTTTAATGCACAAATCTTTTCAATGTACAAAGAACAATCATAACAGACATTGAGAACATCTGGAGAACCATTACTCAAAATTAGGTTATAAGACTACAAGAATAGTCTGGCTCTTTGTCAGCAAGAGATTTAAAAAAAAAGAGGGGCGGCACATGACTTTTGCTCAGTATAGAATACTATACAACTACAGCTACTCATACAGTATGGAAGTCTTAAGTAATGCAGCAAAATTAACCATGTATCCCTTTAAATAAAAAAAGTCAAACACATGCCCAAAACACAAACCCAAACTGAAAAACCATTATGAATCCATTGATGTGTGCATATCAGTGGAGGCTGAACAGCACTAACGGGTGTATACACATGCAGATAGTCTTCTACAAAATATTAATACTTGAAAACAATCATCACAGATCGCTATCAGGCAGCAGGAGGGGGCCTGTCTGGGACCTGGTGATATAAAGCTGTTCTCCTCCCCCTCCATCTTTCATGTCAAACATATTGATTCTTTGGCAACAATCCACTCGCAGAGCAACGGATTTCTTTCTCTTTTAAAAGCAGGCAGAAAACTTGCAAATGTAGAAAAAAATATATATAATTCTTTTTTTACTAGTGATTTCTGTGTTTTATCACAAGAATCACATCCTCATTAAGCAAAGGATACAAAATGTGTGATGTGCGAAAAAAAATACCTCCAAAGTCAATGCAGCAGAGCTAACATAAGCAGTTAGCTGGATTGTTTAGTCAGCAGCTACCATGCCTGTTCACCACTGCACTGCACCGTGGTGCTTCACACAGTCATCAGGATCCTGAGTTAGTGTGCATGCATGACCTTTCTGCGTGTGTTAAGAGGACGGATTTGACAAGGTGACTTTGGCGGAGCATTTACAACATCCAGACTTCCCTTCCAACCTAAAGCTGGTTTAATGTGTAACTACTGGCCTCCTTTCCCATGGTCCTGTCATGCACCCCATATCGTTTATCTCACCTATCACGTCTTTTCTGCAGAGAAACCAGACTTTGCCCATCAGCTAATGCATTCAGGACTGAGCAAGCGCAGACGATCAAATACTGGAATCAAGCACACTGTAGCAGACAAATCTTGAGCTATAGCCTCTTATCACCAGTGTGTGCAAAGTGCAATCCAGGGACCCTGATGATAATTCGCATCTCTCTCTACATGCACACCCACCACTCACCGTGTCCTTTGGGTGTGCTGTGCTGACATGTCACACAGACATCTTTGTTCTCTGCCTGCTTGTCTTTTTCTGTCTTGTCTTGCTGAACAACAATCCCCTGCTCTTCCATGTCTCTTCAGATGAGGGAAGTTGCAAAGAAGGATGACAGAAATGTTTTGGCAAGAGGTTCTGCACCACTTTGACAACTTCATTGCACAGTATATGTTTTTGTTTGAGAGTGGCTCTGAACTGTATGCTTCCAGTGACTATGGTGTCACATTGGACAATACTTGCACAGGCCTTAGAACATTTACATGCATTACTTTGTGCATGCATAAAAAAATACTATAAAGGCCTATGTATAGATTTACACACTGCCCCTGCGCTCCTAGCAAGCTCTTAAAATAGCCCCTCAAACAAGAAAGGATTCAACTTGATGTAATGGTAATTAATATCCATATTGCCCCCAGAGAGTCATGAGTAAGATAACCTACCTCCAAATGTAACTTCTGGACACTCAAATGTGATGTAGCGCTTAAAGTTTGGATTTGATATCTGTGACAGGAAGAGCAGCAGTCAGCATTAAAGCCCAGAAAGATCCTGATTTTTTATTAATCAATAACTCCAACAGCTGTTTTACTTGTACATCCATTACTATATCCTTTTAGCTTTATTTTTCTCCAGCACCTTCTGAGGGAAAAGCCTGATCCCTCAAGTGGTACCTAACTATGTAGAATTAAAGTTGACCAGTATGAAAAGTTGTCTCAAATCAAGGTATGAGATGGAACCAGACAATGTGAAGCAATTTGCTATAAAGCACAATCAGCTGATAGCTCTTTAAAAGTTTAACCTGATCCCTTTTCACTTTTTCTGAAGTGATGCTTGTTATAACAAAATATCAGTTATAGCTTCCTCTACACTTGTGTGTGTACATCCAGGAAAATACCACAAACTGCAAACTGACTGACTAAACCTGTTCTTGCACCGTCACATCACTCATCATGTTGATGGCCCCTGAGTGCTGCATCATTGTCACACAGCACATGTCCAAAAGCCCTGTGGACCCCGTGTTGCTCTTCATTTCTCACTCAGCAACGCCAGTGTGTGCCAGCTGACCTGCTCTTTGCTGACTGCATGAAACTCCGCCTTTGTCATTTCAGCCGACACAGACGCTACTTCTCGGCGGCCCTCGCCCCCCTTCCTCATCTCCACACAGTCCTTTTTGGACCCCTTCTTTCTCAGCCTTCATCGCTTCGTCTCGGCTCTAAATTTAGCTCAGGTGAACCTGACACTACAACACGTGGCATGGCTTTCAACATCCAGCCCCTACCCCCCCCCCCTCCTCTCCTAGTTCAGCCTATTAAAACCCCTATAAAAATGGATGCATTTGTCTATATTGTACCTCCACACCGTGCTTATACATAAACATGCTCCTGCCACTCATCGTAATGCTTTTATAAGCTGCAACCAGATCACAGCCTAGACTGAGCTCAAAGGTCAAAATGACAGGAAACACTATCCCAAACAGAAGATGGTGGTTGTCCACAATCAGGCCGTCAGTTTGTTCTGAACTATCTAACTTGTGATTCTGATAAATTATTGTTGAGAAATCTATTAAAAGTCAGCAACTTCTTATAAAGGTAAAGCCAGTGTCTACAGAATTTCTAGTACATTAATATCAAATCAACATGCACACATAAAAGTCCAAATGTATTAGGAAAATTATATTTATTCAGCAGCTCAAACAGCAATAATTGAGTTACTTAACATTAAAAGAAATGAACATTTTCAAACAGGCAGTCACTTAACACAAGTTAAACCTTTTAGATAATGTAAAGCCAAGGTACAGCCAAGCTAAGGAATGTGTGCATGTTTAAGATAAGGTCAAGTGCAGTCAAGATACACTTCAAACAATTTATAGCTTGAATGTAAAGTTCATAATGTAATGTTGGTATTTATGATCTGTTGAACATGGCAGTCACTCTCTGTGGGTTTTGAGTGTACAGTGACAACATTTGGGCTGCTGCTGTGCGTAAGCATGTGTTTACCAATGGGTTTGGGTCATATAAGGATTGTTGCATCACCCTGTGTTGTCAAGGAGTTGGTTGTTGTTTTTTTCTTTTTACCTGGCAATTAACTAATAGGGCTGATTTCACAACTTTGAATAGTAGCATTGAAATAAACAATCAATTTAACCCCAACTTCACCATATAAGCAGTTAAAACAATATTTCTCCTTTTACTTTTTACATAACAGTGTGCCTGTTAAATACACTTATGATGCTATATAGCTAATAGCTGGAAAGACATAACGGTCCTTGCTCTGTGGGTTTGCATGGCCCTTGTGCTTCTTCACACACACACTGATAAGACATTTTCACAAGATCTGTGGCATCCCATCGTTCTGTCCCATAAGTGAGCTTGTTTTTAGCTCGGTGCGTCCACGTCTGGTTGCCATTGTTTGCAAGCTGCCTCCAGTGTGTATACAACACCTCACTTCATAAAATTCAGTCTGTGGTTTATAATGCATGTGTTAACAAAATTTCACTTTCGATTGTTTTAACCCTATGTAGCTAGTAGCCTAATGATCCCAAATACCAAATATGTGTTAAAAAAAATATCAATTTGGAAAGTTTTTTTTCTCTTTCTCGTGCAGTTTGCAGTTGTAATTTTCAGATGTTTGACGAGATATCTAAGCCTGAACAACTGTAAAAAAAGAAAAAAATAAATAATAAAAATCTGCCATATGCGCCTGCCTGCGGAGCTCCCACCCCTCTCTCTTTCTCTCTCTCAGAGAGCCAAGCGACTGTTGATTAAAACTGAATACATTACTAAGAAAAATGTGCACTGGCGAAGTTCAATAGAACAAAAATGTGCAATAGAAAAGTCGTTTCTTACCTTTTATTTGGGAAGCCGAGTGTGCAGACTTGCGCAGCGCTGTTTGGTGCAGCTGGGTACTGTGAAGGAAAAAGCGCAGACACACGTACTGCGCAGGCGTAGTAATGCCTTCAGCCGAGGGCGGGGGCGTTGTGCAAGTGTCATTGAGCAGAAAAAGTTACAAAGACGCGTGCTATGATATTTGGTTTATTAATTGTGTTCACATTGTAAAACATAATAACATATCTGGAGCATATGTTTGATTTAATAAAAGACAAGAAAATAACTTATGATATTTAAACAAATGCGGTGTGGTTCTAGTAGCTAAATCAAATGGGGTTTGATAAATGTCATAACATCAGCAACTTAGCTCATTCCATAAATTGTGAGTTTAATATTTCAGTGGTCGTGGGTCATTTGATTTCCTGCAACAAGAAACTTGAGAAAATGCTAGTAAAACAGTTTCTGTGACGCTAGAATTTTGTTATGCTGTGCTACCACTATTGTCGACATACGGGGGGGAAATAATGACATATAGCTCGTAACATTGAGACAGCTGTGGAGATCTGTATCTTTATAGTGTGGTCAAACTATAAAGATACAGAGCGATGACATCCACAGGATATATCCTATATTAAACCAGATTATTGTCTGTCAGGCAAATCTTGATTTCTGAATGTTGATGATACTTCTCACAACTAACTAACAACAAAAGAGACATTTTAATGATTCAATTCAAATAGGTAACTATCTATAGTGGATTAAGACTGGCATAAATAAATCTAAGTTTTGATGATTGCCTGACAGGTAAAACTCAGGAATGTAATACCGTAAGTATCATTGGAGAAATACATGCAGTAGAACCGCTCCAAGGCATTTACGTCGGATGTGCATTTTACAACGTAACATTTTCTAAATGTAGTATGCTGTTACTAATTCACTAGATTGTTGTTATTTGTTTTAAATAGATAAATATAGATAGTGTAAAATTAATTGGGCATCAATTCTCTTCATTCTATCAGGTCTAGCTCTTTGTGCGCGTGCTCCGTTGCTATGGTGAAGAATACGGCAACAAGCGTTGCTAACTCCAGCGTCATCACTAAGCGTGGATAAAACCCTTTACTGGTAAACAACGACGATTTAAAAAGGTATAAGAATCAAATCGATATTTCTAGTAAACGTAAGTGGATTGTTTGGTTAATGTCGAAATAGTTTAAGATTAATGGTGGCTAAATGTCTCTGTGTGCGTGTTTTTAATAATAAGAGCCCGTGTTGATAAGCTAACTTTAGAACTAGCTAATAAACAATTATTGTGTCAGGCAATTAGTAATCTTAGAAAGTTGTGTACAAAAATAAAACAGTGTTGTGATGTTGTTTTTCAGAGCGACACTTTAAAAAACCTGACAGATTGATTGATTGATTCATTCATTCATTCATTCAATGCAATTTACATTTAGCCCTCTTTTATGTAGATTTTTATATACTGTAGCTCGAGCACACAATATTAAACTTTTTGTCAGTTTCTGCCGTTTCAGATGTGTGAAGGACCTTCCACATTATCTGGGCCAATCCCTCCAGATCTGTCTCTGTTTCCTCAGTACTACAAACGACCAGTCTCAGGTTAGACGGATCCTAGTGGTTCTGGCACAATACAATGAAGGCTTACTTTGTGTATGAGTAATATGGGGCCAACCAACATTCACAGTTCTGTTTATTAGTTACTTTTTATGTTGTATAAAGTTTAGGTGAAAACAGAACTGCAATTATTTGAAAATAGGTTAAACCCAACCCAGATGTTAAAATAGTTCAAAGACAACATAAAATATTGAAAGTTAAAAAAAATGTATTGCTAAAAACATTGAGGGACTATTGGGTTTGCTATCAATACACAGTTTTTAAACACGCAGAAGTGTATGTACACTTAGGTGCTCATGGTATGAGTGAGTTACACATATACAACTGTGAAGGCATCATTAATACTAAGTTATATGAACAGGCTTTGGACTAACATGCAATTATCCAGTTGACTTCTTCAGGAAAGCCAACTTGGATAAAACCACAATGCTAAACTTATTTAAGCTTATTTTGAATATGATTCTGAATCCAGAGCTCAATGATTCGTACGTTTTTGTTCTCAGCACATTCCACTATGTAATGAATACAGATTTTTCCGACTGGAATATTTCATTCATTAAGATCTAAGCTGGGTTTTGTTAAGTGTCCCCGTTATTGTTTTGAGCAGTGTAGTTACAACATTCAAAAAACTAAATGTTAGCTTTAAGTTAAATTATGTCGTTTTTTCACCTCTTCCAGCTCGTGGTCGTTTAGAGGGAAACAATGATGGGACGTTGGCCTTTCTCCTGGGTCCACTTGCTCCAGATCCTGTGTTGTATCCAGAATGCTACAGTGCTCGTTCACCAACATGTCGCCCCCGCATCAGCCCAAGTGCAACCCACATTCTGGAACGTGGACGTAAAGGGGTTGTGGGAGAACTACTCCAACTAGACAGTGTCTCTTTCACTCCTGTTCCCAAACAAAGTAAGTGTAATTGATTGTAAATGATTCGTAAATGCTTTTAACTAAATTGTTTGTTTTTGGAAACTAGTCCACCTGTTTTCCTCGATGAATTTCAAATATTCTAAAACAGGCATATTTTTCAATATGTTTCTTTTTAAAGCCTGAAAAAACAAGATTCGAGCATGTTAATTTTTTTGCATATTGCATATAAATTATAACAATTTGTATCTGATGGAATGTAAGTAGGCTATAGTGTATTAAGTTGTTATAAAGGCAATTATTGTTGCTTAATCCTGTAGAACAGAAAGTACATGACTTTGGCAAAGAGAACATACGCCGACTCCGGGAGATCCAGAAGCGCTGCAAAGAGCAGGAGGCTGAGAGAGAACACTCCCGTCCTGTTCCAGTTAAAGCTCTGTGGACATCCTCAAAATACCAGAACATCCCATCCAGGGTGATGGCCCAGCTAGAGGCAAGGAATATATCTGTGATACAAAGAGAGCCTTGAGTATGTTTTTTTAAATCACATTTTAGACAGTCTGTTTCCTTCATGTAGGTTCCCACCTCAACAGTTAGGCCACAGTGTCAAAACTTTCTGAAGGCCCACTCTAATGATGGTTTTGCTGCACCTACAAAACCTTCAGCTGTAGCTGTACAGCGCCCGGCCTCCTGCAACTCTATACAGGACCTGGACCTGAAGGTGAAAACTGACATAAACATGTTTTTATATTCATACATACTTGGGTGAAAGATGTGAAAAAGGCAACTACATTCAACTGCATTTTTTTTAACATTGTTACAGGTGCAAGGTCAGAGCATAGACTTCATAAAACATAACGCCCAGGCTGCAGGAAGAACAGTTTTTCGTCGGTCCAAGTCACTGACAAACCTCAAAGATAAACCGGTGCCCACTGCAGTCAAAGGACAAGTGCCAAAGTAGTGAGTATTTTTATTCCACTGTGTCATTATCTGCATAAAGTGTCATAGTGTCACATACATTATCTAATATGTGCTTGGTGGTATTTCACCATATAATAATTTTTGTCCGATTTTTTACACCTTTTTACTGCCATGACTTTTTAGTTTGTTTTTTAATGTCTTTGACACACAAACAACATACACTGTAATGCCCATACAGCCTTGAAGAACGGAAGCTGCAGTGGCGTGAAAAGGAGGAGAAGAGAAAGAGAAATGCACCTGACCCTACGATCCCAGCTGGTCACACCCTGATGCCTGAGAGTAAAAAACAAGAAACACTGAAGTCCCTGAAAGATAGTATGTCTCCATCTTTATCATAATAATGTTAAGATTACCTTAAAATACAGTATTTATTAGTACAGTGTGTGCAGCAGTGTTTGTCTCTTTAACTTTGTTGCTGCCTTCCTTTTTTCCTCAGCCCACCGTTCCTTGGTGACCGAACTGCTCTCGCTCCCCCTGAAGGCTGACAGTCTTAGTATTCGCTCACGTCGGGCTCATCTTGATTGCAGGCTTTCTGAAATTGAGGAAGCCATTAAAATATTCTCCAGAGACAAAGTTTATATAAAAAATTTTTCCTAACATATAAGACGGAGGAGAAATAAAGAAGAGGATGAGGTGGTCCTTTAAATAAACAGCTTAAATGGGAATTTTCTTTTTTTAGATGCACTGACTGTAATAGAAAACTGGACTTTTTGAAATAGATGATTATTTTAGCACTATGGAGGCATTTTGTAAAGAGAAAAATCTATATTTTATATGGAGTTGTCAGCTGCTGTTGAGGTTGCAGAATGCTTTTACTAAATTAACATATTGCATAATATAGTTGATGCTACTGTATGATATGCAGATATTTGAACGAAATAGGTAGATTTTGTGATTTTGTATACCTTACAGAAAAATATATTAATTAAGTGTCATTTAAGGAGATGTGCTTTGATACCATTGATTTTTACTATATGTTGTACATCTGAATTTGTTGGATTTTAAAAACTTTGTTCCGTTTATGTAAAATAAAAAATAAAATCAGGTGTTGTTGGTCTTTTTTCAATGACGTATTACGCATGTCCCTCCCCCTTTACGCATTGAGACTTTGTTCAGCGTGAGCTATCGTCGGCTAATGTGCTAGTCAGAGGCTAGCTGAAAATACAAAGAGGTTGGAAGTGCTGCGCTCAAATAAGCTATTTTGACTTTCCAATCAACATTTAAAAGCTTACAGAATCCACAATGAGTAAGAGAAAAGCACCACAGGAATCTCTAAATGAGGGAATAACGGACTTTCTTGTCGGTACGTGAGGTTAAGTTCAGTTAGCAATAGCTAGCGTGACAGTTACTCTATTAAAAGAAAAGATCCTTAAAGTAACTCAAAGAGAAACTTACTTATCTTAAGGGGTCATTCGTTTCTCTTGCGTTGTTTAAATTGGGTTTCTTTGGAGTTCAGTTCACTTTTATGTGCTGAGTTCCACTGTAGGTCAATGTTTGACATTTAAATGCCTTCTACCCTCAGTTGCCCATGATTCAATATAATGGTAGTTACCTGCATGAATTTGATTAAGATGTGAAGTCAGACAATGTCTTAAAGCTCCCTTTGCTTACAGAGCTGGCCAACTACGAGAAAAATGTAAACAGAGCAATACACAAGTACAATGCATACAGGTAAGTTCTAAAGCACTTACAATGAAATATTCTTTGTGAAAAATAAAAAAAAAAGATGGATTATAGTTTTCTTTGTATTAAAAAAAATGTAAAATGAATAATATACGAGGACCCAATTCAAACTTCATTCATCCAGAGCTCGGGTACAGGTAAAATCCTTAATTTGGTTGAACTTCTTGTTAAAGTTAATTCCAAAAAATAAACCATTACATGGCTTTATCTTTTAAAGCATTTTTAAGCTTGTTGGTGTTAATATATCAATCTTTCTTTTTAACTTTTTACACTCATTTGATATCAGGAATGATAGATCACTGCAAAGTTCAAATACCACAATAGATACAAAAACCTGTCACCAAGTACATATTTGATAATAATAATAATAATAATGGGAGATATTCATTCCTATAATGGTAAAGTTTTTTTTTGGTGTACTGTATGTACTGGCAATTTAATTGCACCATATTGTGGAGCATTATGTGCAGGGCAGACAGTCATTAACCTGATTGTTTATTCTATAATACTGACATGTTTATTTTGTTGATTGTTCTGTTTTTCTGATTTTTTTTCCCCCTATTACATAATGTTTTCTTGTGTACTGAGGATAGGAAAGCAGCATCTACCATTGCCAAGTACCCTCAAAAGATCAGGAATGGAGAAGAGGCCAGGAAACTGGTATGTGCACTAAATACTGTTTTAATGTGGTCATTTGCTTCCTGTGCTTATGATATATCAGTGAATTTGTGTCACTCTGTTAATTCCTGAAAACCTGATGACAATAGACCACATGGATGATAGAAGTTTACTCTACAACTTTGTTCTGAAACACACAGATCATCACATCAAACATTTCCCATCGAACATTCTTAGCAGTTTGGTGTAAAAGATGATATTCATGCTCATCGATGGATAGATGGTTGTACATATTTAAGATCTCTCTTGATTACCTGCAGTAAATATGATCATGCAGGATTTATTATTTCAGTTAAGCATACAACCGTATGAGTAAATGCTTTCGTATGTTGATAGTGTTTTCTGGTAAATGGTTTAGATTAGCTCTGTTTTTTAGTTAAGGATTCTATTGTTTACTACCACTAATGTGGTTAGGTGTCAGGCTATGCACTCTGTAGCTTGAAAATGCTTTTCATCAGCGTATTTTTTTACGTCTTGCATAACTTTTGAAAATCCCACTACTCTGTACCTTTCCACATTCCAACAGGATGGTGTTGGAGCTAAAATAGCAGAAAAGATCGATGAGTTCCTTCAAACTGGCAAACTAAGAAAACTAGAAAAGGTGAGTCTATGTGTGTTGTAATATATGGTTGATGCCACAGTGTATTAAAATGTGATTATAGATTCCAACTTAATATTTTCTCCTAGATCCGAAATGACGACACTAGCAGTTCCATCAATTTCCTCACCAGAGTTACTGGAATTGGGTAAGTTGTTAATGTCACCAGTTTACAATTGAATTAAATAGTAAATGGTTTATGCAGGCATTAATTGTGAAATGCATCGTGACTAATTAAAATGCACCGGACAACCGATTCAGTTGCCAACCCAGAGGACCACATGACTTTTATAAGATTTATCTGTTCACGTAACTTATTTTACTCTTTGAACATAACAAAGTTCTTGTCCTGGGTCTTGAATTTAGCCCTGCTGCTGCCAGGAAGTTTTTTGAAGAAGGAGTGAAGACGTTGGATGGTTTGTATACAATTTAAACAAAACAGTCAAACCGTTGCAATCTACCGTGCATCACTCTGTGCTCTTTGGTTCTGGCTTTAATATCAGTTCTAGTCGGCAATTATTGATATTTTTTGTAATGTTTTTCAGATTTGAAAGAGATTGAGCACAAGCTTAATCACCATCAAAAGATTGGTCTCAAGTAAGTTTAGCAAAAAGGTTTATGATTTTCTCTTTTTATATATTTATGTTTGTATTTTAAGGTATTTAAAGCTGTTCTCCGTTACCAATGTGTTCAATATTTTTTTATGCTGTCTTCAGGTACTTTGAAGAATTTGAGAAGAGGATTCCAAGATCTGAAATGGGACAGATGGAGGTGATTGCACTTCTGAATAGTTCTGATAGCTTAAAAGTAATCGTGTCAAATCTGTTTTTAGACTGCCCTCGTGTTTTTTTGCAGGCACTCATTCTCAAGGAGTTGAAGAAAATCGATACAGAATATATTGGCACAATCTGTGGAAGCTACAGGAGAGGTACTTTTCAGCGTCAAGTTGATTATCATTTATCAATGTTTAATAGCAGTTGAAGCTATTTTTATTATGTTTATAATTTCCAGGTGCTTCGTCAAGCGGTGATATTGATATTTTGCTGACCCATCCAGACTACACTTCTCAAACTGAGAAGCAAGTAGGGCTTGTTTGTACTGCTGCTTGCTATTCTTACAGTTAATAGTGTGTTGATATGACTTGCTTTATCTTTTAAATCTAATTTTGCTTCACTTTTATTTTGCAGCCTAAGCTCCTTCGTGCTGTGGTTGACCATTTGGAGTCTATTGGGTTTGTGACTGACACACTGTCTAAAGGAGACACCAAATTCATGGTGAGGCCTCAGCTTGTTTTTTGTCATGTGCTCGGCTGTAAACATCTTGATATTGTGATTGGTCACACAGTTAGTAACTACACCCATCCTCTGTAACACATGACTCTGGTTACAATGTTCTGAATCTTATTTTTCTAGGGAGTTTGCCAGCTGCAGAAGAGTGATGATGATGATGAGGAAGAGGAGGAAGAATACCTACACAGGCGTATTGATATTAGGTAAGCTTTATACCCAGGTCAACATCTTCTGTATACAAGTGTTGCGATTCTTTGTCAAAATGATGGCTGTTATATTAATTTTTTTGTTCAAAGACACTGGCCCAATCAATTATATTTGTCAAAATGTTGCAAAAACTGTGAAAAGGAACCTTACTGCTCTTCTGTTTTAAACTTTCAATCAGCAGTTTCTTAATGGTCTCTTATTGTACTTTTCCCATTTTCAAAGACTGATTCCCAAAGACCAGTACTACTGTGGAGTTCTGTATTTCACTGGAAGTGACATTTTCAATAAAAACATGAGGACTCATGCTCTGGAGAAGGGCTTCACTCTTAATGAGTACACCATACGGCCACTAGGTGTCACTGGTGAGTCTCAATACAACATGACGAAACTTGTATATTGTTCACTCATCAGTAACCAGTGATTTATTTTTTTATGTTTTAATATAAGCGGATTTTCTTTCTGACATTTGTGTAGGTGTGGCAGGGGAGCCTCTGTTGGTGGATAGCGAGAGAGACATCTTTGAATACATCCAATACAAATACAAAGAGCCCAAGGACCGGAGCGAGTGAAGTTCACAACAGCTTACAGTTACATCTGTATTTAAAGTTAAATCTGTCCTGCTAAAAAGATTTTATAAACTGTGTGTCGGTGTGTTGCTTTTTACCAATCAGCCAAAAACCACTGTGAAATTCTTTTTGATTATTTGTTTTGGACCTTTTTTTCATGTGAAGTTGAAATGATGTTGATATATAACCTCAGCATGCAAACATATGGACAAGTGGGGGCAAGAAAGGAAAAAAAACAAGTTGGTTTTGAACTCTACAATTATGTATGACTGGTGCTTCGTCTTGATTTCTACACTTATGAATTATGCTCAACAGTAACTTATGATACCTAGTTGTACTTCTTAGTTTTTTTACTTCAGATTTTTTATGATGCATCAAAAAGGGATTAGAACCTGAAAGGAGCAGTGTTACTGAGGAATATGTTGTTCTTCCTTGATGATAATGTTCTTTAACACTGTTATAATTTGCAGACGACTTGTAATTATCTTAGTTGTTTTACTTTTTAGTCTATTTCACCCCCTGTGTGGGCAGTGTAAGTGTTGAAAATGTTACAATGGTGCAGCCTATTTCTCATTCATGGCCTTGATTGTGGTCGAAGTTGCAAGGAACACAGTGGTTATTTAAATTTGGAAAGAAATCTTCCAAGGCTTCCCCCACTGAAAACGGTGTACGTGAATGTGCTGACATACTTGATGACATACTGTATGTGTTTGTGAGAAAGTAACATGCAGTAGTTTAAAGTGAGACATTACTTTGGTTTTTAAACTTGAATATTAGATCAGAACTTAAGTTTCATGTGGGGATAATTGCAAATACATTAAAACATATTTAAGAAAAAAAAAGATTTGTGGTTGTATTTCCATTTGATAACTTGGCATGAATGAAATAAAATGGGTAAAAAAAAAAATCTGAATTTCATTTTTTTAAATGTGCATTCAGAAAAAGAGTGGTTCAGCGGGATGGTTTTTGCCATGAGACATGGCATTTTTAGTAATGTATAATCTTTCTAATGTACCTGCTGTAACATGTTTGTCTCATGGCATATGTAATGCCAAAGATGCAGGATGCAACAACTTTGAGGTCTTAGCTTTTGAAAGCTTTATAGTATGATGTTGAGAATAACATTGAACCTAAACATCAATCCCTCTTCATATTCACTATATCCTATTCAGATCAAATATCAAAGATGTTCAAAATTGTGTTATTTTTTGTCTGTTGCTTTTTTTTAAAAAAAACCTGGACATATGCCTAATAATTTGACATAGTTTCTAATGCCTTTCTTTTCTTTGTCATTTAGCATCATATCAAAAGGATTTACTTTTAATAGCATGTCAAAAAAATTTTAATAAATAACAGACACACAAAAGTGGAAAGTACATTTCATAAACTGGGTGATTAAATACAAACAATAATAGGACATTAGTGACATAAGTAAAAAAAAAAAAAAATACAGTTCTTGTGCCATTTTGATTTATAGTGCCAACGCCACGGCTATGCCATGATAAAGTTGTTTACAAAGGTTGCCCGAGTAACGGCAGTGTTGCAATGCATCATGGGTTGAAATAAAATGCAAGCAGAAACACCAGAAAGATAGGCCTGAGATGACCAATGGCAGCAATCTGTGCATTAATACAAGCCAATAGGAGCACGTCGAGGCAGTAGTCTCCAACCGCCACACACCCACATTACTTTTGTGTCAACCACTTCGCGGGAGTTGTCACTACAGGAGCAATCATCCCTTTTAAACTACCTACACTGTATACGGACGACTAGAAGGTAAATTTACGATGTAGCATATATATATATATAAATGTATTTGATCTATTCTCTTACGTATAACTGGAAATACATTATGTGCGTTAAGCGTTTTTTTAGTGATGAATGAGCAGCTAGTTATCGAGCTCTAGCTAATCAACAGCTCAGCATCAGTGAGTATGCATGTGTATGTTGTTTGAAGCAGCAGCATCTCCTCAATAGAGTATTTGGGCCAAATCATATTTGTGTTATTTACGAGAGTTTAACTGTTCGTCATAGAAACATGCGCGGACAAAACCGTTAAGGTCAGTTCCTTTCGCCGTGTCATTTTAAGTAGTCTCAGGGACGTGGTTAAATTTTGCAGCTCAATCGCTAAAGAGTCTCGATGAAACCTCGGAAAATTTGAGGCGATCATTTTAAATGTCTTGTGTATCCATAGAAACTACACAGAGCGCGCTTCCAGCGAGCCAGCCTCTGATGGAAGTTATGTAACACTTGTAGAAAAGGCTAGTTCAAATATTATGTAGTCATTATTATGTAACAACGCTTCACTAATTTGTCTTTTTTTCTCCTCTCTTTGCCGTCTTCATGATCTTGGTACAGATCATGATCGTCGACTGAGTTCACTCATTGTTGAACTCTGTTGACGCAGATAATTGTTAAGATGCTTGGTCTCTACAGTCAGTTACATTGTGTGAGTGTGTCAGTGTGCCTGTGAGAATGATGAATTATCCGCTGTGTTTTGGTTACCCAGGGCAACAATGTCTGACAGAAAGGCAGTGATAAAAAATGCCGACATGTCGGAGGACATGCAGCAGGATGCCGTGGAGTGTGCCACACAGGCCCTGGAGAAGTACAACATCGAGAAAGACATAGCTGCTTACATAAAAAAGGTAAATATATGTGTTTTAGAAATGTGTGTTTCTAAAAGGTGCAGGAGCATTTAACATATTTTAATCTTCAAAAATCATGTATAAGAGTATGGAAACAGTTTCAAGAATTTGGCTGTATGTCTGGGTTTTATATGTTTATATATATGTATGTATAATATATATATATATATAATGTCATCCATTACGCTTAAGTTTTACTGGCAGTTGGTTGACAGTGTTGATGATGTAATAGATGATGTATACCTTTTTATATACATAGAAAAAGGTATACATCCTTTTTTATATTTTTAAAAAAGGATTTGAAAATGAGTTTAGTCTGTATATTATTCAGCTCAAGTTTGATGTGCCATCATCTCCAGATTCAGCAAGGCAAGCTGCTGAAGCTTGACAACATGGACGACAAACCTTGTAGTAATATATTTCTGCTGTGTGCTATCGTATCATGTTATCTATTGATGGAAGGGAGATGCATGAGTGTAAGTCGTATAATTGAAAGCATACCGTTGATCATTTATTCTTCCACCTACAATCTAATGAGCAACTGATGAAGCTTTTATATAATGTCGACAAATAGATGTTTTTGAACATCCACTGGACCGTTTGTTGTATAAAGCTGTTAAAATCTTGTCTGTTTTCTTAATAATTAACATGTTGTTGTTTTTTGCTTCACACAGGAGTTTGACAAGAAATATAACCCCACTTGGCACTGCATCGTTGGGAGGAACTTTGGCAGTTATGTGACTCATGAGACCAAGCATTTTATTTACTTCTACTTGGGTCAGGTGGCCATTCTGCTATTCAAGTCTGGCTGAGGCAAGGTATTTTCTCAATCCCAGCT
>JAOXYM010000012.1:4418732-4459884 GCA_028567055.1 Leptatherina wallacei | reverse complement strand
CGCGAGATTAAAATATCATGATCAACCGTATCAAATGCAGCAGTTAAATCCAAGAGCACAAGAGCCACACAATCACCGGAGTCACATGATAAAAAATATCATTAAAAACTCTTAAAAGTGCTGATTCAGTACTGTGCATTGCTTTAAACCCTGACTGGAAAATCTCAAGAACATAATGCTCATTTAGGTATAATTATCTGGTTATACACAATTCTTTCCATGGCTTTAGATAAAAAAGGCTACTTGGAAATTGGCCTAAAATGTGCAATGACAATTGCATCAAGGCCAGGCTTTTTGAGAAGAGGGTACACAACTGTATGTTTAAAATTTTTAGGAACCACTCCTGATATGAGACTGGCATTAATAATGGTTAAAATAAATGAGCCCAAAGTAGAGAAAAGCTCCTTCAACAGGCGTGGAGGAATAGCATCATGGGGTGAACCTGAAGGCTTATGGTGATCCGTGATCCACCACCTCCTGTAACTGAGCAAGTTGAGTTTGAGGAGCATTAAGTATTGTCTCAATTGACTGAAACAATATGCAAGGTTTATGACGGTTAGAAAGGATATTAGCAAAATATTTTCTTTTTGTATTTTGCTTTTTTATACATTTATTTATTCATTCATTAAAAAAAAAACATTCCAGTAAGAAAGAAAATTATCAAAACTTCAGCCCATTTTAGGGAAAAGCTTAATTTTTTTTAACCAATAATGATTGTTACAGCTGGTTTGTGGACAATTAGAAGCATATTTTATTGTTTTTAAATATTAATTATAATAAAACTATTTTTTGAAACACAGATTAATTTTAAAGTGTTTTTATTACACAAAACATTTGTTTTTGCTTAAAAGTTGTCTATTGAAAATATATTGAAAAAAACAAGAAAAGCTCCAATTACAAGCTTATTAACAATTTCTTGAAATATTAAACAAAAAAAGTAAATAACACATAGAGGAGAGAGAGAGAGACAGAAAGAAAGAGATAAAAAAAAGACAAAAGCTGACCATGAAAACATCAGAAAGAGAATCTAATTTATTTCACTTTGTATGAAAATTTTATTTTGGATTCTTTGACACGGATGTAAAAAAATCCTTTGTTTACAGTGCTGCAGACACAGGCAACACTAAACACGGAAAACGGAGTGATCAAGAGCATTTTAAGGCAAACAGTTCATTTTAATGGGATGCTACACATTACATTACCAAACACCCAGTACTGTATTTTAGGCACATACACAGCAGACTCCTACACCATCGAGGTATGAGCACAGAAGTGTAGATCAGAGTTAGTTCTTTATCTCCAAGGCATCAGTAGATATTGTAAAAATCAACTGAAGTGACATACAGCAAAAGTGGGATTACTTTCCAGAAAGAAACCAATCAGCTGTGTCTCATAAGAACATTAGTACATGTCAATAAAAAAGGTAATCGTTTGAGAGTGTATCAACTGTGTTTGATTTCACATGAGTGGACGGTGTAAGTGTGCAGGACATTCTTCAAAAGGAGTCAATCATCAAATGACAGCTTTGTCCATCAGCATTTTTCAAGGATGATTGCAATGCCTTGACCTCCACCGATGCAGGCAGAACCAACGGCATACTTGCCTCCTCGTCGCCTGTCAGAAACAAACTTCATTATTGAGAGCAGACATCTCCTGGTCAAATAACTGTACATACACAACGATAGCTTACGACTGCTCTACCTGAGCTCGTGCACTAGGTGAGCGGTGATGCGTGTTCCAGAGGCACCGAGAGGATGTCCGACAGCGATAGCTCCGCCGTTAACATTGCTTTTCTCTGGATCCAGTCCAAGAGCCTTGGCAACAGCCAGGTACTGAGGAGCAAAAGCCTCATTCACCTGTGAAAGAAACAGACACCAAATACCTCAACGTTAACCTATCAATTAAATAAAACATCAATTCAAATACAGTGTTATTCTCTACATTTACCTGACAGAAAAAAATACTACTACTCCCTGCATTTGAAGTCCAAAGAGGAAAAATAACCGCCAAAAGCAAACATTGTGGTTCTCGTAACATTTTGAACAGTATGGAAATATTTCTACTCGAATTTTAAGTAGTAATGGAGTAATTTTTAGATCTGTACTTGTTTATTTGTGCCATTACTTGCTAAATGATCAGAGTTCTTGTCCCACTGTATATGAGACGAAAGAAGAAAGTCAATAAGGCTTTTTTTTCCTACTGGTAACCAACCTCCACAAGATCCATGTCTTTGAGAGACAGGCCGGCTTTTTTAAGAGCTTCTGTAATTGCTGGAACTGGGCCTAAGATGATGAAAGGAAACAAAACGATCTTCAGACTTATTAAACCATACACAACTTTTAATTCAAATGGGGTTCAATTGCATCTCTATCATAGCAGTGTCACTCACCAATTCCCATAATGCTTGGGTCACAGCCTGACACGTGATAAGCCACGATTCTGGCCAGCGGAGTGAGCTTGTGTTCTTTCAGCGCATCCTCACTTGCGATCACCACGGCAGCAGCGCCATCAGAGACACCCTGCAGATCAGGAAGACACATAGGAATTATCTTCATCCTCACACAGAATTAAACTCCTCCATGATTTTCACATCAAACCATATTCTGCTGTCTGTTTACCCAAAGTGTAGCAGGTTCAGTGACATAGTCATTGCCACAACAAGCTGAGGACTTTTATTGTACTATATTTTGAAAATAGGCAGCAAATAAACAAACCGACGCATTGGCAGCGGTGACAGTCCCTCCCTTCTTGAAGACCGGAGGCAGTTTGGCCATTTGTTCTAGTGTGGTCTGAGGTCGAGGGTGTTCATCCTGAGCCATGGGCACTTTGCCTTTCTTAGCTTTCACATCAATGGGAGCTATTTCAGCTGTATAGTGACCACCCTCATGAGCTGTGAAGAGAAAAGGTTACAGTCCAACTATGAAGAATATTATTATATAAAGCAACAACACTGGCTGCAGAAATTCCCCCAAATAATATTTCCTTTTATTCTAATATTTTTATGTTACTATATGTAAGGAATGCATCAAAAGTAACAAACTACTCACCCGCCTTCCACCTCTGTTGAGTCTGGTATGCGTAGTTATCACAGTCTTCTCGTGTGATCTGGTATTTCTCTGCTAGGTTTTCTGCTGTGATGCCCATCGGGATCTTGATGTGCAGGTCAGTCAGTCCTGCCCACAAAGTGTCCTCTAGCTGTCAGACAGATAAAAACAGGTTTTATATTTATCCACATTCCCAGATTAATAACATGCTTATCTTCTTTCCTGTCCTCTCCACTCTGTGCCAGTTGAGGCCAGCAGCACCCCTCCCTAAGCAGGGTTCTGCTGGAGTTTTTTCCAGTTAAAAGGGAGTTTCTTCCTTTCCACTGTCACCCACCACCCCCCGAGCAAGATCAGGATGGGGGATCTGTTGGTTCACTTAGCTTCTCCATTTTCTTTTTCTTTTCCACAAATTAGCTTGTATGTACACAGATTGGATCCCAATGAATTGGCTTGAATTGATTGGGATGACTTTGTTATGAATTGGATCTATAAAAATAAAGCTGAATTAAATGGTCTTTTTGGCCATCACACATTTTTAAGTGAACAAGTGCTCAGCGACCAGATCTTAAAGAAAAGGAAGCAATAACAAACCTTCAGATCAAATCCAAACTTTGTTCCAAAGCGGATGTTGCGAACGGCGTACGGAGCCTGGCTCATACTCTCTGAGCCTCCACACAGGACCACCTCCGACTCCTTGAGACAAATCTCCTGCAAACATACATGTAACCACACACTTTTATCTAGGGGCAAAAAAGGTGAGATGCAGTATACTAAAAATGTGTAGAAATTGTCTTTTCAATCATGGTTGGAGCATGCTTGCTATTATAAAGTGCTACACAAATACACACATCCTTGTTTATGTGACTATATATGTGTACTATAATGTCAATCTTAAAATATCTCATGATGGTTTGGTCACATGTTCAGAAATGCAAGTTCAATCAAAGAATTGTGGTTTGAATAATAACTAATCACTAGGGCAGTGTAATAATGATACAAGCAGCATAAAAGGAAACGACTTAGCAGAGCAGTTATACACGACTGCTGGATGGTAGGAGTGCTTATAAACATATAATACTACAGTTGTGCTCTTGCCAGAGTGTTTTTTTTATTATTTTATTGGTCTTGATGGATTGCTTACATGAGCACCACTGATGATGGACTGAAAACCAGACCCACAGAGTCTGTTCACAGTGAGGGCAGGCACGGGGATGGGAACACCGCACCTCAAACCAACATGACGAGCAATGTATGGAGCATCAGCTGAGCTCTGAAACAGATGGATTAATAGATTAGAGATTTTAAAACATTGGGAACAAACCAGGGCATGTCATTTTAGAGAATATTTCTTGTCATAAGTCTGTTGAAATACCTGCATGACATTTCCCATAATGATGCTGTTAACAAGCTCTGGGGCCACGCTCCCTGCAGCGAGGGCAGCCTTGGCAGCATGCTCAGCCAAGTCTGTTGCACTGTGATCCTTCAACACACCACCGTAGGTACCAAATGGAGTGCGCTTGGCTGCTACAATAAATACGCCTACGAAGAAAAATAGCATTTTCAGTACAGCACCAGCAGGCTAACACCTGCCACTAGTGAGCCACGGCCAGATCCCAGCAGCACCAGAAGAGAGGAAACATTACATTGAAATACCATCTTGATGTGAATTTTAGTTTTTAATTAAATCTATTGTATGTGTCAGGATGGACAGGATGCCCTGACCTGGACTTGACACTCATGGTTTTGACCAACATTAAAGCTGGTAGTGTCTTAAAAGTAAAAGGAAAGGATAAGAGGAGTGGAGGGACAATTAAACTGGATCTAATTGTTTTTCTATCTATCCAATCCATTATATGATTGAAAACATACTTTTTTAGGCATGTGAAGAGTTATAGATTGTTTTTTGTAGAAAATAAGAAAAACCCCATAAATAAATTGTCAAAGAAATACTAGTTAATTCCTCAATTTCAACTTTTGGGTCCGTTTGTGTTCTTTTCTTTTTAATTGGATAATAACAGTTAACAGTGAATTCAACTCCACAATTAAGTGTCTTTTCTAAGGTTTCTTGCTTTGTCAAAAACTTTTTTAAGATCATATTGTATATACAGACAAACATTATGGTGGATGAATGTATCCTTTTTTCAAACATTACTATTTAGACATGAAAAAGCTTCCCATGTACCATTTGTTACAAAAAATTTAAACAAGGAAAAAAAGAAAAAAGTAAAGGTTATCAGTTGTTTGTGCTGATCCAAAAAGCAATCACATTTGATTAATTTTCTTTATTGACACTTGATACAAGTGCTAAAAAAATGTCTAGTAACAATATCAAATACTGTCAATAAACAGATAGATACATGATTGTTACGTGTGAATCCACACGGAATGATTATTTATCACTTCTATGAAGAAGCAACAAAATCATTTTTTCCTCAGTGTTTAGGCCTAAATATTTAGTCAACATGTAAGGATTTTTTTTGTGCTCACATTCCCACAAGAAAGTTGCAGAGCTGTTAATGATCCTGACACGATCTGCCACCTTTCGCCTACATCGCAGTTGCGCTTAGTTAACTAAAGCTTTCGACTCCTGACATTTAAGTAAATAAAAAGGTAAACTTTATACAGCTGGCATTCACTCCAGGTAACTGATAATAATGCAGTTAAGTACAGACTTTACAAATCTGACAATAACTATTTACAGCGCAGCAAATCGACACTATTACGACCATGTTTGCTTTTAGGACGTCTACCTGACTGAAACATGTTTACTTACCTCTGAGAAGTGCCATTATGTTGGTTCAATAATCTGCCAAAGCCTGGTTACACCTTTCAGCTCTGTCTCTTGCTGTGCCACTCGATCAATCCACGGTGGGTAGAAAGATGTGCCACTGCGACCTTTCCCCTAAATAAAGCACCTCACCTCACTTTTTATCCGTACAATGAGATTCGACAAATATTTTCCCAATTTAATTCATTGTCAAATATTGCTATACAGTAAAAGTAAACAATGTACATTTTTGTTTTATTTTATGGAATGTAAATTAGAGAAATGTAATTAATCGAATTGTTTGATTTAATTTTCGGCGCTGTAATAATACACGAAAGTGCGGGGCCGTTGAATTATGAACGCCCTTGATTCTTACGTCATCTTCCTGCGACGTATCTGTTCCGTCTGTTAAGCAAGGGGACCTTTTATTATACAGTCATTGAAGGGGACGAGTAAAGGGACATGTGAATGTTTCTTGTTTTTTTCTGGCCCCAAGTATGAATCTAAAGTGAAATAACACACAGTACAGACATGTCTTTGGCATTTTCGCGCAATCTTTGCAGGGTTTTATCCCGACAGACGGCTTCATCACGGTGGGTGTAGTATAATTTGTGTTGTCTGTGTTTGCTAGCAATAGCTAAATCAGCTAAGGTTGTACAGTAATGCTGAGCCTACTGGAAATTTCGCTGTTTAATACTCCTCCCAGCTCTTGTAGACGGCATACTCTGATCTGTACTAATTTATTGTGTTTTATTTTGCAGTTTGCAACAACAGCATGGTGTACAGACTCCATGGTTTGTACCTGCAATGACACTGAAGACATCTGCTCCTCTGAGGTATGATGATACCAGGATATGAATGTCGATCGGTAGGAGAACAGGTATTACTGTTAGTAGTAGTATACCCTAACACAAGACTGTTAAGGCATATTCTTGTGAATGTCATTACACGAGAGTAAATTATTATTATTATAACATTGCCTGCCAGTTATTCATTATATAAATGGGCACTGGAATGAAAAAAAAAACAACTACTCAACACTGGCCAAATTTTTTAAAATTATTTAGAAAAGAGGATTAAATTGAACAGCACAGGACTTTTAATTTGAAAAAAAAGTACAACATTTTAGAAAGCTCAACAAAACCAAGGTTAGGGATCCCTGTGCTATTTTTAATATTGGTTTTATTGGTTTTTAAGTTCAGTAGAAGAATAAAATAGTTTTACTATGTTATAGTCCTCTCTAACATTTTGTTGTCATATTGTTATGCTGTTGTCATAAAAACCACAATAGTTATAGTGTATGTTCTTGTCAATAAACAATTCATCAAAATATCAGGATGACTAGAAGCCTTTTAAATCAAGAATTACATTTTATTTCAGAATTTAAATTAAATTGCTGACTGCACCTGTACACTTCTAAAGTATTTTATCTTGCCTTATTTTGTACAGCACTTTCACCAACTTTGTTACTGAAAATGCTCACAGAGTTGTGGTTTGTTTTTCAAAAGAGCAGAGCCAAAAAAGAAGAAGAAAGTGGACCCAAGGAGGGAGCAGATGTTGAGAGAGCGACTTAGGAAAAAGCTGAAGAAACTGGAGAGGGTTCCACCTGAGCTCATCCCCATAGAGGACTTCATCACTCCCACCAAATGTTTGGATGAAACAAGGTGAGGCTCATTTCACTGTTGTTCTTGAATGAATGCCATAAACATGTAACCAGTTCCCAGACCTTAAAACGGCATCAGAACGTTACATTTATTCACTGTTGTTACATTTTAGATGTATATGCTTTTTATAAAAATTTCCAACTTTCTACTTTGAAAGTTGTTAATTGTTCTCTTTACAAAGGGAGCGAGTTGCTTCAAGGGTGTCATTTGAAGAAAGCGAGGGTCGAGCGCTGCTTCTGAAGGAATGGAGTCGATACAAACAGGTTACTTGTCATCTTTCACTCCATCATTAATGGTTAATGTGACTTGGATCTCATATTTTGATCTTGTCCAGTTAATCAGAGGGATATATTTGTTTTCACTCTTACAGAAGCAGCACTTGGCTGAAGTGGAGGCAGTAGAATTTGCTTTGGAAGCACAGAGGGAGGCACTGGAAGAGCTGAAGTTGGAGTCAGAGGTGCTGTACCAGGCAGCACTAAAGCCAGACCCTCTTCTCTTTCCCTTCACTCGTGAGGGTCCTACCTACACACCATCCATCCCAAATTATGAAGCTCCGGATGGGAAATATAGTGACATCACTAAAGTGTACACACAGTGATAGACCAAGGAACAGCTGTGGGTGCAGTCTCCATGGATTGTTTCAATGTACTTGTTTGAATATATTTTAGTGAGCCAAGATACAGCCTGCAAGTTGAGGTGTGAAAGTATTTTGTTTTGTTTTTGTTCCCCCTATGTATGAGGCTCACAGTTAGATCAGTAACTGTTTAAAAAAAGAAAAGAAATTTTGCATTATTTTCTTTTTCTCATTCACGCCACTTTGGCAAAAATGATAATAAAAAATGTACATTTTTATTAATGCAATTTGTTCAGATAATTCAACATTTTGTTATATGGGGTCAATTCATAACTCTAACTACATAACCCATTGAATTCACTCATATTTACTGTATAAATAAGAATTTATCACAGACTCATCACTGCAGCATCAAGAACAGCATATTTATCATGATCGAAGACAGCCAACATGGCAAGTGTGTGGGAAATATTGAAATTTTACCAAACCATTTTCCCTGCTCGATGGCAGTTTAAACAAAGTGTTGAGTGCCATCGTAGAAAAACAAAACATGTCAGATTCATTACTATTTGGATAATCTATTTTTTTTTTTTAGATCTGAGACTAAATTCTTATCAACATAAAATCTTATTTTCTGTGAGCTTCTTGCTGCAGTTATGCTTCAATTTTCACAGCACAACTCCAAATTTCTAACAAACAGCACCCTTTTATACTGAAATCGTGTTATTCACTGGGTGATAAGACACTGTCCTCGTCATTGACCAGTAGATGGCAACACTGTTTCCGCATCTGACATCTGTTTGCATACAGCAACATTCTGAGTGCACCCTGCCATGGTAGTGAGTTATAGTAGCTCTGTTGGAAGCAATGTCCATGAAATGAAAGTTTATGAAGTAGTGACAGCAAGGTAATGGTTGCAGTTCAGGAGTCTTGTGGGTGTTCCTGATTCAGGGGCATGTGCCAGTCCCCTGGAGGCTCCTGCCTCAGCTTCCACACTGGGATGAAGTTTTTTTGCTCTGCCACTCGGTTCCTCTCACTTTTCTGCAAAGCTTCCTGCAATATAGATACAAAACATGTTGTTTTTACAGCCTTCAGACAGTTTAGAAAAAAGTTCCAAGTTCATATCTTAATGTGATTTCCTGCAGCTGCACCTTGGTGTCTTTACTTCTGTGTTTTTCCCACTCTCCGCAGTTATGGTAGTCCTCTTTCCACTGTTGACAGGATGGGGTGGTACCATAAGCATAGTAGTGGTGAAAGAAATTCCTGAAACTTTTGCAGTGTCTGAACTCACTCCAATAATCCTCACATGCTCTTGGTGGCTATATGGACAAAGAGTAAGATTGAGACACATACAACTCTGATGTCTTAATATTTTTCTTTGGTCATTCACTGTACTGTCTTTGTCTCAATTGTTACATCTCAAATAATCAAAGGACCACAGGATGGGGGGGATCTTTCCAACAATTTCGTTATAAACTGAAGCATCTCCCAGCGAATATATGCTGTATAAACGGTGATCGGTACTCTATTTACAGCGCCCCCCTATGGTCATAACTTTAAGCGAACCTTAGTTTTTTTTCACCAGAATGTCTCAGAATTGAACATTTTAAGCGTAATTTAAAAGACTTAACTAAAAAAAGTCGGATTCAATAGCATAATGATCAAACAAATAATTGTCACACTCTCCGACCCTCTTTGACATTGCTTACGGACAGAAAAGGTTATGCTGATATTCTAGCAACGATAGCTAATCACTTTGCTAACTATTTCACAATGATTTAATGTTTCTCGATTTTTGTTAAAACACCCAAGAGAGAAAACGACTATATGAAATAATATTACGCTCTAAATAACTTAATTCTAAATATATTTCAGTAAATTACCCTCCACGCTGTTTGAGCAGGTCGGTCCATTACTAGCTATGATAGCGTCGACAATGGCAGCTACACTTCCGGTTCAGTGTCCCTTCACAATCAAAGCGCAAGTAACTTTCTGCCACAAGAAGTCTTGCATTAAATTGAAGTGAAGTTTTGGACAAATGTGGACATTTGTCTCCACTGGTTCATAATTGTTGCTTCTAAACTGCAAATAAATAATTAAAACCCCAATTCCACAAAAGCTGTGACATTAAAATGTAAATTAAAACAGAATTTAATGACTTACAAATCTCATAAACCCTTTTTATCTCCACTAGAACACAAACAACATATTTGATGTTGAAACTGAAACATTTGACCAATTCATGGAAAATAGCTCACTTTGAATTTGTGACAAGCTGGGTATAAAAGGGGTGTTTCAGAGAGGCAGAGACCCTCAGGTGTTAATATGGATAGAGGTCTGCCAATCTGCAACAAACTGAGTGTAAAAATTGTGGAAGATTTTCAGAAAAATGGCCCTCAATGTAAAAAGGCAAAGCCTTTGAATATTCCTCTATCTACAGGGTATAATATAGAATCAGGAGGAATATCTTTGTGCAGGTAACAAGGCCGAAGGTAAAAACTGGGTGCCTGTGGTCTCTGGGCCCTCAGGCAGCTAAAAACAGACATAATTCTCTACTGTAAATCACTGCGTGGACTCAAGATTACTTTAAGAAATCACTGTCTGTGAACACAGCTCCCCATGCAATCTACAAATGCAGGTTAAAGATCTATCATGCAAAAATAAAGCCATATGTGAACATGATCCAGAAATGCAGCATGCAGGGCCAAATCTCAATTAAAATGGTTTGAAGCAAAGTAAACATGTTTTGTGGTCAGATTAATCAATATATGAAAGTATATTTGGAAATAATGGACAGTGCCTTGCAGACTAAACATAAACAACATACTATGTTGTTTATGTTCTATTGCCAATAAAATATAGGTTTAAGAGATTTGCAAATCATTACGTTCTGTTTTTATTTACGTCATACACGGCGTTCCAACTTTGTTGGAATTGGGGTTGTAAATGTGTTAACTCAGGTAAAATTAACTCTTCGTATTCTGGTCTCATTTGTTAGAACGTTGACATGAAATTGCATTTCAACAATAGTTACTAACAACAAATGACTTCAAAACACAGTCTTTTATTTGTCTATAAATAAACCCCAAAAAACCCCACGTAATTATTCCTATAACCCAGAGGAAAAAACACTCAGCAAAATGTTCATCATTAGAATTAAAACAAAAGTATTATTGCTCCCATTCTATCATAACGATGGGATTCTGCATACAGCACATTTAAGTTGAATTGTAATAAGAAAAAGAAGGTAACAATTTTAGAAAACATTGGGGGCTCAAACGTTATTTCAATTTCATATAATTACAAGAATAATTCCCAGGTTATTCCTTGTGTTGGTGATGAATAGTATATTCTGCCTGGCTCAAAATAGTAGCCACAAAACCTCTGAATGCTAAATTATAACTGACAGTATTTATGCAACTCAGCTTCTCTTGAGCAAAATAATACTGTCAGAGATATAATCAAAAACTATAATCAAAAGTCAACAGCAAAGTTCCCATTTAACACAGACACAGAGGTGAAACTCCATTGTTTCTGATGACCAGTCAGTTGTTTTGTTTAATTGCTGTTGAAGGTGTCACATAAAGCAAACTTTCCATTCGTAATTCTTCAAGGCTTTCTGCCCTTCTTGCGTAGTGATTGTCCTTCTCCAGAGAAAGCGATGAATCTGTTCAGAGCATCATCCTGAGAGGAAAAAATAGGATTAAAACTTTAGCTTGAAAACATATAGTCCTAAAGTCCTAAAAAAAGACAATAAAATCTTTTTTGGCAATAAAGTCTCACAACACAAAACTGAAAAGTATTATTGAAATGTATGCAAGGGCAATAAAAAAAATGCATGCAAGATAAATAAATAAAATCAAAAATGTGATGAAATTATTTATATTACTTACATCTTCTATAATTTTCCTGGGCAGAGGCCGGGAGTTTCTGATGAAGGTGATCTTGCCAATTTTAAAGTCATAGTTGGGAATTCCCCTGTAATAGGAAATTGGACATTAGACAAAACACTAATGAAATAGTCCAAAGTTCAATGCCATGTAGTGAAGAAAATTACATTTTATACAGTTTGGTTCAATTAAATCTACTTAAACCAAGTTTACGGTGTTATGTATCAACAGAACAAGGCAACAACACAAGCAAGTATCACGCGGTAGAGAGCTTGTTTAGAAATCAGAATGATTTACGCATTTTTCAAGAATTTCACAAATATTTAAGCTTTTTGTGGTTTCGTGTCACGCTATATTAAGCAATAGTAAATTAGCGGAGAGGACAAAGTAATGCATTCTGCACAAACAACTGAGGTTGTTACAATCATGAATCATTAGCTAATGATATAATGTCACACAAATACATACAATTAATCCATCACTCTCTACCGTTTCCTGTTAATTAAAGGCATACATTCCCTTTTAAAAAACAAAAGGACAAAAAATTAACTTAAGCTGATGCAGAGTTGTCATGTACTGAAAGATTAGGCCGTTAATATCTGCATGTGTCACCTTTTAATGTCACTTGGGCTGAGAGGAGCAGGGCTCGGCTCAATCCCTTTTGTTTTACCGTCCAAACGATTGCCAGAGCCAGTAAAAGCCTGCAGATAAGAAACATTTTTAAAAGGCACATTATTTCCTATTACAACAGTGATCAGCAGTCAAAAGGGCATTGATTGTTTGAATTTGAAAGCAACAAGTACTCACTCTGAATCCTGTGTCCATGTCAGCATAACTTGGTGGCTCTCCCTCTTCCTCCTGCCAAGAAATGAGTTTAATCACATTGTTTGAATACATAATATGCACATACTTTCAGGGTTTGGTTCTTACTGTTGGTTCTTCCTGGTGCTGAGGTCGTCGCTCAGGCTCCTTGTAACCCAAAGGAGCATCAAAATCCACCTGAGGAACAGAATCACAACAAATAGACTAATTAATAAATGCAACAGAACTATTTACCTTTGTTTAAAATAATATTGAGGCTCTTACGTTCATATCGCACTCGATGATGGACACTGCTTTATCTGGCTTGGTTTCCATTACTCGCAGCTCATAAATCTAAAGTAAACATGGATTCCATGAGCAGCAGTCTACAGTATTGAAATACCAATGCAAATACTTTTTTTAATGAACTAACTTACCTTTTCATTATAGTTGATAGCAATGACATCACCAGTCGTAAGGCATGCAAAGTTTCTCAGTGCATTCTCCAATCTGTAATCAATCAACAGTTTTGTTAATCACTTCAGCTAAACACAAAATTACCCAAATTTGTATGAAATGCATTTTCTCAGACGATATTTCTTACACTGCCTTGGGATTCGTAATGTCCAGGAAGTCAGGACTCTGAGGCTGGAACTTTGAGTAGGTGGCCACCATGAGGTTGACACTTTCCACCTGAACCAGACCACCTTCCTCCAGCAGGAGATTCTGCATCATCTGCAGCAAATAATATTAACCAGATGTCAGTTCTGACTTGAATATTTAGATAATGGCTTTAAAAATCACTTAATCAGCCGAGAATAATCCATACAATAAAAAAACAAAACATGTCATGTCTGTTGTTGGATCACATGTACATTTCTAAAACCTTTTCTATGAACTACAAATTTTCTTACATCTATAATTTATTTATTCATTCATTCTTTTTACAAAGTAATTATTGTTTCTCACCCAGTGTGGCAGGTAACAGATTCCTTCATCAGCTACAAACTCCAGAACACCACAGTGTGTCATTCTGTCTGAGTTCTTGTTGGTCAGCTTGAACAGCATTGGATAGGTGATATTAAGTCTGCCTGCCAGATGAAATGATCAAATAAAGAGTCAAGAAAGCAGAAAAGGGAACATCTGCAATGAAGAAATGCTCAATTTTATTTGCACTTACTAAGCTGGTCGAGAGCTGAGGGCGGCATTATTACTGAAAAAAAAAGAAAAGAAAATCAAGCCAAAACAAAAGCTATTATTCCTGACAGAAACAACCTATGTTCTTATAAATATCATTTAAAACCATTGTGACAACTATATAGATATAAGTGTAATTGAATCTGTTAACTGAGGAGAAAAGAAAGGGTAGGAAGGTGTCTTGTAACAGGCACAACTAAATATGAACCAACTACAGATTATTCTTATTGAATGATTTGTATTTGGTCAAAAACACACACACACACACACACACATATATATATATATATACACATTATATATATATATATATATATATATATATATATATATAAAATTCTCCCACAGCCCAAGATAACTCTTTTATCTGTTCAGTCTTTACTAATCTAACATCATGATGTTCGAGTGTACCATACATGTGTGGCAAGGAAATACTCAATATAATCATTGTTTGAGAAACTGGAACAAAATAATAACAAATTATCATTGCTACCTTTTACAGGCTCAAAGGAGAAAAGAGATAGGTGAGAATAATAATAAAGGGTGCTGAAGTATGAGTAACTGTGACCGTTCTAGTTCAACAGATCATTTCATCTTACTTCAGATATCAAGGCACTTGGACAAGTTATTGAAAAAGTTATTTAAAAAAAACAACTTCCATAACCTTCATAATATATACTCTCTTTAATTACAACGGAACAGATAATTAAATGCATCTGACTAACATCCTAAACTATAGTTTTCTCATAAATTTCTGACTGTGTCAAACCGTAAGATTATTTTTTTCTTTTAACAAACAAACAAACAAACAAACAAACAAACAAACAAACAGGTCTCACTTTTGCCTCCTTTCTCCACATCAGAGCGGTCGTTGGGTCCCGCCAGCATGGAGACCGAATAGCAGCGGTACTGAGTGGAGAAACGGTTCTGAAAGCCCCGGGCCATCGGGTGATCGAAGACATGGAAGGAAAACTGTGAAATAAACCAAAAATTCTTTAATAATACATACAGAAAACCGATTCAGTGGTTTTATGAGGATTAGTAACATCGGACTTTAATTCCATCATGACAGAGCATCTTTCTGCTCTGCGGTAGTGTTGTTGTTAGCCGCTGGTTAGCTTAACTGCTAAAACTACGATTGATATTTACACAAATGTGTCGTCAGCAGTAAATAAGAGCACGCCGATACTTACCATGTTGTCGGTTAAACTTTTGGCTGTAAAAAACAAGGACTGGGTTTAAACTGTTTCAGTTTTCTGCTTTGTTATGTGCACATCCACTGTTGTCTTCCTTCTTCTCCCGGAAGTGCACAAGGTGACAGACGGAAATGACAACATAGCTGACGCTAGCCAATCACAACACTCTTAACGCTTCATTTTTATGACCAGTTTTATTTGTTTGAAACATTGGTTTGAAACGTGTTTTACATGCAGGGCACGATGATAAACCACTTCCTTTGTATTATGGCAGCTTTCAAGGAAAACATCTAAAGCTGCTCTTCATAATGTCGGTAGCAATCAATGTAGAATCTGCAGCAGTGATGTATCCTTGTGTGATATATTATCAGGGGGATGATTTATGTGTTTTATCAGTGTGATGTGTTTTTTGCAACAGATATTCAAGATATAATCACATCTTTTTTTTTATCTGGAGACTGTCAAAGAGAATCTATGTCACCTGTGACAGACAAAGCTGATCTTATATCAACAATGAATGAAGCACTGGAACTACTCAGAAAACCATACTTTATAAAATTTGTTTGCCCAATTTTAAAGGCCCAGAACATATATTTAATAGATTGATTTTTTTTTTCAAATAATTATTTCTGAAGTTGTAGGTTAATTTATAATCCAATGGATTTTCTTTTGGTAATTCAACACACCTTCTCTGTCAACCTGGCTTTTATTTGGACTTGACCAGACTGGTGAAATTAAGAGCTTTATAAACTTATTCAAATTTATTGGGAAACTAAATGTGTATGCTACTGCTCTACATTTGGATATCAATACAGCACCACAAGCAAATATAGTGGGACATTTCCAGTTTAGGATAAGAGCACTTGCGTCTCCATTCGAAGGCTTACACGACTCTGCTGGGCCAAATTCTATACATTTATGTTTAAAATTGTTTTGCAACCTTTTAATCAATGTAAATCAGCTGACATAAAACATGGTTTAATCCTATACCAACCTAATTTACAGCATCAGTTTTTATAAGTCTTATGAAGACCAGAACAAATACACATAAATGACAGCAATACACAGTTAAAAAGTCATTACAGAGTACAAGTTGAAACATTTTCTGCCTGAAAATAACTAAGTCATAGATACAATGTATAAAATACAAAACTGAAGAAAGCCTGTATGGTTGTATTGTAGTTAAAAAAAAGAACAAAAAAACACACAACAGACTCAGAAGGAACCCTTTGTGTCTCATGTCAGATGTTTGTTGTTCTGATCCTGGCTTCTATATAGGAGGCCAGATTTTGGCAACTTCCTGGTGCATGGCTTCAGGTATCCACTGGCAGTATGCAGACAGCAAAACTGTAGGCGGAGGAAAACATTATAAAATAGCAACAATTAGACAACATGAAAACTATTAAAATTAGACAAGAGACAAGGTGACCAATTCGAAACCTCACATTTATCTTCTGCCTTCCAAACAGAGAGGAGTGCCTCCCTGCTGTCAACTCTCCTTGACACAAGGGGTCCCAGTAAAGCCTCCGTCCTTGGCTGTAACCTAAAACAGCAAAGATACGACGATAAGAAAGAAAACACCTTTTCATATAAGTAAAGCTAGGTGCTGGTTTTACTTTAGAATATATATATATATATATATATAAAAAATAAACGCTTATTTTCCCACAGCTTGTGAGTCAAAATACAGCAAAGTAATAGTACCATTTGAAACATTTGTTCCAATACATTTAGGGTATTATGAATTTCTGTAGAGAACCACAGTGGAGTGAGACGGTTTACTTTCAGACTGCAGGTTTTGTCTGATTTTCCCTGTAAATCAACGTCTTTATATCATCAGTCTGTTTATGAATCTTGTTGGAAACAACAATCAATGTTTGTAAATGCTCTGAAATACCAACTACAGCTCTGAAATTACAAGCAACAAACTGCACGTATAAATGCAGGTACAAACAGATTTGTAAACAGTCGAACCGTTTGTATGAGAGCATCAACTTACTTCGCCCATGTTTTCATCATGATGGAGGAATTTGAGAGAAGATGGCCGCTGTGTTTCTTTAGTTTGGGACAAACCTGTAAACCAGATGAAGAAAATTTTACTCACGAGAGACATTCTTTTTGTCATATTTGGTTAAATGTTATTAAAAACATAATAAATGAACGTGTAAAATATCAACTCATATGAACCACTACAAACAATAAGAGAAACAGGCTCATTAGTTACAGAAACTAATAGCAGCAGATATATATTTGTGGTTTTCAAAGAGTACCTGTCCCTCAAGAAAAAACTTGGCAAACAGCTTGTAACGCTCCAAGCCTTCAGGATACTCCATGTCCACTGCAGGCAGCTGCCACCCAACACGGACTGAAGGAGGAAAGACTCAGCATTTAATACTTTAATGCACACAGAGACGTCCGACAGCTCCGGTGCTCCACTGTTGAGTACTTACAGAAGGTGCCTGAGCGTTTACATCTGATGGTTCCAGAGGAGGAACAGAACCACGGCGATGGCGACTCCTGCGGAGGGCCAAAGTGACAGTACTGAGGCAGCAGCTGCGGGACCCACTCCGCTTCTACTGCTGAAACACCTGGCAGACAGAGGCAGGAAGACACATTTAACCAGATCAAACCATCAGTTATTTAACCACAATTATCATCAATAATCAATTAAATTGGAGAAATAAGCTCCAAGTGTTCTTGCTGGCTGTTCTTCAGTCAGGCTTCTTTACCTCTCATGTACATCTTGGACGTCTCCATGATCTCCTGGTAGATAATGAACTCCGGCAGCGTTTTGAACAGTGCAGAGTTGGGATGAATAAATACTGGGTCATCCATAAGAGGGGTCTATGAACATGGAGATAACGAGTTAAGGGAGAATAAAAGAGACGTATTCTCCTTCAGCATGATCAAAACTCTTTCAGCGATGTACTTTGTATCCGTTCTTCCATTTTGGGTCCAATAAATCTTCTGCCTGGACACGCCTCGCGAGATGATCTCCGAGTCCGGCCAGAACGATTTGCCGCAAGCAATGCACCTGATGTTCTGTGGGTGGAGTCATCTTGGGATCCACAAATAATCCCACCTCTGGACACACTGCATTCACTGGGAAGAAGGAACACAAAGGACTTCCTGTTTAGTTTCTGACAAATGTTTATGTGATAATCTGTGTGTGTGCATGTGCGCATACACACCTGCATTGGTAAGTTGACCCCTGAGCTTCCTGATTTCCACCATGGCTTTATACCTCAGACCATTGTCTTCACAAAACTTGGGAGTGCAGCCAGCAAACTCACAAGCGCCGACAGCACCTTCAGCCACATGTACACACAACTGGTAAGACTCAATATATTCAACATGGACAAACTGGAGAAATGAAACATTTTTTGAACTCTGTGTAAGGTTTCATAATTCATGGTTAAGTTAAATCATGGTGGTTCGTTCTTGCCTTGGAATTTAGCTTTAAATTAATGTCAGGGAGAAGAAAGGTCGGAATACAACCCGAGAGACTTTTCACCAATCTGCTGCTACACTGAGCTTACCCAGCATGACCATGAGGTCTCCCAGTTGGAGTGAGGCTCCTTGCCCGGCCCACAACCTCCTCATTTGGGTCAGCCGAGCCCGGCGCTGGGTCAGCTCAGAGTTTTCATCTTCACCACATGCGGGTCTGAGGAGAGACGATGATATGTAACAGCTCTCATACAACCCACGTGTGCCTTTGTAAACTTATGCTCTTCCAAAGTGTCAATTACTACTTTCTTTTTCATCTAGAACAAACATTGAGCCACACCTGGAAGTTCCTGTCTCTCTTTTACACCTCACAATTTAAACACGAATGGTTAAAGAAAAGGAGCACACCTGTCAAAGTCCTCAAAAATCTCCCGGACGGTCATGGCTGCCACCACAGCGATGACGTATGGCAGGCAGTCTTGCTGCTTCCCGAGTGCTAAAATCTTTGCATATCGTGGCGCCACGGGAAACGATGCCATCGCTCTGCCCAGGGAAGTGATGGGACAGCTCAGCCTCGCTCGCTGCATCTCTTTTACTCTTATGAAGGAAAATGAAAACGTTGTATTATATGGACATAAAACAAGATGAAGGTTCTCTGTGAGAAACTGTGTGTGTAACCCAAAACAAATTACCACTAACACTGCAAATGCTGTTTCAAGAAATACTGTATTCAAATATTGCAAGACAACAATCAAAGAAAATCAACAAGCAGACACCTTGCAGAGCGAGGCGGCTCTTCCAGAGCTCCCAATGAGATCAATAACTCCTCTGCTGCAACAAGAGCCTCGGTGGAGGGAGGCGTGGGGAAAGGAAAGTTGACCACCTGCAACAATGCAAATTATCACACTGTTCTCGTGATTATTCTTTCCATTTAAAACAGCAGCGTTTTCAGGCTTAACTATGCTGACCTTGTCTATATTGAGGTCCTTCATCTGTAAAACCAGGTCCTCAACAGGCCTGCGGGTGATTTCTGCCTCTGAGAACTGACTGAAGTCTCCAAACACAGCAGAGGAGTACAACCTGCAGAAATACCACAGAGACCAATAAGAACAGCTTCCTAAAGAGAAGGACACAACCGTGTTACTACAGTGTAATAATATTTCTGACCTGTAGCAGTGTCCTGGCTCTGTTCGTCCGGCTCTACCTGCCCTCTGATTGGCCGAGGCCTGCGAGGTCCATGTGACTTTGAAGGACGACACTCCGGTCACTCTGTCGTAGAAACGCTTCTTAACTCGACCGCAGTCGACCACATATTTGATGCCCGGAATCGTCAAAGATGTCTCTGCCACGTTGGTTGCTACGACACAAAGACGAGTACCAGGTGGAGGAGGCCTGAACACCTGCAGCCAATAAAACACACAAACAAGATCAAACAGGTTTAATCTACTGTGTAGTAGTGGACCGTGACCCCCCCACCCAATGGACACAGCTAGATGAATTTCTAAACCTGTCTTTCATCCACGACTTTGGTTATTTAGTTATTATCTTCACTGTTAGTAGTGCAGTGGATGTGTAGTAGTGGACCTGTTTAAGCCTACTTCTTTAATCTTTCAGAGCATTTTCAGTCCAAAACTATCCGACATCTCATGTAATGGATTAATTCCTTTAAATCCGTTTCATCCTGACACAACATATTAATCGTACCTTAGCCTGCTGCTCCGGGGCCAACAGAGAGTAAAGCGGGAGAACATAGAGAGGAATGGACGGGTCGGCTTTCTCCTCTACAGAAACAAAATGCAAAGCAGATTATATTCAAGGGCTCGTCTGAAATGCGTCTATTTGGATTGTAAAGAAATGTTTCACTTGCCCGTCTCAGCAGGATCATCTCCAAGGTCGAGGTCCGAGCCGCCATCCTCTTCATCACCAATCCCTGCCTCCCTGTCCTCGTCTCCCTCGTCCATTGGGAGGGCAGAATAGTTATCCAAGTCGATACGAGGAAGAGACTAGAGTCAGAGGTAAAAAAGGTCAAATATGCACACAAGAAGTATCTCTGAAGGACAACAGATTCTATCCAAAGACTGTGAGACGTCCTCTTTATCTCTATGCTTTGTTAATACAGTAACCTAAACAGGAATATCATTAGTGTACTTTTACTACTTTTGCTTGTCTGCCAGGAAAGCTTCTGTTTCAAAAACCCAAAGTACATTCTGATCACGGTTTACAGGTAAGACTCTCAATGCTCATCAATGTTTCATACAAACCCACTTCAAGGGGAAAAAATATGACTTTACTGGCTGAAATACAATCATAAGCTGACATATACAAAAAGAAACACATGAAACTATTGAGATGAAAGGGTTAATGTTATTACTAAGAGGAAATTCTAAGATAAACCCGAGTCCGGGTCTACTTTGAAGCAAGTTCCATTGAGCACATTTCAACATGAGATGGTGTTTTGATGAAGGAGGTTTTGGCCAGCGGGAGTTGGGGAAATACTATGTAGAGATAAATGAGTTCAGGGACACTTACAACAGTCTTCTTCTGTTTGGCCTTCTTAAATTTCTTCATAGCTTCTGAAGTACCGGTTTCCTCATCTTCACCTGTGCACAAAAACAAGTTAAGATAGAACAACAGGTTTCCTGCTCAGAAATGTCAGTGTGACGAGTCTGGTCACGTACCAATGGCTGCGTTACTCTTCCTGAAGGGAAAAGCTTTTCTGAGTCTTCGACAGAGATTGTGAACTTCAGCTTGGCCAGTCAAAAACACCAGGATACCCCCTGAAGGACAGAGACATGGTCTCAGGGTGCACATTTCTCCGAATATATATCATTCTACATATATAAACTAAGAAGTACCTGCAGGCAGCATCCGGTGGATTTTGCAGGTCTTGTGAAAGGCCTCTCCGGCGTAATCCTCCAGCGGGGTGCGTTTGTTGAAATGGATGGTAACTGGGAACTGACGAGCATCCACCTTGATGACCGGTGGAGGCGTCTGAAAGAGCTTTTGGTTGTCAGTGAAGTCCTCGACTCGCAGAGTAGCCGACATGATCAGCAGCTTCATGGGCAGGTTTTTCTGCGGAGCGACGAGGGGGAAAACAAACGCGGAACAACAGGTTAACGAAAGAGAACGACGCCTCTAAACGTAAAACCTCTTAAATCAAGAATATCAAACGTGCCAGTTGCTTTTTTCCTACCTTGTTTCTGAGTGGGACGATGCGGGACAACAATCCAATAAGGATGTCTGTGTACACACTCCTTTCATGTGCTTCATCTATGATTATTGCGCTGTACTTCTGAAGCAGAAAATCCTGCGACATGAAACAGAAACAGTGAAAAAGTGGAGGATGATCAAGACTTGTCTGCTGATGAAAAGGAGAACAAGGGGAGAAACTGAGACGGGGTCTAAGACCAACAGCGAATCTGTTTCTCAGGACTCATTGAGGAGAGCAGATGGATATTTTTTCCAGCATCTACATTCAGAAATATTAAACACTTGATGTTCTAATTGTATCAATCAAATAACTCAGCAGGAGGAAGAGGAGGATACCTTCTGAATCTCCTTCAGCAGAACACCATCTGTCATAAACTTGATCTTCGTGTCGCTCGTCACGTTTCCTTCATAGCGAATTTGGTACGACACCACCCTGAGCACAGGAACACAGACGCGTACCGAGTCAGAAAGCCCATTAACTCAGAGGTTTTAAGTAACTGGATGTTGGATATTTTGAGAATAAAAGTTTTATTACTGTGTGGGCAGATTCATCTCTTTGGCCACTCTGTGAGACATGCTGACAGCCGCTACCCTCCTCGGCTCTGTGATACCAATAATCCCACTGCCACTGGAGGAAACAGAAAGGAGCGAGATGAGAGTAACAGCATGATATATAACACATCTCTGGACAAATGCCCAGTGCATCCTGTAAGAACAGCATAGTAAAGTGGATAAACTACCTGGCGTAACCAGCTTCATACAGAAACTGAGGCACTTGTGTGGTCTTTCCACTCCCCGTCTCTCCACAGATGACGACGGAAGGATTTTCTCTCACTGCTTCCATGATGACCTGCTCCTCTGCCAGCACGGGCAGCTTCAGACGAGCCTCCTACAGCAGCAAATTGAAACGGATTTAAAGTTAACTCACAACAACGCTTCACTCAATCGAGCATGTTCACGCTCCAGACACACACCTGTACTTTTGGAAACCTGTCAACAGGAATGAAGACAGCCGGCTCTGAAGGCTTCTTTTTCTGGATTTTCTCATGATCAAAAGCTTTCTCTTTCTTTTCGTCTTGCTGTGCATCCTTCTGCTCTGGCTTCACTTCCTGTTCGGTCTTTGTGTCCTGACAGGGAGGCTTAGCTTCCTTAGATTCACCCATCTCTGTGGTGCTATTCACTTTATCCTCCTCCTCTTCCTCCTCAGATGATGTGTCCAGATCACTACTTTCTTCTGCTTTTTGCTCTTCTTCATCTTCCTCCTCCTCTTTCCATTTCCTCTTCCTGTTTGCACCACTGACACTGCTGATTTTTGGACCCGACTCTCCATCTTTTACTTCATCCAGTAACCTGAAAAAAACCCCAAAACAACAACAGTTTTAACAGTTAATATAGAATTACTCATATATAATTACTCATATCACATCTGACTAGACTGAAGCACCGATTAACCGAAATCTGTTTTAAATTTGTGCTTTTTCCCTTCATAGAGCTGTTCTGGGTTTCCACCACATCCTTCAAAGAAAGACACATACATTGTTTACAAACACATACACATACAAACTCAGGTAAGCAGTTATTGGGGAGGCTGAATGTGGGATGAGAGGGATGGACAGAAATACAATTCTGCAAACAGCATTAAACATGTTCAGTGCTGCAGGCTCAGACCCAACATTCCCAAACAATCAAGAAGTTAGAGACAGATTAGAGACAGATTTATTTCTGGATTAAGTGATTTTCTTGCATCTTAATTCAGACCTTTGTTGTGAGTGAAATTACATCTAGTTCCAATGAAAGTTTCTAGTCACCGGGCCACGTCCTCATAGTGGTAAAATGCCTTAATGTAATGAGTTTTGCACTTACTGTTTATTCTGGTAAAGCTTGTCTCCTGTTCCCAGTTTTGATGTTGTGTACAGTAGCTTCAGTTCAGACTCTGGAAGCTGCACCTGAGCCAGTTTAGTTAGGATGTCTGCTCTCTGGATACAAGACACGGAAACATGGAAGCCAAATCACAAATTAGATCACATTTCATTTCATTTCAAATGTGATCTAATTTGTGATACAATTCACCAAATTTCTATTGGCAAAATGACTAAATATGTTAAATACACCTGGCAGAGCAAAGATAAAGATGCTACTATAAGAAAATATTAAGTATTTTCATACTGATATCAAAACTGTTGTATTTTCCCCAACACAATTATAATTTCTGTACTGCTGTCATTTATTGGCATCTCTCTACTGTCTATGGCAACATTCTGAAAATCCTTTAAAAAACATATAAAAGATTACAATTTACAAAACCCTTTTTTCTGATTAAAAACAGAATGGAGAAAAAAGAAGTAAGCAAAGTTAAATTGTGTCTCGACACGTGCAGCCAGACGGATTCTTCTAAACAGATCTAAATTTTGCAAAGTTTTATTATAATACAAGCTGTTTAATTAACGCATAAATGAAAATAGACTAAACTCAACCAGACCAACATGGCTGACTTTTGAAACAGTTTTGAAAAGTCTTTGATTTTATTTTAATTTGCACAAGATAATTATTTCCAGTCCAACAGTCAGCTTTGATGTTGTCACATCAGCTGATTTAGAATAAAAGATATTTTCATTTTATTACTGACTGACTATTAAGTCTGGTTTTTGTACCATTATTCTTGCAAACTTGTTAGAGGCAAATCATTTGACTCATCACTGTTTTATGAATCCCTATAGCACGTTTTGAAAAAGATAACACTCACAATAAAGTATAATCTAATAAGTTCCTCCATTTAATGATACTCTCACTTACTTCATTTGAATAACTGATGGATTTGAAAAAGAGACGAGTTCATGAATAAGCTCACATTTATCTTTCTTTTATTGTGTTTATTTAAGTTTTCAAGCTTTTGTTTTTAATTAGCAGATAAAAATGGATGTGATTATATTATTGTTACTCTTGAATGAAACTGAGAACTGTAGCTGCTTTGCCAACAAAAGTTCCAAGAGGGAGGCACTAACATTGCTTTCAGCTGCTCATTTCGACAGTGTGAGTCTTAAACCTGCTATGCTCCCCATCTGATCATTTACAGCAACATAAAACTATAAAACCGCCCCACATTTTAAATCAAAAGGATGCTACATGCTTAAAGTGGATAAAAGCTGCCTTAACCTGATTCCATAAAGTGTTGAAAAACACCTTCCTTCTTATACCTGCACAGTTTTGACTGAATCTTCTCCCCTAAAAAGGTCTCACCTGAGCTTTCTTCTCCTTGCGCTCCAGAACCTTCTGCAGCTCTTTCCTCTGTTTCTTTGTCAGGGGCTTTTTGGTGGAAACAAGCTTTTGTGAGGAGTTATTCTTCTTTTTGGCTTTGCTGGCTGGGAGAACCAGAGCGTTGCTGTCGTCGACACCTTTCAGTCTGACCCCATCTGATGCCAATTAAGACAAACAGAGAAGTCAATGAACTGCTACTAAGCAGACAATAAATAAAGTGTAAATAAGGAAGACTTTGATCCCACCTTGCAATTCCACTACAACTCGTGTTTTCTCTTCATCTGCTGCTTGTTGAGGATCTTTTTGCTGTCTTCCTTTCCAGTTGTGCTTCTTCCTTAGTTTCCCCATTTTAAATCGAGATCTGAATACAAACAAGTAACAAGCTATGCACACAAACCTTTTAATGATCAATAACTTATCAGTCAGACCACGACAAAGCTGACAGCAACTCACCAACGATAAGCTAACTGGCTAACTTGATCATAACGCAACAAATGTAATTTGAACAAATAATATGTTTATATTACAACATAATAACATTTTTATTATAACGTTTCAAAAAACCACAGCATTAATCTAAAGACTTGATTAAAAACTGCAGTTCTGTACTAACCTCACGTGTAAACATATATGCGTCCATCAATTAAAACGTCCGTAGTGGAAACGTTGACGCCGTAGAAACGTTCCTCTGCAAGACGGGAGGCATAAAAAAAGAAAAACCCTGACAAATGTCCAAAATATTAGTAAATAGTATTTTGTGTTTTAGAAACCTTTAACCTATTTCTTTTTTTACTTATCATACTCAAAAATTAATATGAAAAAAACACATTTATTCATCAACAGATTAACAGATTACTCTGTTATTATTAATTACATTTATATAAGTGTATTTTAAGATTTATCGTATTTTATTCTTATTGATCTAATAAATTAGAGGTCAAATTAATGCTTTTCATTTTTATTAATCTGTCACTTTAGTTTAAAATGTATGAAGAAAAAATCTCACAGTGCAAGATTGAAATGTGACATTTTCTATTATTTTGTGTTAAAAGAAAAATGTGGGAGTGAACTATATTCAAAATGTATATCAAAATCTACTGTAACTGTAAAATATACAATCATTGACCCCCCCAAAAAAAAAGAATTTCAAAAGTCTTGGGGTATCAATAATCTATATCAAATGTTTACATCCCAAAAACAAGTTATGTCCATGTGTTTAACTGATAGATGCTCATAATTTCATAACCACATAATTCTTTATTTGCTTTTCAACCAAATAAACATTTCAAAACATTTATCGATTCATATCAACCATATTACAAGACAGACAAATGGGGTCTCTTCATGGAATCATTGCACAAGTACCGTATGTTGTGTTACACAAATACAAAAATCTGTTGCCAATGAAGATTTTATTGTACAAGGGTAAATTAGTAACAGCAATCACCAAGTATTTGCAGTAGTTTAAGCACTCTATAAACCAAATACAGTCAAAATAAAAACTTTATTGATCACACTGTTTGTAAAACTTATTGAATTCTTATAAAAAGTATTGTCCCTACAATTAAACAAGAATAATAACTCTAGTCAGGCCTGTCAGAGTAGCTTCACTGTCCAACATGTCCCATATGGAATTGGACTCTAATCTAGTCGTGTACATCATTCATCTTATATATATTTCTGTTTCTCCACTTATTAATTCCGGTTATCTTCACAGTGGGTGACATTTTCTCTCCAGTGTGTAGCTCAGTGAACCTTGCAGCTCCGTCTCAGATGCTGCTGCCCTTTAAACGCTCATAATCGTCTCCGACTGTGAAGCTCTCTTCTGTGGTTCGTCTCGCCTCCTTGGACATCCTCTCAAACCTCTTCAGGAAAATGATGAGAGCCACCAGCAGAGCTGCCTGCACCACCACAAACACAAACAGACTCACCAGTGAGGCCAAGGCCAGGTTACAGTACCAGTACTGGCAGGACTCCAGCACCTCCTCTTCAGTTAAATACACAATCGACCGTCCCCTCAAGCTGGGAGGGGAGCTGCAGTTGACCCCTACATGTGATGTAAGACTGGGTGGCTGACGCAGCAGCCAGGCTCGCAGGTAAAGGACGCCACAGTCACACACCCAGGGGTTACCATGAAGAGAGACAGAGCTTAGGGATGTCAGGTCATCCAGGATCCCATTAGGAAGTGTGGTCAGCAGGTTGTCATGGAGACGGAGCACAGTGGTTCCCAAAGGGAAATTGGTAGGCAGGGTGTGGGAGGTGAGATACCTACTGCTGCAATCCACCTGATTGCCATGACAGTAGCAGAGGCGAGGGCATGCTGATGACCTCTGACCTCCAAACAACAGGAGCAGACCCAGGAGCAAAAGCCCCACCATGGTTACCAAACTGTAGAGAGGAGAGGAAATATCATAGAGCTGTGAAATGACACATCTCTCCCTGGACTGTGTGTCATACAATTGATTTGATCATTACAAACTGCGTTTATAATGGTAACTAATCACTTTTCAGAAATAATTATGTTTTATTCTCTTGGAGTGAGCTATTTTTATCTACTTACCGTGGGTCCACACAAAAGGCAGCTGCCATATTTGTGCCTCTGTTTTCACAATTGTGTCTCTGAATGAACAAACAACTATGTGTAAAGTGAGAATCCTCTGAGCTTTAAAACTACAGTACCAGCTTTATTTGTTTGGTGCTAGAGCACCATTTGGGACATGTAACGTCTTTATATGCACATAGAAGAAGACAGTACACAAGTACATGATTTTGAAGTGTAGTACAGTCATTGTTGCACTAAAAAAACATGTTTATGCCTGGAAGATTTTTGGCCACAGTCATTGCTTTGCCCATTTTTACAACTAGATGTCAGTAATTCTTACACTCTGTACCTTTAAAGAAGATTCACACCTGAACTGAATGCATGGCTGAAAATGACTGACTGGCCCTACTTAGATATTATAACTCTGTAAATCTTATTGAATAGACAAATGTTATGCAACACAAATAAAGAGAAAATATTCCCCATGTTTTTTCTTCTTCTTTTTAGATAAAAAAGGATGCTCATGAATTTACACATATTCCAAAGTGAGTGATGATTAGCACATTAATACAGAAAACATAATCACCTCTCAGTTTTAATGGAATACATCTAAATACTGATAGATTAAACAATGAAAAACATTATTCAGTGAATAAAACCCAATTTCCTATAAGTTGTTTGGGCATCAAATATTCACAAAATAGAAATTATTGCCATTCAACTTCAGTCTTTTGCAGTTATAACCACCTTGCCATTTAGAAATTTTATATACGAGGATTATTGACTTATTTTTGTCCTTAGGCTTCATCGGTTTGTGTGCACAAGGGCTTTTGGCTTTTCCAAATACAAAACAAAAGCAAAATGCAAAAACTACAACACCTATTTTGAATATTATTATTCAAATTCTTTGTAAAAATTGTGTTCAATCAATTAAGTTTTGTATTTAAAAGTAAATTCTTTTAAATATGCAGCATTGTAAAAAATTGAATCAACATGCATCAACTTGTACTTTGAGAGAAAGATTTAAGTCTGAGGTCATATTTATTGTCTCATTTTAACTTCAATAATTTTAGGACAGAAAAGTTGAAAGTCTTTGGCTAAACATTTACCTTCAGCTTTCAGGGTCCTCTGGAGATGACTGAGCTTCTGACTGTTGCTCTGAGAGAAGAGTGCGCATTATGTCCAGCTGGCGCTCACTGATAAAGACTCCCTGTCAAATTATGAGCTGACACACGTCTGTGCTCATGTACACATAGTACACGTACATCAGCACTGAGAGTATCTCAGTAACTTCTTATTTAATCGCTGCTACGACCCACAGTGTTAAGGGGAAGAGCAGATAAACTGAACATGCATGAATATGAAATTTGACTTATCCCCATGAATATAAATTTCAATGAACACGTAATGGCATTTCTGCCATATCTCAGTGAATAATTAGGAAATTAAATTTTTAGCAGTTTGATCCACATTTGAAGAACTCTGCAAATTCAGATTAATCAAACAAAATGTAATTAAGGCATAAATTCAAATAAGTTTATAGGTTAAGATCAGATTTTTCTAGTTGCTTATAAGTAATTTCAAATAAATTTAGGAATTAATGAAACTGCTTCATTTAGTTTAATTTAATAAGCAATTGTGTATTTTTAAATAATAATTCTACCGTAACTTTAACTCTTGAATGAATTGTGTGTGATACTTTAAGAAAATATATACTTCACTGAAGTAACATTTGCTTTCGTATTCCTACTCTGGCTGGAAGGAAGGACATGCTGTAAACAGCCCAGAGGAAGGATGGCTGCAGGAGATAAATATGAGTCAGCAGGCTATGCTATGTCCCTGCAGCAGCTGCAGTTGCGAGCCCTGCTGTTCAGACTCTCGTATACATGGAAGTGACAGAGGATGTTGCTCACTGATGTGCTCACTGCACTGTCATGTTGAGAGAAATTACTCTGAGGTCAATTGACAAGAAACAGGAGTTTATTTTCACACCTTTGCAAATGGGACACAGACTGAGCTCACAGCCTTCAGGCAAAATATGTACAGGTCATCAGCATCAGCAGTGTCTACACACACACTCCAACAAACACACTCTCAAGCAATCTTAATATATGTAGGTTACAGAACTTCAATGGCATAACTCACTTCAGAGGAAAGAATTTTAAAACAGTAAGTTCTTTTTTTTTTTTTATTCAATCAGAATATGTTTTAAAATTTCAATTCTGATTCACCACCTTGTAGCGGCAACAATGCACACTGCACGCCATGTTGCATTTAATACAAGCACAGGGACTCAGCAATAAAGCAGGAAAAATAGGCCCACAGCAGATATGAGTAATGCTTACACATGCACCCTATACTGCACAAACCCTTTAAGCCAGAGGCTCACTGGAAGCCACTGGCGATAAGTGCATCTTCAGCTCAGCTGGTCTGTAAAATAAAGCTGGAAGAGTGTGTTTTGACTGGCCGTATGAGAAAAAAAAAGAATGTTTATGAACAAATTCAGTTGTTCATAAACTCAAGTAAAGTTCCTATGGTACCTTTATAAGGGGAAAAGGAGTTTAATGGACGGACACCTGGTATTCAAAGTAAATCTCATGAAATACACTCACGCTCAAACACACAACCACATCATAAAAAACAGCCATGTTAAAATGGAATCATCACAAACAAACCTACATTTCTTTACAAAATATCTCACAGCACACACCCCAACATTATATCCAAAAGGTTTAGCAATGCATTATAAATTAGATACACTGAGTAATCATTTAAATTACTCCTTTATATTAATTATGTTAGGACCACAGCGAGGGGCTCAACATGGGCAAACAGATAGTTTCAGAGAAGGAAAAGATCCTGCAAGCAGAAAGACAAAAATACACCAAACTGAAGAAAAATGTAGATCCAGAGATGCCACTAACACTTGAAGTTCAAGCCTGAAGGTCTCGCTGCCGTGTAGGGGGGAAAACAGCAGGCGGCGCTGCAGCACAGCTCTGCTCTGGTAGATGTCACTGGTCTTTGTCATGCATCTGCTGCTGCATCTTATTCAGCATCTCCTGCATCCTCTTCAGCTGCAGAAAGAGAGGAAAGTGGGTTAAACTGTCCACATCAATACATCCTGAATGAGGGACATTTTACAGAAAGATACTTGTGTACAACAAACTAAATTGTACTTATATGATGATTAAATGTAATGTTAAAGTTTCTACTACTGAAAATGTCAATGTATGTATTTAATTGGATTGTAAATTGTTTTTCCTGTGATGTTACCGCTATCTGTGCCTCAGATCACTGTCCACGGACTCATCTGAGATACATTTACAATAAAAAAAAAGTTGCTTCACACCTCTTCATCTTTCATTTTGATCAGCTTCTCAGTCTCCACGTCTGGAGTGGACAGTGGCAGGATGGGGATGGGACTCTCAATACGGTTGTCCTGAGCCAGTTTACTGAGAGATAGAGAAGAAAGTCAAGAAGGTGAGGCATGAAATGGACACCTGAACTCTGTAGACATCAGCAGCTAACATGTTTACACAACATTCCCATTCTCATGCTTTCATTTGCCTCTACACTCGTTCATGCACACGAACCTGGTCATCTCCTGTATGCACTGCGCTCTATAGTTTTCGTAGTGAACATCACAGGTTACGTCTTTGAGGTCGTGCATGTGTGAACGGATCAGCATGTTCCTTAGTTTCACAAAGTCACAGTGCGACTGGTTTTCCACTGAGCACAGAGATACATTTGTGAATAATCAGGCCGCAGCATGCACACTGTCTTCAGTTTGTAATCAGGTTGATGACAGATGATATATGGACATACCTTCAACAATCCCCCATGGGTACAGTCTTCCTCTCACTCTCTGGCCTCGTGCCTCCACCACTGTATTACTGCCAATCACAGCAAACGGGGTGCACTCCTGCACACAGATGTTGTTATTCTAACCTCTATCTGTTCAGAGCTGACTGAGCATGCTGGTGCACATTTGCAGAGTCACAAGAAACCACCGAGTAACTCAGGGAGAGAGTGAATGTGTGACAGTTTATTGTTCATTTTCTTGCTAGGACTTTTGTGCAAAGAGGACATTTCTGCAACAAGCTAACATCTAACTATGTTTAGAGGACAGTTCTCTAAAAATAACAGACGTTTTCTGCTTCAAGCTCATGGTATCTATGTGAGTAATTTTTTACTCAGACTTTAACAAATCTGTATAAGAGGCAAATCAATCCACTTCAAAATAAAATGGTCTTACTTCAGGCAAAGTCTTAACAAGCGTTTCCAAATCTGCCAGCATAAGAGAGGGAGGGTTTTAGCAACATTATACGATATTAAATCCAATTCAATGGTGTTCGACAGCATAATATGAAAACCTTATTGTCACTCATCTAACATGTGATCAATTGCTTACATTTGAACAATTCCGAACTTTGACTGAGACCTTTAAGAAAAACATAAAAGCTATGAGCTGTTTCCATCAGGACTACTTTCCAGCACACAAAAAGTACCATTGTGTGACTCAGTAAAGTCTGCGGATTATGCAGCAGAACAGCTTTTGTGATTAGACATATTTCTGCAGTGCAAGTGCTTTGAAGAGGAAAACAAAACTCTGTTTATCTGCACTGTACTGGAACATGGCTTAGAGAAAGAAATCCTAAATTCTTCCTGCATAAAACAGGAGCTACCTGCATGCTTAAATCATTTTCATTCATTCGATTCAACATTTATCTGACCAGGACACTGAGAATGTCTTCTCCAAAAGTGTCCTGGGCAGCTCAGATCAGCAGAAATAACAGAACAATAAGCACACACAGTTTACACAAAGCAATACATAACACATAGATGTCACATAAAAGAGCAATAAAACAGGATTTTAGATATTAATAGTTTAAGAAACCAACATTTTAATCTTTGATAACCACAGTCAGGACAGGCTATACAGGGACAGAAGGGTCAATCATAACATGTAAAACCAGAAACATCTTCCCCCAACATGTCTAAAATTAGCTTGAATTCATTTAATCAATTATTTGACTGATTTTCATGTAACCACAATTTTCTCTGGAGCCTGTTAGTAAAAAAGGCGACTGCTTTCTAAAATCATGTGATAAGCCTATAAGAAAATAATCATTGTAATAATTTCCATCAATTGGAGTCATATATTCATATTAAATAAGAGGTAAAATAAGCCTAACTTGGCAGTCAGTACATTATCCAAACAGGGTTTTGACTTTGCAACACAACCCAACCAAGGCTGTTTGAACCTCAGCTCCGGACTTTCTCTGTAGTTTGCATGTTCTGTCCGTGCAGCTTCTTTCCACAGCCCAAAAACATGCATGCTCAGTCAATCACTGACTCTAAACTGATGTGAGTGTGATTGATTGTTTGTCTCATTTGGCCCTGTGATGGACTGGTGACCTGTCCTGGGTGCAACCCACCTCTGAGCTGATATTATCTGGGATAGGCTCCAGCCCTCACATGACCCTGGTTTGGATTAAGCCAGCGTAGAAAATGGATGGGTTCCGACTGCCCTGACTCACCTTCAGCTCTTTGTCAAGTTGTTTAAACTCTTCATCCTCATCAGAGTCACATTCAGGGAACTGGTACACCTTGATCCCAAATTTGTCGATTTCTTCTCGTATCTGAAAAAGCACAGCAACACATGCATAAATAAAGGCAGGTCAGGGTTCAGTCCTCCTCCTGCAAAGCCAACTGTTCAGCTTCAGGTCTTCGACTCACTCTGTCTTTAAGCTTTTTTATCTCATTGGGTGTGAGGCAGTCAGCTTTCGCGATGAGAGGAATTATGTTCACTTTTTCATGCAGAGCCTTCATAAACTCGACATCCACCGGACGCAGCCTGTGGAGAGAAATAGAGGAAGACACTGATGTAAGTACCTGAAAAACTAGTCTGTTACGATGCATCAGTGTTCAGCTTGTATGTGTGTATGAGTCATTACCCATGGCCAAAGGGAGGTATGAAGTAGAGGCAGCAGTGGACTCTGTTGTCCTGGATGTTCTTTCTGTTCAGCCCACTCTCGTCCCTGAAGTACTGCTCAAACTGCTGATCTATGTAATCTGTGATTGGTTTCCAGCTAGGGGACAGACAAACACACACACATCAGACCTGCAACTCCTCCAAGTCAGTCAAAACTCCAATAAATGGTCTGGATGAGGTTTGTGTCAGACCAGGAAGTATTACAGCATTCACCATTCGTTGTTGTTGACAGCGTCTCCAAAGCCCGGCGTGTCCACAATGGTCAGTTTAAGCTTCACTCCTTTCTCCTCAATGTCTACAGTGTGCTTGATTATCTCCACGGTTTGATTTATGCGCTCTGCAAAGCATCAACATAAAGAGGATGAAGGACAGAGACTGACATGGAGAAAATGAGCTGAAAAGAATGAATGACATTGAATGAATGATTCCCTTTAATAGATTATGATCATTATCTGATGGCTTTGTACAAGCAGGAACTATATGACACTTCTGAAATGTCGATTTAATTTTAGGCTAAACTTGTTGTAAAGCTCTTACAATCATTGAGAAACAAAACACGTTTCCGTTTATCCAAAAAGCTGAAACATTCCCTGTAAAGATGATGAATATCACGAAGACTCACCCTCAGCATTTAGTAACTTCCTGTCTTTGTAGAGGTCTGTGAGGAACAAGCTGTTAACCAGAGTGGACTTTCCCATGCCAGACTCCCCTAAACATGAGAAGATACACAGATATGAGTGCATATCTAAAAACATGGTTTTTAGGAAGATTCAGTCAAAACTGATGTAGCCTTATGATAAATCCCTCTGGTGTGAAAGTTGGTGTTGGTTCAACAGCATGACAACATAGTTTAAATGATCATATCCCCAATTATTTCAATGTTTCCATCTTAAACCAGAAACTGACCTGCAACCATCAGCGTGAAGTCGAAGCCCTTCTTCACAGACTTCCTGTGGACCTGGTTGGGCAGAGTTGCAAACCCCACATACTGTTTCTCCTGAAACAGACAAAAAGGACAAGACTAAGATGAAAATGGAGATTTATTTGATGAAATATGACTGTTTCTATCAATATTTTTTCCGACAACTACTGCAGCCTTAAACAATCCACTAGTCAAACAGTTGGCAGAAAGGAAAACACTGGGTAGCCAATTTAATAACAAATTGACATCTTCAATTATCATTAATCAGATGAGGAGAAACATCACGCAGTTATATGGTTGGGTATTTGAGAATTTGTTGCTTTTTTCTAATATGGGAAAATAAAAATATGTTTGAGTTTTCAGTACACATGCTGAGTGTCAGGACGTTGTTACAGGAATTCACCACAATTTTCTGGCATTTAAGTTGATGGAGATGAACTGGTAAAAGAAAAAGAAAAAAAGATTGCCAGTCTAATTAATTATATAAATAGCAATCATTTACAGTCTTAAATTACTGTCTTGAGAAACAACCTGATTGGTTGGTTGAGTGAAAGGTAGAAAGGTAAATAATCAGTGATGTCTTTACAGTGCTGGTGCTGTGCGACTATTTGCGGGAAGCATAAATATTCAGTTTGCCATTATGAAGGCAGCTGTGGAAGGTTATGAAGTGCATTTAACGGAAAAACTGCTAATTTAACACTATATATCGTATGATTTAAGACAAATATTCTGCCGTTTACTGCCTATGAGTATATAGTTACATCTAGCTGCAGATTCAGATTGATGCAAAAATGAATGCATCAACTAATTCTAATGTATCTTTCTCAATTATACGGAAGATTTTAGTTAAAAATAGTATATTAAATCTATCACTGATACAGTGACACACACATTTAAAGATCAACAATCATTCTTTAATGAACATCTCTGCCTAATTAGCGGTTTGAAGATACTCATGTTTTTTGTATTTTCCTTTTTTTTGGCTCATATGCAAATGAGTCTTTTTTTTAAAATATATATATATTTTCACTTTCAGCGATTAAATTGACTCAAATTAAGCAAAACCTAAAGAAAATCCTGAGAATCTGATAGAAACCTTCTTAAGGGATTTTTCCTTGTCAAACATTCAAACAGGCTTTTTGCCAGCTTCAACTTAAATACATTTTTTTCTATACAGTAGAAATGGAGACTCATCGTAGGCTACATACAAAAGCAGCTTTGCATGTATGGATCAAGGAAATTCTTGTCATTATCTTAAGAGCTTTAGTAGAAGAAAAAGAAACTTTTTCTGGTTCTCGTCACTATTTGACATTTTGACAGATTCAATTGGCGCATAAACAATGACAACTACTGATTCATGTGGGCCTCTCATGCACACACTATCTGTCTAAGCACAGAGGAATGTCTCATGTTTTAAGGGAGTTGTGTTGCTTAATCCTTTTTGCTGCTCAGTTCTGGCAACATCTGAGTCATTTTGTTGGCTCTTTTGTTCTTTCACAGTCTGTGAAAGGCAACATTTTTATCCATTAACAGCTGAAGTGGTATATGTAAAAGGAACTGGTACATAACTTCCATCAAACTCTACAGGGTTAAAACCTACAAATGCTCAAATTGATCTGCTTCAAATTGATAAATAATTAATTCTAGGCGGTAGAAAGTCCAAGTAAAGTTCAGTGTCCCATTAGAAATTAAATCTAACTAGGTAAAATTTAAAAAAAGAGGCAGCCACCGAATAACTGAGGATTTTTAATGTGAAGACTAAATGGATCTGACAGTGTCTGCTGCAATAAAATTACCACAACACAGAAAATCTACAACTGCATGGAAAAACACGTGCACAGCATTCCTCTCAGAGTAGCTGAGAATAACCAGCGCCTCAGACTTTCCACTAAATCTCTCACAGAAACACAAAGAGGACCACAAGATACCAGTCTCTTACTGTGTCGCTCCCGCTGCATCTGGCAGAACGTCATCTTTACTCTACAGTACTACAAGCTGACATGTGCAGATATAAACACACACTTGAGGCCCGCAGAGAGCATTCACACACAAACAGAAGCTACATTCAAGAGACATGAAAAGCTCTTTTTTACTCTCCGAACACACCAGCCAAAACACACAGTGTGTGTCCTCATATGCTGTCATAACTTGTCACAGGCATTTCCGACGGTCTCCTCGGGTGAGGATCACATTTATAAAAACGCACAAACACACAGTTACGCAAAAAGAGAGAAAAAAAAACAACCCAAGGGCAAAAGAGCCAGAAGTGAAAGACAAACTGCTGATTAAGCTGGAGATAAATCAGTCTCAGCAGTAAATCTGACACTATGTGGACATATCGCCAACAGAAACTGAGCTAAAACACCTTCACAGAAACGCAAAAACAGCAGAAAGATGTTACAGGTGTGAGGGATTCCTGCTTAAATAATGCTGAACTCTCTGCCATCATTTCTTTTTTTTTTTATGTAGAATTTTCTGACATTTCCCCACACTTTCTATACCAAGTTTCACACATTTCTTAAAAATACATCCACCTCTTTACCTTCTGTCTGGCCGTTCTCACTCGTGGGCACAGAAGCCGTTCTACCAGTTTTTCTTGCAGCATGATGGCATCCATCCTAAAGCCACTCCAGCACTGACGGACCAAAATAGCCACGGGTCTCAGAAAGTTGAAAAAAATAAAAAACAGCCCAGCAGGGAATAGGAAAAGCGAATGTGAAGGCTCAAGACTTCAATAAACTCGCCTCTCCTTTCCTGTTTGCTCTTTTTAAGTCTGTTCCTCCTACTATCTCTCTTCTTTCTTTTGTTTCTCCCAGCCCTCTCTTCTTTGTTTAATTCTCTCTTTCCTCTACCCTACAGCGTTCAGACTCTCCCTGTTCAGACAGGTATGGAAGAATTCTCACTGCAAGAGAGGCGAGAGGAGAGAGGGAGAAAAAGAGAGGTGGCAATTTGAGGGAGGAAACAAGGGAGGGATGGAAGAAGCGAAGGTCTAAAAGAAACTCATTCATTCAGCTTGTATTCCCTCCCCCAGCTCAGACGGCTGAAAAATAAATCTCTGCACTCAGAGAAATGACCAATAGCTCACAGTAAAAGACAGAAAGTTTCAAAGCTTTGTTTTGTTGCCCTCAGAGCTGGAGAGACGACACATTAAAGAACTTGAGTGAACTTGACTCTAACAAAAGCTTCAGTTCAAACAACAATAGCCACAAAAAATGCTACAGGTACAGACAGCTGGGGTGAGGTTATCAGATGAGTTAATGAACTTGCCTATCAACAAGTTCAGCAAGTGTTTTCTGCATGTTTGTACAAGCAGTTACCTGTGCCTCCAAGATGAGACCTAGTTTCTATTCTAGTTTTAAGTGCTGATAAAACTACGAGAAATGACTGCATCCGAAGCGAAAATCTGCCTTCATCAAAGTACAGATAGCAGGAATGTAATAAAAGAATCTGATTAAAAGTATTTGCGTGGCAAAAAATGACTTCTGTGAGTGATATTGTGGAAATATTAAACAGCAGGTATTGTTTATTTTCATGTTGTTGTTGATCATGTGTAGGGGGGGGGGTTGAAGTACTTTGTGTAAATTAGGGAATCATGTCCCAACAGGGAAGATAAAACTCCATGCTATTACAATAAGAAAGTCCTGCAACACAAATTTACACCATGTATTTTTCTCAATTTTCTCCCCTTTTTAAATAATTAGATTTTTTTTCCTTCCTTGGGCTAAAACTGCTGTTAAAATGAAATGAATCTGAGGAGTTTTGAAGGACAAATGTTTATCAGGTGTAACTGCAAACAACTCAGACATTTGAAAGTTCAGAAGTGGCTTGTAGGGAACACTGCTTTTGTTTAAAGGGTGACAAGTCAAAAAAAGGCTGAAAGCAAATCTTTAACTTTGCACTGCATTTCATTACCAGTTTTATGTGGATGTCAATTTGAAAGCTTAAAGCTGAGAGCCATGGGTATCACAGTTGAGCGCAAGTATAATAACAAGCAGAACCATGAGCTAACATGCATGTGTAACCACATCAGCAGCAACAACAGAAGAAGAGCTCAGATTAAAACAAAAAACTTTCTCTGAAGGATGTTTTTATGGCACTAATTTAAATGAACAAAGTACTGCTTGCTGCTATATGAATATTCTAAATATCACAGAAACTTTAAAGGTGCAGTATGTTGGATGTAGTAAAATCTAACAGCTGACAAATTTCTCTTTCAGTGTCTTAGATTTGACCCAAAAGTACATAAGACTTTATGTCCCAGACACTTATTTATTTTCAAAGGAATTTGTGATTGATAGACTGGTGGAAATAAAAGATAATTGTTCTTAATCAATGAAAACTGTAAAGTACAAACATAGAAATGAATAGTATATTACATTTCTACTACGAGATCTCCCTAAATGTCTTACTGGAACTTTATAATCAGAAGAACAAAGGCAATCATCGTAAGAATAAGCCCTCAAGCTGTGGTTCTCAGTCTTTTCACCATTTTAGATCCTCCAGAACAATCAGGGCGCTGTTCATGACCCCCATATTTAGAATAACTGTGCTGGAAATCATATTTCTGTATTTATCATATAAATATCCACATCACTATTTAATCCAGCTGTTACAGATTAGACATAACATATCACATGGCCTGTGATATTTGAACAAAAGAAAAAAAATCTATTAAAAACAATTATTAGATTCTTTCAAATAAATTCTCTTATCATACAGTATCTGTAGTGTATCTTCAGCTAAAAAGATGACTGTGAGCAGTTAATGAGGATGAAATAGCTGGTGTAGAAATCAGCCACATGCCGTCTCCTCCTGGCATTTAGGAGAATGTGTTTGTGTAGAGGTGGCTGAGGTACATTTCATGGTAGAGGTTGAATTAGATTGATTCCAGATGTGACAGCAGTGTGTGCGTGTGTTTGCAAACGATGGGTGTGTCTGACTCACACATGATGTGGGTGGCAGAACTTAAACATTCTCTGAAATAAAAGAAGTTGGGTTTCTTTCCTCGAGCTGACACGCCCAGTGGTGATGCCACGTGCAGGATGTGACGAACTCACTCCACACCACAGGAGGGAGACAGAGGACTCAGGAGGGACAAAAAAAAAGTTGATGGTTTGATCGTACTGGTGCCTCTTACTGAGAAAAAAAAATCCTGGGATGATGCTGATGCAAAAGTCACAGAGTGGAGTGTTAGAGAAAATTTCAAAGTAAAATGTTAAATGAAAAACTTGGATCATGGTGGACAGAAATGACTGAGTCTGTGTGAAGTGTGATGGGAGTGTCAGTCTGAATAGAAGAAAGGAGCAGATGTCTTGAAATGCTCTTACAATAGCCCCCCTGGCTACCCCCCCCCCCCCACCCCGTTAGTCTTTCACACTGGCCAGCTGCCCCTTTCTCCCATTTACACACACACACCAAATATAATCTTCCACTCACACTCATTGTTATAAGCAAAATCCAACAACATATTTATAAGCTGCTCTCATTACTGAGTGAAGAGAAATGTTGCCCTGTAAGTTTCATTCATTCATTTCATTCAACTCATGTAGACTCTCAGGTAACACTTCATCACTTATTAAACATCTGACTTCAAGATGAGCAACCCAAGGAACTACAGTTTGAGCGTTTTTGTTCTTCAAAAACATCATTGAATTAAATCGATCCATTGGTATCTAATGTATACTGCAAATACTTTCTGTCTTTTTACTGAATGTGCTTAGATTGTAGTAAATAACTTGGGGAGACGAAGCTCATTCTTAAACTACAGTTTCATAGTCAGCTATTAGGAATGACCACAAGCCTGAGTTTGGGAATAATTTGATTCTCAGTGTTTCTTTTTCTAGTTCTGCTGAAGGATCCACAGTAGATGAATGAAGATGCTTTTTGTTTTTGTTCTTTTATCAATATTTTTCATTTGAGACACCATGACATCATCATGACTGAAATTAAACTGCGTGAGAAATGCAGGTTCCCACGTCCAACTTGTTGACTTCTGGACCAGGAATGGGCTCTAAACAACAATAATAATGTAATTTGTAAACACCTGAAACTCATATTTAAAAGTAGTCCTCTAAGTAAAACTAGAGCACAGGAAGGAAGGTCCTAAAAATAGATTTTCTGATTCTAACCCATCTTAATCTGAATGATGCACGAACCCCAGTGTTCCCATGTATGACTTTTCTGTCCTTATTATAATGAAAGCATTTGGTTCTTATCTTACCAATACTTGAGCAAAACTGTAACTGGAATAATGAGAAATGATTGAATCAACATTGAAAGTTAATCGGATAAGAAGTGTAATCAAATGAGTAAACTTGTTACAATACCCGGTCCTGTCACACACAAACTCTGGCCACAAACCTTCCCTCCTGGCATCGTTTCGACTTTAAAATAATCTCTGGTGATTTTTAAGGATTTTTTTTTCATCCTTGAAAATGATCTTCACATGCCTATAAATGGCCAGTTCTGCCAGCTACCAGTCCCATGGTGACTGGATTGGTTTTAGAGACTGTTATTGGTACACTCAGTTAATCAATTATGGATTAACTGACAATGCTTAGCCATTAGGTTCACTCTTTATTTGACTTGTGGATATCTTATCTATTTTCAATTAAGAAAAAAAAACATGGACATCTAAATAAGGTTTAA
>JAOXYM010000012.1:4374205-4418318 GCA_028567055.1 Leptatherina wallacei | reverse complement strand
AACTAAATAAGGTTTAAATCATTTCAAATGAGCTATTTTATCCCTGTTAGTTATATTTGCTTTACTTCAACAGTACTTTTTCCTTTCTAAACTTTTGAAATATCTAAAAAAAAAAAAAAAAAGGAGGATTTCCTCCTTAAAGCTAAAACAACCTGCTTTACTGTTTGATGGAGCAACATTTTCAGTCACTACAATGAATTTTATTGACAATTTTATTTGTAGAAGTAAACCTAATTTAGTCATCTCTACCACTTGGTTTGGTATGTAATGCTGACCATTTCATTATTGTTGCTTTATTATTAACTGTCTCCCCAACCATTTGTTAAAAAAACAAAACAAACATTGATTCTTCTTCTTATTGTCCAAAGGGAAAGGAAAAATGAAAAGAAATATTTTTCTCTTGCTTTTTAGAAGTGCAAACCTCAAAGCATTAATCGGTCACTCTTAAATCTGGATTGAAATAAAAAGATATTTTGGGAATTACATGGTTGTGGCATTATCATAACAAGCACCTGTAAATACCATCCAAGAAAACTGAAGCTGCAGATCTTCAGAGCTAAGAGGCACAAACCAGAGAGGATTTATTATTTTAGCACTGCAAGTAAGACAAATGGTTTCCGTCTTTGTACAATTTAGTTTTATGTACTTTTAGAAACAAATCTAAGTATATGCAGCACTTGTAATTTGGATCAGAACATGGGTTTAAAGATGCGTACCTGCTTAAGATCTCATCTCATCTCATAGATGAAAAGACTGAAAAAATTCAGTCTGACTGTGTTGATTTGTCAGTTTATTGGACGGTCTTCCAGGGGCAGAGATCCAAAGATCCATCACTTAATCAGCAGGCAGCTCCCAGCTTCTTCCTTTCACTCATACAAAGTTTTGACCTTAGAGGAAGTGACTCTCAAAGTGACACAGCAGCCAATTTTACTGCCAGACTGCACACACAAACAGATGGCACATTGCACCATCACATTAACCTAAAGTGAGGAATCCTTACAACACAGGAACACGGTGTGGCTCAAGAAGACCTAAAATCTTAACCTGCATGAAAAGTTCAACATCATATTTGTGATGCAGATTTCTGCCAACAGCATCACCTCAGGCCAATGAACTATTTACATCTAAAAAGTGGTGCAAGAGGTAAAGATTCTTTAAACCAAGCAGTCTGCTAAGTCATTGTAAAAACCAGATTCTGAATAGTGAGTGTGTCCTGAGCTTAAAGCAGCCAGACGGACTGTCATGTCGCCTGTGAAGAGCAGTGACCTTTACCGATTACACCTCCCAACCTCCATCTGACACTTTCACACCATTAGCCCCGAATGCTTCCTCTAAATTGCTGCTTGCCAGTGGCATGGGGGGCCAGTAAGTGAGGTGAAGAGGGAGTTAAGTGGAGGTTAGACAAATAGGAGAAAAACAACATAAAGAAAAGCTCTTCTCTTGTGTTTCGTCTCAGTGAAGATGCAAATGCCTGCATGCACTTGGCTCTTAAATATGCTAATCTGAAAGCATGTAATTGCTCAAGCACCAATGAAATTGCTTCAGTGAAGGACACTTGGCTATTGTTGCAAGGTTTTAACATCTTCCCATTAAAAGACAAATGATGCTTGTGGGAGCTTGGCCATAACCTTATGTGGTTCAGAGGATTTCTATAGGAAGGTTTACAATTGTCTAAAATTACAGAGAAACTTAGGATCTTTCTACACACTTGTTGTTGTCAACAAAACCCACACTAAGAGCAAAACCGGTTGGAGTTGGTTGTATTTCAGCTCTCTGTTCATGACAATGATTGCCAAGGGTAAATAATGTTCCTCCGATTCACACTGGAGATTTTTATAATATGATTGATTAAGAGATCAAATAGCTTAACATTCATTGTTTATCAGTGTTTGCATAGCGTAGCATTTCCTTAAACATTTTCCCAGTTTAAACTGTGTATTTGTAACCTTCACAAGTGTTTGTCTTAGAAGCAATGAATGAAGTTACTGGGAGATAAAAATGACAGGTCGCTGGTTTCTGTCTGTATCTGGTTTTGTGAATAATAAGAGAATGAGTTAATAAAACCATGTTAATCTGAAAGCTAACAGGTTGAAAACTTTACAGCCTACTGAGGAAGCTATACTACTGTGCTGAGGAAGTTTCCACCACATCCATATTTCTGAGAACTTTGGAGGATTTTTATCCACTTTAACCCAACCCGTTCAGACCTGAGGTGTTCTTTAAACACAGCATCCTAAAACCAAAGGATTTTCTAAAAATGTAAAACTTCATCTAATAATTGAAACTTCTCATTTTCCTTTTCAGCTGTTCCCTTCAAATGTCTCCACATTGAATCATCTGCCTCCATCTAAACCCATCTTCTGAATCCTCTTCTCTTACACCAGCTTCATATTCTCTTTTGCTACACCCATAAGTTCCAACCTCTTCTATACATGTCCAAATGATCTTAGTCCGGCCTTTCTGACTTTGTCTCCAAAACATCGAACATGTGTTGTCCCTCTGATTCTGATCCTGTCCATCCTGGTCACTCCCAAAATGTCCTCAACATTTTAATCACTGCTATCTCCGGTTCTTCCTCCTCTCCGTTCCTCAGGGCCACTTCCTCCAAAGCATACAACATCATTCACCTCTTTTCTGCACACTTCCAAACAACCATTCAATGTGTTCCACTCTCAGTATTTATTGTAAACACTGAATTTGCTCTTACCTCTATCAATACTTTTCAACCAAAAATTATATCTATTATGTTATTAAAATAATGATGCAACAAATCTGCTCGGAGCTGATTAAGTTGAGCTGGGCAAAATTATGTTTAAACTGGGTAAACTTTTTTCTTTTTTTAAATCATCTTGGATTGTTTTTGTTTTGGGGAAACTGATGTTTCCAATCTTGAGAATGAGAAATTACAGGTTTAAAGCACAAGCTAAAAATAAAATAACTTTTTAGTCCCATGACAAATAAACAAACTCACTCTCCTGATGATCATGTGATATGGTCCAAAGCCAAAGAGCAATTAAATAAGAGGGACTTTAAGATTAAATTGTTTAATTTATTGTGGTTTCCAGGCTAAAGTTCAACAAAATCATAATTCCAATCTTGTGCTCCAGTGGGAGCTAAATCCACTCGATACGTAACTTTATTATCTGGATCTTATTGATAAAAGTAGTGTTGCACTTTGTTATGCTTAGAACGCTTATGAAATAATCTTAATTGCCGTCATTTTTTGCCCTCATTGGATTACCGCTTTAATTCTTGATCCCTATTTCCATGCAATTTATAATCCCAAACATATCCTGGCTGACCAAAAAAATTAAGACTTTTTTCTCTAAGACTTGCTATCTGGGTCAAGCTGCACTCACTTTCTGAAAGCTTTTTGAAACAAAAAGGCCCAGCCTGTGTTACGACTAAACCCAAAAACAGAAGAGAAGAAAGGGATGTAAGCAGTGAGCAGTTCCAGGTATCAAACTATGAACACACTCTACTGGATCACTGACATTACATGCATGTTTGCAGAATGACAAAATGAAAATATGCTCACATAAACACGCTGCAGGGCATGAACTCATTGAATACCTGAACAAGGACAAAGGCACAGAGGAGAAAACACCCCAAAGAAAACCTACACAGGCAAAACTGCACAGAAACTGCCTGACACTTGGACTAATAGCTATAGCTGAACATATTTAGTGTTTTAATTTTTCAAACTATTCACTGAAATCCTAAACCAGTTATAGTCAGCTGGTTAGTCAGTCCTTTCTATCTTTGAGAGTTTCAAAGAGCCAAAAAAATGCAGAGCACCTGCAGAAAGTGATGCAAATTAATATAGAAGATTTAAATTGAATCATAAAAGTATTCAGATAGCAAAATATTTGGTAAGCATGGCAAAGCTTAAATAAAGAGTGCGGATAAGTTGACATAGAAACTGTTTTAATGTCTGAAAACGTGGAAATAAAGGATTTTCCAACTCTAAAACTGCTTCAATCAATTGTTTGCCATTTTTCCTGTGATTTTCCCTTTTGCCTTCTGGCTAAATTGGATGAGAAGATCAATAAACCTCTCACATTTGTTCATTAAATACAAGGTTTCAGCTAATAGCTGGCTAGTTGAGTTAGCAGAAACCGACTGTCTGTAACCCCTCTAGCAGCACTTTTAAAGCTGCTTAATACACAGAAAAACTGAAATGGTTAGATTTTGTTATATTTGGGTGAATTTTGGTGGAGTCTGAGAAAATATGTCTTGTTTGAACAATCGGCCTGTTTCACTGTGTTCCCGGTCTTCAATCCAAGCCAAACTAACAGTTTTTCAGAGAAGAAACTCAAAACTTCTCACATCAGTCCCTCACAGCAGGAGCTACAGAGGGCTTAAATCCAGTTTAATACGCCACCCAACCCCCCAGGACATGCCTGTCCCTGCTCTGCAGCTGGTCCTCACTGAGATCCCATCTGTGACAGCGAGTGTGTTTGTCTTTTATTTAAAAGGCACAGAGAGGATCAGGCGGCGGGGAAAGTGAAGAGCTGGGAGTATCTGAAGTGAAGTGATACAGATGTAAGGTCACAGGTGCATCTGACTCAACATATGCCCACTGCTCTGGGGAGACAAAGTCATGTGACATGGTACTGGACCTTCCAGATTTAGATGACCAAACAGTGTAGCGAAGGACAAACTCAAACATCAAAACTGATGTACTGAGCTTCTTATTTCCCAAGGCTGATTTCACATATAAAATCTGGAGAATGTGCAGAAACTCAGAACCAGACTGTTGCCAGTTCGCACATGCTCTCCATAGTGGGTGATTCTCTGCTAGAGATGTCCTTTTACAGCTGGAAATAGCCATGAGGGTTTCGTTAATTGTGTGTTTATTTTATAGCAGGTTGAGAACAGAGGATGATGATTCCCACCTGTCTGCAGTGGATATTAAACTCATATATATATATATATATATATATATATATATATATATATATATATAGCTGCAATGCATTTGTTAAAATGGCTTAGGATCCAGTCATATTAATAATAAATGTAAAAGTCTGACTGTTGTTAATAAAAGAACTATAGTCTGGATTATAGAAGTCAACTGGGAAATCTCTTATGAGGGATAAAAGGAAAACAGATGTATCTTGAAGGAGGAGGATAAACACCAGCCAGCAATTTTGTACAACCTGGAAACCAAAGACTGTGTCTAAAACATACTGTAACTACAAAGTAGTTTTCTCAGTAGAAAATCTTTACTTTTCTAACTAGATTGATTTGCACTCTTAATCCAGGACTTTGTTTTAAGGAAAATATAATTTAATTAAGACTGATTCATAAACATGTCTCCAATAGTTTTACAGTGTGTTCAACTTATGAGACATTTACTGTCACTCAACACATTTTAGAAAATTTATAAAAACTGGAGGAACAAATGAAAATGGACTTCAGGACAAGTGAGACACATCACTGAGATATAAAACAGATCTGTTTTTAATTTCAAACAACCCGAGCTTCCTGTCTTATTTGAGCCTGAGTTTTTTTTTAATTTGTTACTTTATTCTTAATTCGATGTGAGACAACAACTTGTAGATCTTGTGGTGAACTCGGTTTGTCTGCGGTCATTGAACACCTCATTTTAAGTGAAATGTGTTTCAAAAGAGTGAAGTTTGATCCTTTCAGTGAGAAAATTCTGATCATTCGTGCTCACAAAAGCATGTACATTCGCTCATATAAAGGTTCTTGTTTTATTATGCTGATCATATTTTATTTAGTGGTGATATGCTCTTTCTACATCACTATCAGTGCAACATCTTCCAGGTAACTGCTGATAAAACCACAACTGGGAGTTTCTCTGTTTCTAATCTGTGATGGGAAAATGCTCAGCTAATCTACACCCACACACTCAATGATCACCACACTGAATTATGGGTAGGTCAGATGGCGTTGCCACTCCTTCGTATCAGAGAAGTGTTGAAAATGGATGAAAAAAGACTGTTTCCTGGCAACACAGTATGACAGCCAAGGAAGCTATGGTAGTATTCCGGATGTGAGCGAGGGAGATCTGGAAAAGAGGAGGAGGAGGAGGAGGAGGGGGGAGTCCTCTGAAAAGACTGATCCTGGACTGATGATCAGTCAGGATTCTTTGAGTGGTTATGATGTCAGCGTTACTGCAGGTCAGCTTTACTGATCATCATTTCTGTTTTCTAGCTCTCCCTCTTCCTCCTCCACTGCAGCCTGGATCAGAATATGAGGTATTTTTCTACAAGTGTCAACCAGGGTCAGATGCAGCAGAATGTGTAGGAGTGACAGCCGACAGCAGAACTTACAAGGTGTGAAAACTGTGTAGTAATTCAAATATTACACACAAGTGACTCACTCTACAGTTCAATGTTGTAGAATATTTGTATGAGGGGGGGATTGTTTTAATCATAAATCACAAATTTTGATTTTAACAATTCCATACTGATGATAAAATCTCTTAACTTCCACAAATTTTGAAAAAATTTGATTCTTTCCAAAGCGTCGGCATCAGTGGATTGTAACAGTAAGTATATTTACTCAAGTATTGAACTCAAGTATAATTTTGAGATATTTGTACTATGTATGCATCTCCTGCGCTGTATTTCAGATGCATATTTTATACTTTCTACTCCTCATTTGACACAAAAAGTACAACCGAGTTAAAGTTGAAACCTTTCTGATCTCTGACATCTGAGAAACAAGAATGTGTAGCCTGATTCACATCTTATATTTCTGAGGGTTGTAAGAACTTCTCACATGGTTTCATGAGAGTACATGTTTGATTAATAAAAGAACCAAACAAACCTAGAGATGCATATTTTTCTAATGCTAGGGTGGTATTTAAGTAGAATAAGCTCATTTTCAGGCAATATTATTTCTGTTTTTGCATATGTCACATCAGGCTTGAAAGACAGAAAAGTTCCCAAAGGGACACACACTAACACACAGACAGTACTATATACTAAGTATTACATGGATTACTATAAACTATACATGGATTAAAATCCTGACCATGAAACATCAGCATCAATGGTTTCATTTCTTGTCACTTTTTATCTGATAAAAGAAAATATGCAAATAACTAAAGTAACAACAAATCACACTTTTCTACAGAATGAGCACATTTGTTTGTTTTTTTAAATACTTCAATAAATTTTGATAATAATTGAGTAGTGAACCGTTTCATCCATCCATTTTCTTCTGCTTATCATCTACAATAATAAGAGGGTTTATATATATATATATATATATATATATATATATATATATATATATATATATGAATATCAATTAAAGAGCATTTAAGTGAATCTAAAGAACATGATCTGTAGAGCTGCAGCATATCTAAGGCTACAAATATATTTTCTTGTACTAGAAACTTTGGTTTTAAGCATTGTGCAGATGCATTGTCACTGTAGTGGGTTATGTCTAATCATTCCACACCATTTAAAAGCACGCCGATTAGTTTAGCTTTTAGTTCCTCAAATAACCAGCCCTTTTGCTCTTGCTTTGCTCTCTCTAATATTTATCAGGCTCACTGTGTCTCTAAGCACATGCACCTCATGCAAATACTCGCGCACTGTCATATATGCTAAAAGGAGGAGGAGGGGGAGGAGGAAGGCCCGGGGTCACCAAAGGCCCGACCTCCTCTGCAGGCTCTCGTGTGGCAGCTGTGTTTCAGATGAACAATGGTCAGGAAGGGTTTAGTGAAAACATCAAGCAGCAGCTACTGTAATCAGGAGATGTGCTGACTTAACGTTAGAAGGTAAATCCATCTATCGACTGTTTGAAGGATAATCACTAATTCTGCAGACGGCAGAGAGGAAGAGATGGAGGGAGGATGCTGAGCTGCGGGTACCATGTTGGCTGCTTGCCTCTCGTGGCGCCGGCCTGCTCCACATATGCGTCTAAAAATGAAATGCAACCCCCCCTCCCCTCTCTTTCTCTCTCTCTCTCTCCGCCTGACAGTCTGTGGATCAGCGCTCAGCCTGTGATGGCATGGTTGTCTTCCGCGCATCGTGCCTTTATACATAAGCTATAGCTTGAGTTGGTAAAGGTGCAGATCGAAAAGAGAAAGAAAATAATAATGCTAAGATATGAGATTTGAAATATATTCTATGCTGCTGCAACTGAGATGTGTATCTTCATACAATACCCGATAGTAAATGTGAATATGACAAAATTAAACACATTAAAGGGTGTTTCTTACCTCAGCACCGTCCTCTGTTGGACATCACAGGATGGATGAAGAGGCGGCGGCGCAGGTGCAGGGATGCAGCGCGGAGCCCAGAGAGACAAACATGAAGCAGTCATCGCTACGATCTTCAAGAAATAGGTCGAAGTTAAAATCCAGAAAGCACGCTCACCTGTTTTGACTGGGATCCGGCTTTTGTACCTGATGTTGCTCGTCATGTTTGGCCGCTCTCCTCCCTCGATTTCACTGAAGCGACGGCTAACCCTCCTCTCGCCTCCAAACCCCGAACAGACAGCAGGAGGGCGGGCTGAGCTGTCAGATGAACACTCCTCCCCCCCCTCACAGCCTCAGCCAGTCACATGGCTGTTCTCCACAAGCAGATGATCCTGCGGGATGCGAACCAACGACCTCTCTGGCATCAGTTTCACATTTCAGAAACAACTTACCTTGATTATCATGAAAAATGTGATTCTTGGTTTGGAGGATTTTTTTGTTTCAGAAATAATTCAGATATTTTAAAAATGAAATGAAAGCAACCACTTCCACAGATCAAAGGAGAGAGAAAAAAGGAAGGAAAAATAGAAAAATCACACCCAAGATTAACTTCGGTTCTCTTAAATTTTATTACAGAGAAATACAAAAGAATGCTGGCACTTGAAAACAAGTATTTACTGACACATGGTAAAGAAATAATAAATCGTTAACTCAAGCAAAAGACTCAAAAGAAAAAAATACAAAAATCAAACATTAATGCCAATGGGACATCAGTGACAGCACCATTTAACAGCAGTGCAGGAGAAGTTAGGATGTTTAGTCTGCTGCTCACAGAAAGCTGGAGGGAGTTTACATGTACTACAGTTAAATAGTGTAGTATGAGATATTTTAAATGGGTTAGCACTAATACAGTATATTGAAAAACTGCACATGTAGTGTAAAAACAGAACATTTAACATAGAACATAACAGGCAAAAACAGAGAAATAATTCTATTAGTTTTCAGTCTGTTTGGCACAGACACCAACATTAGCTCTAGATAAATGCAAAAGCATGATCTAATCCTAAAGTCTGCTTGTTTCAGCATAAATGAATGGCATTAGCTGTTAACACATTGAATTTGAACAGAACTCTCAATGCTTTTCTCATCTTTAATAGTTTGCATGTGTCCTTAAGAGCTGAAGCCATCCAGAGGCTCCTGAATTACTCATCCCGATAGAAACCATGGGAGGGTTTTTGTCTCTTTGTTTTACCTCCGAGTAAAAACATTGTTAAGACAATCATAACCTGACAAAAATGAATAGAAACTGTTGTTTGCTGAAGCTTGAATAAAACTCACAAGTCACACATGTATTTTTGTAAACTCGAACATGATGGCAAAGCCTCTTAGTACCGTCGTCACTGGCAGTTGTGTGCACAATGAGCAACACCAAAGACTAAATAACAGATAAATGACATCGCTAATTTGATTAGAAACATTTCCTATCTCAGATTGTGAGTGGAGAGCTGACAGGAAGTTGAAGAGAAATAAAAAAAAACACGTGTAACTGATGGATGGAATTTTGCAGAGAAGACGAGCAAGTGGTTGAGTGCCGATAAGGATGACGTGATCTAAGAAACCTAGGACCCCGGTGGGACAGCAGGGTGATGGTAGGAAGGATTAGATGACCAGGTGTGTATACTGTGTGTGCAAGAGTGTTGCTGGATTAAGATCACGGTGCTTCCTTTTGGCTCGAATCCTGTCACTCATCTGATTTCATCTTCATCTGTGCCTGCATCTGAGCAATCATCTCCTGCATGCGTCTCAACTACAGAGAAGAACAAAGCGAGAACACAGAAGAGGTTATGAGAGGTTTCAGCTTTTTGGCAGCAATAACGCAACTTATTCAGAAAAAAAGAGATATACAAAATCACCAAACGGATGTACTAAACAGGAAAAAAAAATGTGTTCATGACGTAGTTTTTAAGTTGAATTTTATAACCACAATAAAATATTTTTTTAAATTGGATTTTCTGAATTAATAATAAAAAATGACTAAAGCTTTAAGTTTACCTTTATATGACTGAACACACTGACTGGCAGATGCCCCAAAACAAGATAACAAGCAAAAAAGCTACTACAATATGAAATAGGTTAGAGAAATGAATTTAATTTAGCTTCATCTGTCAATCAATTTAAAAAGGTCGTTATGTGGTTAGACATGCAAATGAAAAGTAAATCAATGTTATTCAGCTGTGATGGCAATAGAACGATGTTTAAATATGAATGAAGCATTTAATTCATGTCAAACAGCAGATTAATGGTGGCTGAAAGTTAAAAAATTCTCATAAAATTGATAATTTACTCATCAGTAAAAGTATCTTAACACTGATGAGAAGATTTTATTGTTATGATTCTATATTTTTTCAGGTCTCATGATCTTCTCTGGACATTTTTAATGTCTATCGCCATCTTGTGGCTGAGAACGTAAAAATGAATTTAGGATATCTTTCTTCAGTAAAATGTTAAGGTTCCATCCTGGGTTCACTGTTTCCCAGAAAACTGAACAATCAAGTTGTTTTGTTGTTTGAGAAAACTAAACAGCTAATGTTCCAGGCGCTCTGGCAGCCAAAACATAGTTCAAAGAGAATGGTAATTATAGTATGTGGTCATGTAAATAAATATCAGGGACAATCCCAATTCCCTCCCCTTACCCCTTCCCCTCCATTTCAGTGTGTCTTTTTTCTTTTAGGGGTGGGGGGTTAAGGTTACAGTAGTCATCCAGGGTTGTAACTAACTACCATTTTCACCACAACTTCCTGGTAGAGAGTTTCTATGTAAATGGGGTCATTCTGCTTAAGTAGATGAAATAAAAAAAATAAAATGCTTAACAGATGGATGGGATCAAAGGGCAGAGGAGGCACTTGGACACATACTTTATCTAAGATTATGGCTTTTATTTGCTTACATAATAACAGGAAAGAACTGACCTTTTTTTCTGAGACCCTTGCATTGTTGTCCAAACAACATAAAGCGCCTGGAAAAGGCTGTTAGTTTGTACTAAATATGCTAAAAACAGCAACTTTGATTGTTATATTTTTAAAGTCTGAAAATTTATGAAGTGTACCATGTTGGCTGCTCACTTTACAACCAAGGAGACATTATGGAGTGTGAACTTGTGTTAACTCAAAATACTACAGCACCAAAGAGGAAGGCACTGCTGTGGTTGTACTTTCCAAGTACACTAAAAAGATTTACAGTCTCACAAACTGTTTTTGTCCCATTACTTTTGCATCAAGAGCGTCCTCATACAGCATGCTGATGTAGTGCCCCAGATGCATGGCTGCCAAGTGGAGAGCTTTTATAAAGGTCATTAAAAATAGTCTCTACAGCATCACAGGTACTCCGTGCTTGTACTCCGTTACAAATACTGATTCCGATTTTGGCCGATATGATTTTCTTTATAATTTTTTTATAACAGACAGCTTCATTGTTCCAATTTTATTTTATCAAAAAACAATTAACAATACTTGTGAAAGCATACAGGCTATGAGTTAGTGATCTCAAATATGAGTGAAAAGGTTGGCCAATGAGGTTCATTGTATTGAACATTTTGTTTGTGGCCCCACAACGACTTATTTCAGCCTTGCATGAATTGCAAAATGCAGATCTTTGCCCTTTTTCTACTACTGCATAACATCTGTCGATTTCACAGAAGACTCAGATGATCACCGATCCCCCAAAATTAAGGAAATTGGAGTCGATCGATTGGTGCACCCCTAATAAATGTGTTAAAAAATTAACACCTTAATTTCACAGCTTAATCTCTTTGGATTAACGTGTTAATTTTGACGGCCCGAATAAAAAAAATCCAAAATTTATTTGATAAATGTAAGCTGTTTTCTTTACTTTTTTTTAACAATAATCTGGCGACTCCCCCCATGAAAACATCTTGGTAGCCCTATTTTGGGAAAGGCTGCTTTAAACAATCCAAAAAACGATATTGTCCTACTGTACCAATAACACAACTAGTGTTAATTGTTTATGGACTGTAAGCAGAGCGTTGCATCACTTCTACACTTGCATGCATCTTTCCAGGAACAAAAAAGAGAACATGTCTCTTTCCAGGAACATTTCAGGAAAATTTCTAATAAATAACAATGACTTATCAGTCCCTGTGTTCCTAGGGAGTAACAATAACTGTTGAAGTGTTCCTTCCCATCAAAACCCCTGACATCATGTAAATAAATGAATCCCTAACCTAACACACCCTCGCATACACTTGAGGGCTCTGTGTTACTGAGTTCATTCCCACCATAAAACTTCACCAGGACATCCATGCAGGAAGTGATGGCATATCCTGCCAGGGCACATTGTTTACAAACAGCTCTTGATTGAACCCCACCTGCTCTTTATGGCGCACTTCAGCAGTAACACAGACAGGCTGATTAAGAGCAATCAGGAAACAGGTTATAGCCTGATGACATGCAGGCTCCACGGTGCACAAGCTAAACAATACATGAAAATAATAAATAAGCCTCCCTACCCTTTCAAAAATATAGTCTCACATATATTCTAACTCCAAGTAGAACAGCTAATAGTCTTCAGTCACAAAGATGGCAGATGAGACTTTATATTATGTGTTGAGCTTTCTGCTTGTTACCAAAGCTGTGAAGACATTTTTCTTCTTAAACAAACAGCTTTCAACAAATTTATTACCTCCAACTCTTTCTGTAGCAGAATCTGGTCCTTATCCATTACATCCTCATCCACATCTCTACAGGGGAAACAACAAACATTTATCATCAAAAGTGGTTAAACAAGAAAAGCTCCTCTCATGACATGAAGCAGCATCTCACCTGCCCGCCCTCTTCAGCCTCTCAGAGCGGAAGTTCTCATAATGCAGATCCTGAGTTACCTCCTGGAGGTCTTGCATGTGGGTCCTGAAACAACCAGAAATATCTTCAGCACCTCACACACTAGAGGGCAGTAAAGCTCTAATTTATATCTTTTTCTTCAAGTCTTCTGCAACCATTGTAACAAAGCAAAAGTTCTCTCAAAGTTTTCAAAGACTTCAGAAAATCCTGCTACTTAAAGGGCTTAACTACTTAGGAGACTCACACAAGCATGGTGCGTAATTTGAGGAAGTCATTGTGCTCTGGATTTTCAACTTCTACTACTCCCCAGGGGTACAGGCGACCTCGAATCTTCTTCCCCTTCACCTCAATTAGCTGATTGGAGCCAATCACAGCAAAGGGAATGCTTGCCTGGGAAATGAAGATAAAAATCAGGGGATGCCCAGGGAAGCGAGAAATAAGGGATGTGGAGAAAGATATTGAAAACAAAAGTATCAGAAGGGAGAGGAAGCAAAGAGGAATGAGTAACGGATGGTGTTCATCAGTAAACCAGCAATGTCAGCAGACATCAGCTCCGTCAAATCCTCTCACCTTCAGAACTCTGGTCTGCTCCTTGAACTCCTCATCCTCATCAGAGTCTGCGTCGGGTAGCTGATAAATTTTGATCCCGTGCTCGGCGATCTCATCCAGGACCTGAGAAATTAAAACCAGAGAAACATGCAATGAGGTTATGATGTTGTAACCACAAGAATCCAACTAAACAGGAAAAATGTAACTCTTGGATCCTACAGATGTGTTACTGCACTTACTCACAGAGCACATGTAAATAATAGCAAGTAAAGCTGACCTTATGATACACTTATGATACGCTAACAATAAGGACCTTTTTTTTTGTCCAAATCTATCTAAAGATAGATTGTGAGAACAACCATCTACTCATCTTAAGCAATACAATCTGAGGTCAATACATCTTCTAACTGCAACAGTTTATACCACCAAAGCACATACTTTCAGTATCATCTAAAGAAATTCATCAAATGAGTGCCTTGGCTGAACACTGTGTGTATATTATACAGTTTAAATGACAGCTTTCACTCTGATGCACGACCAGAAAGTATGAAAGCTCTACACGGTAATAGGAGGGTGTGATTAAGTGCCTGTTGTTGCACCAAGACATTTAATTAAAAGTCCCACCCCCCCCCGCGAAGGAAAAGTGGGGATGACTGTAAGAGTAGGCAGGTGAAAACCAACAGCCTGTGTGCATTCACGCTCGGAAAGAATCCGAAACAAAAGTTCTCACCGTCCTTTATTTCTTCTCCGACCGGTGAAGAAACAAATGAAAACAAAGGAGCTTTCTTCTCAGCTACATCGGGGAAAGATGTCAGTATTTATTATTCTTAACATCAAAGCTGCATTTTCCTTTTGTTTTCCCAAGAGCTGACTTTTTTTCATGCACAATGTAACCTTATGCAACGAAGCCAAAAATGTCGTGTGTTGTTTTTGGGGTCTTTCATGTACTGTAGCGAATAATGGGACAGTAATGAGTCAGCCAGGAGTGTAGGAAGTGAGCGCAGGTTTTCCTACAGAGTGCAGCTCCTGTCCGAGTCCTTGTTATGACTGTCATTTGTTTTCTCAGTGAGCTCCATACACTGTGTGTGTGAGATAGTGTGTGTGTGGGGTGAGTTGAGTATTGTTGTGGGGCAGATCTAAAAACAAACAGGCTTTGCAGGACTCGGAGGAGAGCGTGACACCGGACCAGAGCCTTCTTTTCCCTTTGCGTTGCTCAAACACACACGAACGTACAGAAGTCTCCAACATGGAGGCTGAATAAACAGAAAACTGGTGGTGTAGCGCATGAAGAATTTTAGGAAACTATGCACAGTGGGAAAATAAACACATGGAAAACAATTACAGGAAAAAATGCGAAAAACAACGAATCCAGTCACACACAAGTAGATAAGATAGAGACACATTCAGAGGAGATATGTCATATAACAAAAACTCACAAAAGGGAAATCCTGTAAGAAACGAGTGACGAAAACAGTTAAAACACATTTAACGAAAGCAAAACTACAAGAAAATGTCTTGAAACTTCATCAGGTCATTGCACAAACAAGTCCGTTGTCTGTCATCATCGGTTTCCAGACCCTGCTAATCCAAAATGGCTGTTTACCTGAATTATTCTGTTCTATAACATGTGCTTAGTACGACCAGACACCTATAATCAAGACCTCTCAGGGATCACAAGATGTCAAAATCACTGCCTGCTCCAAATCCCTGTTGTCTCCCACTGATTTACTGTACACAATGTAAGCCTTAATTCCTAATGTTACACCAGGCTCTCTTCAACAGTGTTGTATATTTTAGTTGGCAAAGAGATGTTGGCAGCAGGAGCCATTTTGCTTTTATTACCATCCTGTTGGGATATAATACATAGCTCACCCCCATCTATGCTATTATGGTTGGCTATGCAGGTGCACTCAGTGTTGTTAGGGCAATGGATCAACAACTCCCCACAAGACTCTGTCTCGTTAGTAATTTAAGGCGGCAGAATAATTATTGCTTGATGTTTCTGGCTCACGTCACAGAATAAGAAGCATTGTTCGTGGAATTAATCTATCATGTTGAGCAGCTATGATAAGTGTGAGGGTGGGGTCTGCTGCTGGTCAGTCAGGAAAGGGGTTAGAAATGAGAAAAGTGGCAGATGAATCATACCAAAAATGTTTTTCCACAGAAAAGTCAGGCGGACTCAATCCTAGGAATAGCAATATTAATCATACTGCAGTAGTTATGTGTGGCCCAAATTTGGAATACCTGCAGGTCTATACATAGACATAATTACATATGTTGCTGTGGTGGGAGACATGGATATGCAATTTTTTTTGCAACTGCACAGTAAGTTGAACCAAAACCTCCAATCACAATGAAACAAGGTGCAAACCCATCATTACAAGGATTAACATTTTTTACCACGTCAACCCGCAAGGAGAACAATATTTTCACGATTTGTTCATTTTCACAAGTAAACCCACAAGAATATGAATGACTAAAATATTTTTCTCATTGTTCAGTGATGAACAACATGGGAGGGAAAACAATTAGCTGTCAAAGAAAGGTGCAAAGAAACAAAACACTACAAACACACATTCACAATAAGGCTGTTTGCTCTTGTGCCTCTTGAGGACAGAGCTGAGCCTTCTCTGGGCTGGCATGGTGTTTGCATCCTTTAAACAAAACTAACAGGGAACAATTCTTGGAAGTAGAAACATGTACCGGAGAGTTCCTAGAAAAAATCAACAATGCAGACAAGACGAAGGAGGAAAAAATACGACTAAACAAAATAAAACAATATACGGTTATCTTAAGATGAATCAAGCTTTGCTGAAAGAAGCAATAGTTGGGAATGTTTAAGGAACTGAAGCAGCAATTCTTTTAAGGAATATTTACGCAACCTTGTAGATCTCTTCCAGCTTCTGCAGACTGCCCACTGAAACGAAACAGCTATTAAATAGTGTATCTAACCAGCTTAAACCAGGTAGTTTTCTTTAGCTTGATTTATTCTGAGAAAACACTTAATCTCATTCAAATACTCCTTTCTGTTGAGTTCAAGTAGCTTTTCATTTAATTTCTCTTTGAATAAGAGTACCAGTTTGTTGCATCTCTTCATGAAATTTATATGATCATTATACGGAGTGAAAAGTTCTGTTTTAAAGCACAGAGAAACTCTGTAATGATGGATGAACTGGTGGGACACTTGTTGTGAGTTCAAGAGACTGGGGCCCTGTTTTTCCAAGGCTAAAGAACTTATTAAAAGGAAAATCCTGGTCATGGTGAATGCTCTGTGTTCTTAATGAGATTCCACAAGGACCAAACAGCTGCTTTCTTTGTACCCTATAAATCCATTTATTTGCTTCAGTGCAAGATCTTTGCACTTCAGAGAAAAGGGCAAAGGAACAGAAATGTAACCAGAGGTCAAACTACTAGGATTTAATGATGAAATAAAGATACTGCTGTCCCTGTCAGACATGTACTATTCTACATTAATCGTATGGTAGCAGAACATATAAGAGTATCAGTTTGTTGTGTCTTCATGAAAGATGTTTAAATTCAGTTATATATTTCACTTTACGTACTGTTCGAATGTCATCGCTCAGATTGATGAAGCAACTGATGTTATGTAAGGTGGCTTTAAGAAGAGTGGCCCAAATCAATAACATTTCACTACAAAGAAGCATTTTGAGAAACATATATTTTATTTCATCATCCTCTGAAGTTATTGTATATATAACATGATTATTTTGTGTACCATCATACTAATTTCTTACATTACTTACAAATTGCTTGATAGTTTCTAAATGGTGAATACAACTTAGAGCTGTGATTGAACAGCAACTTGTTGAGGATGCTCCACCTCTTCCCAAATGCCACCAGAGAAAGGTTCAAACTGCCCATCATGATATTTAACTAAATAAAATATGTACAGTGTTGTGCAGAAGTCTTGAGCCAGACTTTTGGGTAATATTTCAAAATGGTTTTGAGAAATATTTTTCCAGTTTTTTTTTGAATAATGGCTGGTTTTTCCACTCATTTTCAGTCCACACCTTGTACCCAACCATTTTCATAGGAATGCGTATTTCTTGTGTTTGTTTGTTAAGCCACCTCACAATAACAACTGAATCACTCAATCATAAAAAAAAGACACCAAACCTAGCAAGATCAACCACTGTCGTGTCCATTCATAACATACAACTTTGCAGGGGTTCAAGTTTAGGTTGTAAGTATGGGCACTTGGTTACTAGCAGCCTGCTGCAGAGACATAAAATTTGTTCCCATTTCTACAAAAAACCCACCAAAAATAGCAGTCTGACATACATAAAATAGTATGTATGCAACAAGAGAGCGATTCCTAAAAAGATATTAGCTGGACACTTGGCATGTCTCAGCATGGAGTGCAGATTATCCTTAAACAATTTGAGGAAACTGGGCAAGTGGAGTTCTCACAAAGTTCTTACAAGTTCTCACAAAAAGCAAAATTAAATCAAGTTGAAAAATTATCTACATGAATTATTCAGAAACTTAATGAAAATACTCTTAATTTCTGTTCATATTTAAGTTGCATTTGGGAAAGTGTCCCAAAACAGCTAAAGTGATAAACTGCCTTATGTCTATAAAGTATATAAATGTATCTATCAACGACTAACTTCCCAAACCACAGAACAAGAAGTCTTCAACAACGAAAGGAAAGCCATGATTTATTCAATTGTGCTCACATGGCTCAAAAGCAAATCTGCCAACAAAAACAAACCATACACCTGGATGAAGATTACCGAGCACTACACCAATGTAAACAATAATTCAGAAAAACCTACCTCAGTTACAAGATAACAAAACGCATAAAAAGCTAAAAGAAAAGCTAGATTCTTCCTACTATCCTTTAGTTTCCTAATTCTAAGAAGCAAGAACAAATGCTTCCCTCTTGCCAAGAAACACCTTTCAATCAACCAACTCTCTCCTGTCTACAGGGAGCTGAATGGGGGTGAAGGAGCCCCAACAATACCTGATCCCAGGGGGTCGTAGGGATTTAGACCTCATATCAGGCTCTGTAGCCTACTGCTGCCTCACTTTGTAGACTGGCATAATCTGGCGTCAGGAGGAAGAAAAGAGTTTGCATGTTACATATGTGGAGCTTTGTAGCTCCAGGAGTTCAATGAGTCACCAGACTGAAGAACAGCTTGGCAAGAGAGGAAAAATGGACACTTGTATGCAACTATGCACAGAAACAAATTCCTTACAACACATATTTAACTGGTTCACACTAGTGGAGACAGAACTACGACAGCTGGACATGCTGGCATTGGAAAGTACAGAGGAAGTCTTACAACCATGGTTACATGAAGGCATCATAGCAGTAACAATCCACACACACCCTCCCACACAAGTATTAGTACAGTTAAGACCACCCACTTCTCCTCTGATCAAAGAGCATGGAGAGATACAATTGAGCTATTCATGTAATCTTGTATTTAAGTAAGATTTAGAGGGGGACAGTGTCAGTTAAGGATTTCAGTCACACATCAGGTTTAGTGACTTGGTCTAAGGGTCTCACCATCAAACAAAACAGCAATGTCTGACTCATTAGTAGCGGTAAGGTTGTGCTTTCTTCTTCTGAGAACAAAGGATTGTGTGTAACAGAGTTGTTCGCTCCATGAGGGAAAGCAGATATTTATTGTTTCAAAATCAGTAGAGATGTAGAGCATGCACTGGCACAATGACTGCAGGAGGGCAGAAAAATAAATATATCCGCGTGTTTGAAACACTGGCAGGAAAAGGGCCAAGCACCAGACCAAGGACTGACATTGGAGCAACGAAGAATGAAGTCATTGCCGCTCAACCTTTACGCACAACTCTTCAGTTCACTATTACAATAGAGCTGAACATTGCATACATACATTGTTCATGCATTTCACATGGCGCCCCTCCCCCTCCCCCTCCTTTATAGAAACTCTTGTGATAATTTGTCAAAATGGAAGCGAGTTTTACACAGTAAAAATTTACTAAAGCAGCTCAGGGAGGCAACAAAAAGTCAGACACTGGAAGAAAAATTTGACAAAAGGGGAGGTGAGGGGGAATTAATATGCTAGGTGAGTGGATTAGGAAAAGAAAAAAGGATAAGAGGCAGTGAGCACAGATACAGCTGGAAATAGAGGGAAAAGAAGATGAGTAAGATGAGGGAGGTGACAAATATAGTTGGGATAAATGACTGACAAGTGGAAAACAGTAACAGAAGTTGCAAAAAAGAGGAAAAATGCTGAATAACAGTCTGAGGCCTGCAGTCTTGTATAAGAACGGAGCGTAATTCTTCCAAACTTTCTGGTCTTGGCCTTAGAGACTGCAGATTTGTCTTTACTCAACAGGCAAAACAGATATCACACAGAGGATCTCGTTGGCTTCTGCTAACTTTAACACAAGTAAAAGAGTTCCATCTGTCTTATAGATTTACCTATGAGAAAGACATTTATATCTTTAGATACAAATTCTAAGTAGGAACTGAACGTTTTCAAAAGCAAAGTATTTGTTTCCTTCTACTTGTAGGTAGTGTTTTGCTAAGATACATTTCAAATAATGAAAACTAAAATGCTAGCTTGAAATTCAGGAGGTCATCAGTGCACACAATAGTTTCAGTATAAGTTTATGTAAACCTGAGATAAGTGCTTTTACTGTTATAAGCTTCTTGGATTCTAAAGCAAATTACACATCTTAAAAAATGTAAAAGATGTTTGCCCCAAAAAAAAGGAAAAATAAAAAATATGACGACTTGATGAATTGATTGTGTAATAAAGAAGGGAAAAAAAGGACACATAAGTGCATCTTCAAGTGGAGACGTAGGGACCCTCAGTTTTTTTTCTTTAATCAGAACTCCAGTCTAAACCGGCTGTGCACCGGCCTCTATGTTCAAACAGAAAATAACCAGTAAAGTATTTTGAAACTAAAGCCTCATACAGGATATGACTGTAGGGTCCCAGACTGAGAGGATCAGCCCTTCAATATACCCTCCTCAGGGCAACTTATGAGCCAGAGACCACAGCAACCTTAGTGAAGGAAATTGGCATTAGAGCACAAAAAAGAAAAGAAAAAAGAACACAAAAGGTAGAGTGACCAAGAAACAGGCTGCTGAGTAAGGTTCTGCCAGGAAAGGAAGGACTGGACGAGAGGCAAGCAGAACTAAGGGGATGACAGGTAAATGATGGGAGGTTTGTTCACTGTGTCCTTTGAGCCTGAACTGTTTAGGGCAGCAGGTTGTATCTCGTCAATGGAACAGTCTTGACACATTGCAGGAAACTTATATTGTTCTATACAAGCTGTTTCCCCCTAATAATAACAGAAAGGACTGGAAAACCATTGAGGAAAGGATGGGAGCAATTTACTAAGAGACATGGTTCCAAATGGTGAGAAAGTGCCCAGCAAAAAACAAACTAATAAATTGTGAGGGTGAAACACTCAGGCTTATCAATCATCCTCCAGCACTTAGCTTTCTGACAGGTTTTTGGCTGCCAGCGGACCTCAAAGGAAGGCTTGGTGCCTTGCTTTAATGTACAGGATTGTATGGCAAGAATCCGACACGTATACCTAAGAGCCACTTAAACTAATCTGATCAAAACAACAAATACTCTAGCCAGTTCCCCTAAGAGACACTTCATTGAGATAAATGTGTTTCTATGCATATGCAAGGAAGCAGATTAATGTGACAAATCCGTCAAATCAGAATACATTTAATTTTGTCAATCTGAAAATGATTTCTCTGAATGTATCAGAAATAAGACTTTAATGATTGTTTATTTTGAAGAGCACAGGAATAAATTAAATATATATCCATTTGTTGCAGGGTGAGCAGCATCAGAGTTCCAGAGCACACAGCAGCTGTACTGTATCTACTGTTCAATAGTGGACAACTTATTTTGTGATCTTATTTTCTACTTTACTGGTTAAATAAATATCCTCGTGTTCATTTTCATGTACAGCATGTGTCTACAATCTTAAAACACACACATCTCCAGATATATGTTCCTAGCCTTGTGCCTTTATCACATCCACTTGGAATTTTTTACAAAAACTAAGACAAACATAGAGATATACAGATCCAAGCCGAATGTTCTTCAATCAGTAATTCGGGTGCATCTTTATTTCTTTGGCTGCTTTAAAAGGTCATCAGGTTTTTAATAGGTTTACTGTCCAAAGACTGAAATATTCATACTGATTAAACACACATACAAGAGTCAAGTCATAACAGGGCTATCTGGTAAATCTTAAATATACAGCCAAAAAAAATGTCTGCACAGAAGTACCAGTGTATTTATTTATATAAAACAGATAAAGATAAAAGTTGTGCAGACCCAAATTGGGTCCAAACAAGAAAGAGTAAATCCTTAGAGACACACGATGGGGTTTCTAAATGAGGGGAATTCAATTAACTCTCTGCATTTCCTGACAGTAATTGTTTTTCCAGTAACTTAACAACATTGGATAGGCCCGAAATCATTTTTAAAATATTCTCAGTTGTTAAATAGAAGAAATACATGTATCTGTACAAGAAGAAATAGATTTATGGGGGGGGCAAAAAATGTTCTTAGATTTTATAAGTGTGTTTTCTTGATCTCTCCAGCCAATTGCCACTTAGTGTACAATAGGAAATGTCTGTTAGGGTAATACTTAGTGGAGAATGTGAACAAACTGTTAGATAGTGTTGTGGACAGTGAAGTTGATCAGATTAGAGTGATACAGCTACAATAACTCCTTTACTGTTCTCTGATTATTTCTCTGCTGTGCTGCTACTGGCTACATGTTTAGACCAAATGTACAAAAACATGCAAAAAATAAGGCAATAACTATGCTGAGACTCTAATCAAGACAGCTGACCTGCTGAAAGCTGCCAGCTGGCTTCAGAAAGCTGCCATGGGGGTTTTCTGCAGTTTGAGGTGGGACTCAGTGGTGGCAGGAAACATGGTTTTGTTCATGTTAAGTGCCAAACTCTTAGAAGGTTTGAGGAAGGTCACAGTACAAAACAACAATACAAGAAGGTCCCTCTAGGACAACACAGAGGAGAAATATATAGGAACAGTTTGCACCGGTCAACATGCACAAATACACATAGATATATAGATATTGCCATATTGTGACCAATGTTAAATCTTGTTATCTTGGAAATACAAGGAGAAACGTGTGTAATCCTGAATGGCCAAACAGTATGACCTTTTGTTTTTTCCAAAATGTTGCATCAGGGATTTGAAGCAACTAAACTGTGGAAGCTTAGAATAAAAAAAACTGGGTGCTGGAGAGAACAGAGAAGAGTTGGACTCTTGTTAGCCAACCAGCCGGACGCCTGCCAGACCACCGGCTCCGAGACTTGAATGAAAAGCAGGTGGGAGGTCTGATCATGAAGGGTAGGTATGGAGACAGGCTGATTTCCAATTAAGAAAGTGTTAAGTAGCCTGAGATGGAAAAGTTGTTTGTACCTATGGCTTCATACAATAGCTACGTTTTGAGCTGAGGTGTAACCAGTGTTAATTCATTCTTCATGGTCTGAAAATGTTTCAGTCAACTGTTTTGTCTGCAAAATGTGAGAAAATGCTCAAAGAATGTCTGACAACTTCTCACAAGTCTGGAGTCTGACATAATTCATCTACAATGACATCTTTTATGATATAAATACAGAGTTTGTAACTTTTTTTTAAAAGAAAAAAACGAATGTTTATACAACCAGAATAGCTAATTTTAATGTTACGTGAATGTTTTAATTCTAATAATGCTAAAAAATGTATGATAAATGTTTTTTTAACTAATAACCAACTAATTGTTCAACTTCGTCATTGAGTACAAACATAAAATCATAAGCAAGGAATATATCTTAATGTAATTTTTATTATACTAAAATACAAATCAATTATTTTGGTACTTTTCTTTCAAACATTATTCCTTGAACCTGTAATGTAAATTAACTTGGATGACTGGAGTGCATCTGCTGGTTAGTAAAGGGTCATTTGGTAAGGGGAGAGACCCTTACTTGGAAATATTTTTGACTGAGCAGTTACTCTCAATTCTTAGTCCCTGCTGACGACAGTCTCCACCAGGGGAGGTCTACAGGCAGACAGGAGCATTCTTAGGCCCAGGTGGCATAATCACATTCTCCAGGAGACTTGAACAGAAGCCACAAGGGCACCAAGCCAAGCCAACCTCCTTTAGAAAGGGAGGCTAACCTTGTTACAATGAGGCGTTTACTTCCTCTTAATTGATCTTTATGACCAAAGTGTTTCTTTCAATAATCTTACTACTAAAACTAAACCTCACAGAGGATAAAATAAACAGATGGAGAATAGGAATGGATTTACAGTGTAAAATAAAAAGAAATAAAATATTTCACTGCCCAGCCCTTGACGAGTGAAAAGAAAGAAAAGGGGTATCACAGAAGCAGGAAATCCTACTTACTAACTGTACATGTGAGAGGTTATCATCTAAACACACTGCTGTGAAGTGGATGTGATGTTAGGTGCTACTCTTTCCTTTTCCCTCTGGACAGCAGGAAGCTGAGGAGCGTGCAAGCAGACAGGCAGACACTTGGGTCAGCTCCAACAGGAAGTATCTGAGATGGGTAAGGACTACATGAGATGTGCTTCACCTATATTATATATACACACTTTTTTTTTTTTCAAATGTCCATCCCTCCTACAGTTTCCTTGCTTTTGTTGCCACTCCCTCCCTTTTTGAACAATCTGGCAGTCATCAAAACACAGAAAGTAAGCTATTTATCACTGTAATAACAGAGGGGAGTTCATGCTTGCTTTCTCACACAATCACACGGATACCTGATACAGCAGGTTGCCAATAAGAACGGATACAAGATTTTGTCGTTTTTTTATGAACATCAATATAATGGATAAACCCCGCATCTTATGTTAGAACAAAAACCCGTACAAAGAAGATTTAAAAAAAAGACTGAAACACATGACATGAAACATTTGAACAATCCGCTTTCATGCCAAGAGTCAAATGTAGGGAGAAGATCATTATATGTACTCTGTCTAAAGAAGAGTGGATACTTGTGGATCAAAATTGTGTTAGTCTATTAAACCCACCCTTCTCTTCAGACGGTCCCTCTCCCTCAGTGTGAGTGTGTCGGCCTTTGCAATGACAGGAACTATGTTGACCTTGCTGTGGATGGCCTTCATAAACTCCACATCCAGAGGTTTTAGACTGGGCGAACACAAGAGCAGAGACAAGGGTTAGGACAGAAAATAATAGTAGAAGACAGCAGCCACAAAAATAAAGAAAATGACTGAGATGTGGGGGAAAAGAAACAAGAAAAGAAAAAAAGTAAGCATTTTGCAAGCTGACATTACATGACACCACTGGGAGGAAAAGCAGAAGTCAACTTTATGCAGAGAACTACAGGTCTACACTACACTATCAAAAAGACTGCATGATCTCAATGGCAATAATCATGTTGGAAAAATATAAACTGACGTCAAATGGAAAAACAACATCATTCCATTGATAATACCAGTACAACAATGTCTATTTCTTTCCTTACCCGTGTCCAAATGGAGAAATAAAATAAAAGCAGCAGTGCACCCTGTTGTCCACTATGTGTCTTCTGTTCAGGCCACTTTCATCATGGAGGTATCGTTCAAACTGATTGTCAATGTACTGGATGATGGTCTTGAAGCTGATGACAAAAAGAGAAACTATAAGTGACATATTCTTTAGACACAAGGAAACAATTTGAACTGTTGCAGAAAACTTAAAGAAGTTTGTGATGTGAAGTGGTGGGTCCATGAGCTGACAAGTACTCTCAGAATCAAACACATAGATGACACATAAGAAATTACTAAAACTCCATCAACGCCCCACTGAGCGTCTAGTTTTATGATAGGACATTATAGTACGATAATTTCACTGAATCAAATATATCTGACTTAGTAATTCCCTGTAAGAGACATTTATATTTTTTCTGGAACCTCAAAATAATATTTCAAATGTGTGAACCTAAATCAACTGCTTGCTGTTCAATTGAAGAGTTTTTAATATACTACAATGTGTGAGCAGTTCAAATAACTATCTGAATTCTTTACTTTTTTCAGAGGGAAAGAAAAGAAATTCTTCTTGTTTTATTAAACTGCTCTTTTTCTCTCCTGTAGCCACAGTAGACAACATGAAGCTGCAGGACTTCAAAAACACGGATATACCAGGACAATAAACAGGAAATAAATTGGCAGACTTGCGTGGCATCCTTGTGCTAGTGGTAGCAAACAAAGATTCAGATATACAACGCATATTTACGAGCACAGAAAAAAAAAAGAAAAAAAAAGCACAATGGAATTTAAACATAGGAAGAGCAAAGAGTAAAGGTGGAAAGTAAGGATTTAGGATGAAACTTAATGGAGGGAAGAATAAGAGTGAATAGCTGACAGGTCTAAAGTAGCTATCACTTTTCATTAACACAAACACACCAGTCCTGGCTGTTGATGGCGTCACCATATCCAGGGGTGTCGACCACGGTAAGACGAAGCTTCACCCCTCGCTCCTCAATTTCTACAGTGGATGCTTCAATTTGCACCGTTCTTTCAATCTTCTCTGAGGAGTCAAACAATGAAAAACATTCAGCGCAAAGCAGATTCACAACAATAATATCTAAAAATCCTGTCCAAACAAAGTGACTTGTTACACAAGACACAGAGGGAGGCTTCAAGGAGTTGGACATGCCTCATAACAAAATAATTATAAGCTGTGGCATACAGAAGGAATATTTATTTGCTATCTACATGAACTGACTAGAGGCTTGGATAATTGTTTTCAAGCCAGAATAAGTCCTAGTCTAAGTCAAGTCATAAGAAAGGCAGGGTCATATTTGGAGACTGCAGCATTCCCAACATTCCTCTTAAAATAATGCTCTGCTGGAGACCTTGCAGCAGACATTTCTTCATTATTACAGTGTGTGTATGTGTATGCATGTGTATGAGTGTGTGTACCTGCAGCACCAGGGATATAGCGTTCAGGGTAGAGATCAGTGAGAAACAGGCTGTTTATAAGTGTTGATTTGCCCAAACCAGACTCCCCTGACACACAAAGAGAAGACAAAATAAATATTCTCCAAAGGAGATATTCAGTCTACATAAAAATGCAATAGTGATGACTCACCTACAACCATTAGGGTGAATTCAAACCCTTTTTTCACTGACTTTCGATGTACTTGGTTTGGAAGGTTTGCAAACCCTACGTAACCTGCTGCATCCGGGAACTGTAGGTCATAAAAAACAAACACTTCAATGTTTGGGTAAGAAATTCATAAGGATTAAACTGGCCTTAAAAATATGTAATCCATCACATTTAAGTGGATGGTAGGATTATGATTTCCTTCATTTTACTATTTGATCCTTTCACTCTATAAATCTGCTAAGAAAGCTCTGCCTAACTAGGTGCAGATATTTAAGTGTAAAACAGTGAGACTGCGAATGATGCACATCGTTGGGAAATTCTAACAGAGAATTAAATCCTTGCATTTATACAGCTGCTTAAGTAAATTATGTGTGTATGAGATTACAAGTGTTGTGACTTCCAATCAATACCGACTGATCAGATAGCCCTCCTTTAAATTCTGTCCATCTGTAAGAATTAGTTTTTTTTAAATGCAATGAGGTGATTTTCTTCCCCTTACTCACCTTCCCTTTTTCTCCAGACTGTGACATGGCTATTCTTTATGGGACGTCTGATAGTCCTGCCGGTGGAAGACATATATGAAACTTAGTGGAATAAGGAAAAATATATTGATGTTTAAATTGTAGAACAGCTAAAGAAATTAGGCAGCATGGTTGTTCTTACATATCTTCAAAAACCACCTACCACATAATAACTGCCCAAAAAAATGTCTACATACTAAGATCTGATGTTCACTCAGGGCAGGGTGAGAGCTGCACCATTCTTAACATCACTCCCAAAGGCCTTCAAAGTGTTATAGCCTTGTGTACCCCATGCTTTTGTCCCACTGTATGACCCTTTACAGACGACAGAGCAACAAAACCATTTGATAAATTAGCAACATGATGAGTGAACAGGAAGAACTGGCTCCATTTTATCACCAACAAACTGCCCCTTGACAGCTGGAGTGTGATAAGAATTAGAAAGAGGCTGGCTACCGTGCACTGCCAAACAGAGATGCCCCGTGATTATGTAACAATCACAGGGGAAAGAGGTGGCATGGAAACCTGATCTGACCAATTTTCCGTTAGCATGTGATAAACACACTTTTACAGACAGTTAGAGAAACATTTTATTACATATATTAGATGGTGGTTGGGGGCACCCCTTTGTATCTATACAAAACTGAGGAGAGATCCTTTGTACTGACAGGGTGGTTTCATCAAGCCCACATGGAGAACAATGACTGTTTATCCCTTTGGTTCCTCAAGCTTTTCCTATACAGGGCAGCTCAGTTGAGAGAGGAGGGAGAACACGTGTCTTACCCTTGATTACATTTCAAAACCAAACACATGCAAAGGGAGCGAGGGGACACCAACCATTTAGGGTAGACATGGTAAAGACAAGCAGGGAACCCAATCAAAGGAAATGGAGAAAGTTTGAGGCCTAATCAGGAAATTAACAATTAAAAAATAAAAACATTACTATCCAAGTATTTATTATATGAAAACAAGAATAGAACAAAACATTTAAATGTATTCCCACATGAAAATGAATTTTTGAGATAAGTCACACTGCTGGCTGAGAAGAGATACTTGGGCTAAGAGCTTGTGTTTCACTTTAATAATTAAAAATTGATACTAGCCACCAGACAAAATATTCCTCTTTTATCACCGTTTTGTCTTTATCATACAACTATATGAAAAATGAAGGAAATAAAGTTTTCATAGTGGATGGTTTCCTACGGAGAAGACATGTCAACCTAATTTTGACACGTGAGAAAAATCATTCAATTAGGAGCCAATCCTCTGAGACTGCGTTTCTCAATCCTGGTCCTTAGGACCCACTGCCCTGCACATTTTACATGTTTCCATACTATAACACACCTGGATGAAGTGAATGGCTCATGAACAGGGTGGCAAAGAACTTGATGAGGAGGTCTATCTATCTGAATCTGATGTGTTGGAGTAGGAAAACATTGAAGACATGCAGAGCAGTGGGTCCTAGGACCAGGACTGAGAAACACTGCTTTAAGAAACGCAACTACAACCACCTTCAAGATATGAAAATATTTTACTGGACATGTGAAAAATTCAAGTTGGTGGCATAGGAGACCAAATCAGGGCATCACCATAGGTATTAGGATGAATTTTTTGGGCACTATGAACATCTGTATCAACTCTTATGGCAATCTGTATTTAGTAGTTTAAAAATTGCTAGAAGGGCCTTTGAAAGAGGTAGTGAGCTGACCACTGCCTGCCAAGTGTTATTACAGACAATAACTGGTTTCAGGCCTAAAAACACACAAAATACGATAATTGTGTTTTCATAGTTAATGGACTTCTGAGCTAATACAGCAGCCCACACAAATGCATTCATGTGCATCAAGCACATACACGTACCCCAAGTGTTATTCATTTTCAAGCTCTGTGGGAACCAACATTATTCCAACAGCAGATTAATTAAACTGTTCCAATAACGTAGTTATAATCTTACAAAGACAACACTACAGAACAGACGTGGGGAGCCACACTTCAATAATGCTCTCGTAATAATGGCCATTTAATCGGCCAGACTGCTGAGCTGCTTACACACTCGTATGCCACCAATGGGCCAAACTTGAAGGTGATTAAATGTTTGGACCAAAAGGGGAAAAACACCACCTTAGAAAAGCCAAAGATCTTGGCATGTGATGCCAGTTTATAGGTGATTTATTATCTGGAGTCGTGCCATGAAGGGTTGGTTGGGTTAAAAGTATTTAACTTTCTGACCAGCAGTGTCAAGAGTCTGCACACCTTCTCCCCTTGGATCAAGTACTTTATAGACTTACTAGAAACACAGATAAAATATTTTCACAATGTAGACTCTTGATGAAGTTGGTGGTATAACCACAAAGCTGGCAAGAGATCACAGCAAGAGACCTCAAAGCTACTGAACATAATGAAGCAAGGTTTGAGTCATGCAAGTAGCCTCTGGGGACCAGAAGTAGTTGTTGTGGGCAGCAGTGCTGTAATAAAGACATGATATTGGCTTTAAGCTGTGGCTTTGGAATAATACGACCCCTGAAGAGAAGATCTCAGTGTGTGTAGGAGGATGGGGTTTGCAGAAAATAAGTGGATTGACAAAGTCTTTCTGCTATGAGGAAACCAAAGGCTTGTTTGTAACAGGGTTCGACAGGAACAGGAAATTGCTTAATAAATGAATGAATGAATAAATAAATAAATAGTGCATACATACAATAGATTAGAGGCCATTAGCTACACAGCATTTTAATATCTTATTCTTTTATAATATTCAAATGACTGGAAAAATTACTGACTGAATAAGAAGTGTTGAATTGTCATCAACAACCATTAAGTGTAACCATCAAGTGAAACTTTTGTTATGTAAATCTATCATTTAAAGTCGCTGCAGTAATTACATTTGTACCGATGGTTACGTAACCTCTGTTTTGCACTTAACACTTTATATTCATGCTGCGTACAGACCTTTTTTTTATCTTTTATAAATGTGTAACTTTAAATACTTTCATATTTTATGCTCTGTAAATACTGTTTATGCTGGGTCTGTTCTTGTGTTCTTTTTGTTTTAGCGTTCACCACCCCAAGACAAATTCCTTCTATGTGCAAACTGCCTGGTTTTACTGACTGACTCAAGACTGTTATAAGACAGAAAGTAAACACACAAATTAGTCTTGCATGGCCATTGAGCTAACTGCATTATTTCCATCCAGTATGACTGGCTGACCTAATTGCCGGCATATCCATCATGTCATATTCATGAATCATTTGCCCAGTTTGCTTGCAGGCTTAGGTTTAAATTCTAGTAGTTACGTAGTAAAATGCACCAACAGATTAACTCATGGACTCTTGTGAAAAAGACAGCAAGTTATTTCAGTTTTTTTGTTCATCTGTATTTACACAAATCTGAGTTGACAGAGGAGGATCTTTCTATAAAAAGGAGGGTTTTTTGTCACTGTATGAGTTTGCACTTTATGTTGAGCAAAGGCTGTAATGCATTTTATGTATCTGGGTCTAATCTTAACCTTCTTTTTTTTATTCTTCACCCTTTTTTTAACCTATCCTCCTTTTCTCACCTGCCACAGACAAATATTTACTAGACAGCTATAATCTGGTGCAGTGCACCTCTACTCAGTCTGAGTTTTATGTTTTTTTATGTACATGATCCCTGACAGATAAACGATTCAAATCAAACTATAATACAAGGCAGAAGCACAAAGACTACTGGGCTGTCCTAAAGGACAACGTACCCCAGGAAACTGGTGGGGTTCCTGTGCACTGATGCTGGAAGAGGAAGGACATTTTTGCTGTAAAGAAGAGGAGCTTTTGAGGTCAAATTAAGAAATATCCATGGACTACAACAAAGCAGTTTGCCGCTCTGATAAACTTTGTAATCCAGAAGACAGTGTTTCATCTCCACACCTTCAACTAGAGGAGAAAACTAACGTTGGCCAAGGCTAGACACTAGAAGAACACATCCATCCACCTGTAACCACTCATATGAGATAAGACAATTGCAAAAAGACTATGGCAAGTCACTAATAATTGGCTGAGCTTTTAGATGATGACCTGAGCATGTAAATATCAAAACAAGTCATTTAACTTTGACACCGTTAATCCAAAATCACAGTTGGTATCAGAGTAATTACCCTCTTTTTCTGGTCAGAAAATGAATAGGCTTTGTTAAAAGATGGGAAAAGAGTCCAGGTTTACAAATGCTGGCATTTCCTTTATTTCATTTAAAGACTTTTCATCACAGATAAGAGGTGATGGATAGCAAACCTTTTCTCTTCACATTTTTTAGATCATTTATTCAAGCAAATTACTTATCCATTATCCAGTAAACTTGCCCATTGCCCAAAGTAAGACATCTGGCTATATCATTATATAATTAGTAAGAAAACCATTCTTGCTTCAGTATCTCTCACATTATGTCTGCATATATTTAATCCAATGGTGCCCAAAATTAATTTTCAAAGGGGCAATTTCCAACATATTAAGACAATAAAATCAAAGTAAGATCCTGCAGTCTCATTAGTGAGTATATTTACTAAATCAAATCCCCATAATGACCACTTTTCTTGTGATAAAAATCAAATTGGTAATTTTCAAATAGAAGGTTATTTCCTGAAGAATGCTATATTTTATTTTAAATTAGTTTTCCACACACAGTCCAGTGAATAAAGGCATCCTGCTGTAAAATATCATCCTTCAAACCTTAGACGCAATAGTGCAGGTCCACGTCATGTCATTGTGAATGATGTTCTGTTGTTCCATTCACACACCACAGCACAAAACGAGAGGAAACATCACCTTGTAGTTTATAGTTTCAGACAGATGTGTCCCCTGGTGCTCCTGTGCTGGACAGTGTTTGTGAGATAAGGTCACATGAAGGGGAAAGGTCAGAGAACAGTGAAGGAGCTGGATCAGAGGTCTGAAACGTCTTTTGACACAAAGAGATGCTGTTTCTCTGATATCAAATCAATCTCTGTCCAGCGGGGTAGAAAGCTAAATTGTTTGCTGTAGTAAGAGGCAGCTGCCGGGCTGAGATTATGGCATGTACAGTCTGCCATCGCATAATGCTCACCACTCAGTATGAGCGGAAGAGAAATATGCATGTTTTCACTGAGCCGAAAACATAAGCAAAGATGGATGATTACTCCTCAATAGTGGCTCTCCGCCACAATTTAGACACATAATGAGAAATATGTTATTGTTTCCTACAGTTATTGTGAAGTTGTCTGAAAGCAAAATTTATTATTTGTGCAAATCTATAATACAATCAAATCAAGGGATAATCAGATTTTAGAAAGCAGTTGCATGTTCATTAGTTACACAAAAGAGGTTTGCAGGAAATTTGTGGAAGTCAACTCTGGGAAGGGGCCATTAATCAAAATTGTACCTCAGTACTGATACTGGAAATATGTAGGCCTTTTTATGGTCAGTGTAAAGATTGTTCTTCCCCAATGAGCTGGAACAATGAGACAATAAATTAGATCAAAGTAGTCTAAAAAGATGTCTGCTGTCATAAGGGTTGTGGAAAAACGGAAGAAAAGGAAATGTGTATTTGGACAGGTCTGTCAAATAATGAGTGTGTACATAAAACAGGGCTTTATTCACTAGTTAGGGTGTTTGAAACGTGTGTGTGGGCCTCAAGAGTCTGTAACAGTTGATATCCACCACACCCAGTCTGTCAGACACTCACTGAGTTTACCAAACACCACATGACACAATGTCACTCGTAATTTTCTAACACACAGCTCAGAGGAATACAGCAACAACTTCATATAACTTCCGCTTTAAAAACGTTTTAAAATCAATTTTGAGGGGGGAAACAGGGCGAAAACTTAGTTAACGTTACATGCCAAACTTTAGCATGCAACAGTTGTTACCACGGCTGGTGTCATGTTGCCAGCACGGCATTAACAGACTGGTGTGTTATTTTCGCCTGACTACGACTTAAGTTAACAGTTTATATTAAAATAACGTTACACAGCCGACTAGTATCTTACCTGAGCGTAACTTTGAGAAATAGTTAATCAACCGGAGCCTTTTGCCTGTCGCTTCTGTCCCAGCCCAGGAAGAGAAACCCGGAAACTTCTTCCCCGAGTCCGCCCTCGTTCCTGAAGCTTTTCCTTACCAACGCCAAAGGCTATCGCGCGGCGTCACTGACGCCATTACGGCTCAGCGTCGGGACGGCCTAACTGTAAAATAGCATAGTCGACAGAGCCAATATGGCTACTTCAGTATCACAGTCACTTTCAACCTCTGGTTTGTAACGGTCTGACATTTGGAAAATTTAATGTTAAGTCCATTGACTGTAAATATAGATTAAGTCGTACAAAAGTATTTCATATAGCCTACATCATCCGTTTATAATGAAATAATATATTAAAATACCTCTATAGTTTATCAAGTAGCCTATATATAGCCTAGCATCTTTGATTTTATCCAACAATTGTTATATATATTTTTTTAGGTTTCAAAATTCTTGAATAAATCCGGCAAGGGCCATAAACCAGTCCAAATAATAGGCAACATCTCTCAGATAGACTACATGTATTCACACTCGTTACTAATTTAAGGTCGGCCATTAATTTAGTTCCATTTATTCCTATTGTATATTAGGCTACTGAATTCTGAGGGTGTTTTTCGGTAACCTATTTCACAGCACACATCAGTACCACCCAATTGTAGGTCCCGACAGAGCATTTATTGACAAAATATTCTTGAAGACGCATTTGGGCCTAATCTGAGCTAGTTATCAATCCAAATGCCTCATGAGACATCACAAGGCAAATGTTGCTAGGGCCAGGTATCTTTCATGGGCCTGAAAAGCCTATAACATGGTAACATAGGAGATTTAGTTAATGAAACAGTCAACATTCAAATAGTATTACAATAGATTTTATTTTGAGTTTGAAATAAAAAGCTTACAGTTTTGCACAAAAAATAAACTAAGAAAAAATGGATATAGGCTATTTTTCTTTAGCCTACCATCAAACTCTTGGATTAGGTCTAGGTCTATCCGATTCAGGTCAGAAGAAAACTAGCCAGAAATAAGATTAAGAATCTGTTTTGGTTGAGAACTTCTTCAAGTTTCAGGCAATGTAAATTTAATTAAAATTAATACATTTAGTTTGATCCTTTCGTGCCGTAAGATAGCCATATAGGCTACAGCAGAATGTGTGTGAAATGGCTTTGCCTTTTCATGTATCTACAGACAAGTAGCTTTAGCTTCCATGTCTGAAAAATCAATAACAAGCGTCCTGATTCCCATGACCACTGTTTCTCAGCTGCTCCAAAAACCCCAACTCCCCCTTCCCGTAAAAACCCTTCACCCCTCTATTCATTGTAAATAACTGTTCAAACTCACAATGCGCTCTGGACCGCTTCATTCAGTTGCACAACTTCCCTGCATTTTCATTGGCCCTTTGGGGATGCGGCGACAGTGGATTGGAGGAAACTTTCTCCTGGAGTCCACACACCCCCTCCCCGCACATATCCGTGCTCCGGTCCTAGTGGTGTTCCAGTTGTTTTTACATCCCCACTAACAAAGAGACTCAAGGCTGCTGTTTTACTTCTAAGTGAGTGATGCGCAACTAAGACTGCCACTACAGCACATCAAGGTGTGAGATAGCTCAGACTGTTGGACAAATAATAGGAAAGTTTGAACAACTTCAGACAAATTAGACTAAACTTTGAGAGCGAAAATGGTGTCGGCTGGACTGGAAATCTTGGGACTTTCGATGTGCGTAATCGGCTCGCTCCTGGTGATGGTAGCGTGCGGGCTTCCCATGTGGAAGGTGACGGCTTTCATCGAAGCCAATATTGTGGTAGCTCAAACGATCTGGGATGGTTTGTGGATGTCGTGTGTGGTTCAGAGCACTGGCCAGATGCAATGCAAGGTGCACGACTCCATTCTTGCCCTCACCCATGATCTACAGGCGGCCAGAGCGCTCACCATCATCTCCTCCGTTATGGGTGTGCTGGGTCTAATGGTCGTGATTGCTGGGGCACAGTGCACCAACTGCATCCGTACTGAGTATGTCAAAGCTCGGGTGGTGAACGCCGGTGGGATAGTCTACATCATCAGTGGCCTATTTGTGCTGGTGCCCCTTTGCTGGATGGCCAACAACATCATATCGGACTTCTACAATCCACAGGTGCCTGCATCCAAGAAGAGGGAGATTGGCGCTGCGCTCTACATCGGCTGGGCTGCCACAGCTCTGCTGCTGATCGGAGGAACTCTGCTGTGCTGCTCCTGTCCCTCGAGCGGGAACTCAGGATATTCGGTAAAATATGCACCGACCAAGAGAGCCACGCAGAACGGGGACTATGACAAGAGGAATTATGTGTAGCTACGCGGTTCACAGCAGCCGCGGTGCGTAAAAGTGACCTGCAGCTTTTGAAAAAACTGTTTTTTACGACCATTGTTTTTGCACCTACAACTTTTTTTTTATTTGTTCGTTTTGAGAAATTTGAACTTTGAAATCAGTCTAAGAACCTTTGCTGTTTTAACCCTGGTCCTGCAACATCCTTTGGCCACATATTTACACATACATTTTTTTTGTGTCTACAGGATATTAACAAAAAAGACTATCAACCACAAGAGGTAGCTCACAACAAAAAGGAGTATATTTGTTAGGTACCTGCTTTTGTAAATCTTCGAATTTTTAGTATTTTGAATTATCTGCTGTTTTAAACCCAATGTTTGTTTGTTTTTGTTTTTTCTTTTCTTGAGGAGGTCTTGCCACCGAAAGTAGTTTTTCCCCTCGATGTGCATTGTCAGCACAAAGTTGTACAGTAGGCCTGAGAATGGCTCCACTCCCACGCATTCAAAGAGCAATTTGCTAGGGGAACAACACCGACATCTTGACGACAATGTTCGATAAGGACAGAAGAAAAGTTGCACATACATTAAAGCCCTAACACATCTCAGACAGGGATCTTTGTAGCTCAGAAGGGTGAATGAAGTTTGCTGTCCACTTTTGGATTTTTATATTCCAAACAGCCTGGGACATATGGCTACATAACCATGTACAGTCCATTGCTCGCCTGCACTGAACACCTGTTAAGTTATAGGCTATTTTAAATTTTTTTGTCATTATTGTCCGTGCAGGAAGTATCTTGTCTTTGCATAAATTCCAGGAATAAACAGTTTTTTGTTGCTATGTTGACGTTTGATGTAATGATTCATTATTCACGTATATGAAGATGCAATATTGTTTCATTTTTATTAAAATTAAACTGAATATATATTCTCAAACTTTAAAGTGTGTTCTTAAAACAAAACGACCGACAACTGTGATGGTCTGCAGATACAGGAGTGTGCGTAAAACATGCCGTTCCCACCATGAATCCATAAACCAACCCCCACGGCGGGAGAAAGTATTTTGGTTATCCATAGAAATCCAGATGACAATGCCCATTCAGCTTGAGTGAGGCTCTGCTGTTCAACTCACAATACTCACTCCCCCACCCTCATTTCAGACCACCCCCCTCCCCTCCTTCTCATCCACAGTCAGTGAAAAGCCCTCAAATTAAAGCTATGGTGAAGCTGCTTCCATCGTCTTCCTGAAAGTCATTCCTTTCATTCATTGGCTGTCAACCCCATCTCCCTACACCAGGATAAGATATATGGGCTCCATGAGAAATAATTACACTTAGTTAGTTTACCTCTGGGCGCCACAGTTGCTCAATTGCTGTGGATGATGTGCAGTATGCAGGTCACAAAGTTCCAGGACTGTTAAACCTGTGGCAACAGCAGGAAAACACAAGAAATGTAAGTTTGAGTTGCAGCACTGCGATTTGAAACTGTGACTGGATTACAAGGGCTTAACCATACTTGTTTTGCCTGGTGACTTAAGAATCTTAGCTGGTCATATGCCCTCTTAAACGTTGAAAATAGGAAGTCTGCATACAGTCAGGAGAGAGTTTTGGGCAATCTGTGGACTCCACAGGAGAAATTTCATTTTAAATGTGTGAGGCTAAGGCCCCATATTTGGTATAGTGTTTTTCTAGACCTTCCAATCTAGTTATCAAAAGGCTTTAAATATCATACAGAGAGTTATTCAGAAAGCTTAGCAAATGCTTAAAAACAATACTGCTTATCAATGGGTGGAATTGGAGACATTATAAGGACACTGATGGGGTTTACTCAGCTGAAACTGAGACAGATCTGATGAATAAGAATAAATATTTCCTTACTGCAGAAATTTTAACTGTAGGTGTCAAACCAAATTTTGAAATTCCATTAGAAGCAGTGGACGGAGAGACAATCAATAAAACACAAATAATAATGCACATATTTCTGGTTATTTGGACATCTTTTATTCTAAACTGAATCCTTTTTTTTCTGGATTGAGAAGAGTAAAAATAAACAATTACTACTGTTAATGTGAATAGTTTTAAATTTGTTTGAGTGTCCCAAATGAGTGAAACGTGTCTGTAGGAACACAGGAAGTAATTTTGTGCAGGTAAGAGTTGTCTCCAGTAAGAAATCTCTGGTCTGCACGAGTTTTCTAGACACTCCCTGGAAGGTGCAGTGTGATCTGCCTCAGTGAGATGTTTTTATGGGATTGTTAGTTCCAGTGCTCTAGTCACAATACATAGTGACAAAGTGCACAAGCGCGCGTGTGTGTACAAGTAATGTGTTGAGCCTATCTATGTGAGAGTGTTGAAGGGGTGAAAGGAGGTGGGGGGCACCTTTTTAAAAAAAAACTCATTTCAGTGAGAAAAGAGGCAAATAGGGCCAGCGACGTCACTCAATGGGCACTCGCCATGGTAACCAGAACCTGCAGTTGCCTGGCTACAGGAGCCTATAATGTGGTGGTATGGATGAGCCTAATAAAAGGCCTGGCCGGCAGACATTCCAACAAACATGGACATACACACACACACACACACACACACACACACACACACACACACACACACACACACACACACACACACACACACACGCACGCTAACATATGCAGTCTATGCACATCAGTCTGGAGGGTGAAGGAGGGATTTACTGAAAGCTCATAATGGTCACTGCAAACAGCAGTGACAGCAAAAAAAATTTGCTTCATTGTGTCATTTTAAAAGCAAATGTTGTGTGTTGCTATAAATGTTGAAACATGACAATAAACAAGTAATATTTAAAGGGAGTTGCTGTTATCATGACACTGTCTTGCAGTAACAGATGACATGACTCACAGAGAATGACTAAGCCTTAACTCTAAACTTGACCTCTTTCAGCCTGATGGAGCGACGGGTCATACGGCTAAGGTCAGGTTGTGCATCATCAGTGAGAGACATGTATGTTTTTTGGGTGGATGGGCTGGGAAGCTGCTGCCATGACATGAACTATGAACTCTGAGGCTGGTCTTAAATCAAGTCACTTCCTTGTACTGATGTAGGCTGATCTCATAGTACGAACTCCCCCACACACACACATTTGACAGGGGTCACAAGTGTTGACCCTGCAATCCTCACTCCACTAACAACCAGTCATAGAGCCAGTTTATGGAAAGTGTGCAAATTTAACATAAGGCCCCCCTCCCCCCTAAAAGACTGTGTATTACAAAGCAGCTAAAGCATGAGATTCCTGGAACAAATGAGACTTAATTAATGTTTCCATTGGTTGACTCAGACTTACACCCGAGCCAGCAGGTGCATACAGTCTGCAGACTTCCCAGCTGGATGGAGCTTACTCATAGATAGTAAAGCCAAGAGTCAGCAGGTGGTTAAACGTGGAGGACAAATGTGGCTTTGTGTGCCAGAGTTAAAGACCCCATGAGCCGTTTGTTTGAGAAACAAAGAGGGAGCTAACGTGGTTACAGATTAGAGGTGAAAAAAGAAAAGGAAAAAAAAAAAAAAAACAAGTTTTATTATCCTGCATGTCCACAAAGTTTACAGCTTGGTGACTCACAAGTTTTTGTCAAAAACGTGTAGCACGACCAGGCTTCCTGTGCAGGGGACAACGGAACAGGAAGCAGGAAGGAACTTGGAGGGAGTGGAGAGGAGGAGGAGGAGGGTGGAGGATGTGTTTTTTCTGCTTGGTCGCTCACAAAGCTACAGTAAACACACAAAGACAGGTGCATGCAAATGTCTATCTGGTAAATGTTCAATTTCCATTGTGTTTAGTCTCATTTATAATTCATTCATTTTTCGATGAAAACCTTAACAAAACAAGCAAAGAAAAAAATGCACAAAAAATCGAATTCCTCTTTTATAGGTGGAGAAATTTGACTACTTCTGAAGCTAAATTAACTTTTACAAAAATAAAGGAAAAAAAACATCTGAAAAAAGCATCGGCACAAATCTGAATCTGGGTTTATCTCAGCTCATGAGAAGGTTACATTTTAAACATGGACTTCAATCTTAAGAGAGATTCAGGAAAGATTCCAATGTGGTGAGATTAAATGATATGTTGAATTTGAAATGTTGTTTGCAGAAATGAATGATGGATTCTTGGCATATCCATCATATTGGAGCTGCATTAATAATTTTCATAAAATCCAGAAAATAGTATTTCAAATAATAGTTGAAATCCAAAACTTGTGTAACACATATATCTGAAGGTAATTGGTGGTAAATATGACACAAAGTTATCAGTTTTGATGCAAAACTTGAATAAATCTGGTTAACTGCATGTAATACGTGATATAGTCGAGCTGTACTATTAGGCTGTCACAGGGAATTATGAAAAAAATGTACAACACAGATAATAAGACTTCCCATTTTCACCAGTTCTACCAAACATTCGTCAAATGATTCACTACATTTAGAATACATAATCTACACAAATCTTGATAGATAACATCAGGATTTATCTTCCATGCACAGGGATGAAGAAACATGAAATTCTGTTGCCTGCTATCTTACTACTGGGGAGGAATAACATGAACACAATGTACAAATCTAAATGTACTGTTTATACAAATACAAAAAATCAAATGTCAAAACTGAGAGATTTTCCTATACTCTTTTAGATTGTTTTTCCCTCCTTCTTGTTTCATGTATGAGCAGTATTGGATTGTAATATTTGGATTGTTCATGAGTCACAATCCATTAACAGTAAGTTGTGTAAGTTGAAGAATTCAATCGGTGTATCCAGTAATATGAACAATAGGAGGTGAACCAGAGCAAGCTGCAGAGGTGACTGTCTTGTGCTTTATGATAGTCGGCGTTTTCATGTTGTGCCTCGAAAACTTGGAATTCCATACTGACTGCAAAACAAGAGATGCCTATGCTCAGATCATTCCCCTGACCAGGATCACCAACACGTTTCCCTGCTGCAACAAACCTGATTAAACTGAAATGGTTCTCCAACTGCTTGTTGTCAGGTTCAGCAAAGGCTTCTTAACAAGTCAGGTTTGTTATAGAGGGGAAATATCTAAAACATGCAGGACACGGGCCCAAATGGTCCAGAGCTAGTGATCCTTGTACTAAACATTTCAAATCACGACTGTTGTTGCAATCAAAAATGCATTGCTCTCACAATCTAACATAACTCATCTGCTGTTTCTTATGTAGTTTTTATTTGTAACGGTGTGTTTATTTCAGCCTTTTGAAAATAGAACAGACTTGTGACCTCACACAATGTGCAAAGATGGAGATGAGCTTTGCAATAATCTTGCATATTTAGATTAAATGTATATCAGAAATGCATTATCAGCATGATATCAGTAATGGTCATAAAATGAGTTATGAGTTATAAAATATTGACCAAAAATCCAACATCATGCATCCCTAATGTTTATTAATATGCACCATCCCTTTTTAAAAATAAAATAAAATGAAAAAATAGTATAAACTGAAAGATATAGACCTAACCTATTCATTTCTAAGACTAACTGTGTACTTTAAAATTGATCCGGAAAAGAAATCAAGTCAGGACACCAAAGTAGTTGTACAATTTATGTTTAGGAACTAGCAACATGGCTATTTAATATTTTGTCATGGGATTGAGTTTCCAGTTGTGAAACAAGACTTTTCCCTCCAGAGTCATGCTGTTGTTATTACATTTGGGATATGATTTGGCATGATCTTGCTGAATTAAGCAAGGCATTCCCTGAACCCATACACTGATTTTCTATCAGAATCACGCCCATTTTTAATGCATTGCTGTGTAAAGTCATCAAATATGAGTTTTTGGACCAAATTACACTTTTTGTTACAAATTTATAACCCGACTGTGTTTAATTGACATTTTACACCCTGCCACAACACAGAGATGTAAAAGGTGATGATATGTCCAAACAGATTTCTGCTTTTTGCAAGGAAGAGACAGTTATAAACTTAACCATAACTCAACATAACACCAATATCTAAAAAGTTATTCCAAATATTTATCTTTACTTTTCAAAACGACACAATATTTAGTACAGTACGTGTCTAATTTGAGGCAAGCCAACAACATTTTACTGCCACAGATGAAGTGTTTTCTTTACAAAGTGATAAACAGAGTACACAGGGAGGGTTTTATCTTAGAAATATGAGAGAGGAGAATTTGAACCAGGGAGGTTCAACTCCTTTCATGCCTGTCTGAGTGAGATCATGTTTCCTCACTGTATATCATCAGAGCGAGTCCATTTTAAATACCTGGACACATTAAAGCTTGTAGTGACTTGCACACACTCATAAGTTAAGAGCAAAAAAATAGAAAAAGAAAGTGGTGAGACATGAAAGCCCTCTGCTGAGATAAAGAGGAGTCCTGGAAGTATGAGAAATGTCTTTGGGGGGATCAAGAGGCATGTCTGATTTGGCATGGTTAGTCAAATGTAGGTGATGTCAGTTTCTCTTCAACCGGAATGAGAAAAGCAACCTCCTCTGACGAGAAGGAGCAACTAAGCTCGCCAAAGATGTTTTTATCAGGCAGAGCTGGAGTCAGCTTGGTCCTCCAGGGGTTATTTGGATTCCCATATCAACATAGGATACGGAAATCAGAGACCAAGTAAACAAACAAGCATACAAACAGGATCAGGATTTCTATGTGCACTATGACTAATGTTTCCACGTTAATTGTATCTTGCAGAGAAACTTATTTGCACGACTGCTGGATGAAAATATAATGACATTAAGAAAACAGTGCCTGATGGAGAACAAAGTAAACTTATAGTAGAGTGTTCTTTCCTTTGCTTTCTCTCTAGAGCTTTTCTCTCTGTCTTTGTGCAGGAGACCACAGTGTATTTTCAAGAATGAAGCTTGTTCTGCTTGTTATCCATTAAAGGGAGTCCTGCATGACTGAGCCACCCACCACAGAGACCGACAGAAAAGACACCCTCATCACACCCGACTGCAGACTTGGTGTTTGAGCCTGTCCTTAATCAGTTTTTCTTCCTGGCATCCCAGTGTGCAAACCCTATAATGAGAATGTCACGCCTACTGGATATGTCCCTACAGTGGTTTAAGAAAACAAAACAAAAAAGACATGCTGCAAAGAACAAAGTATTTACACGTGAATGTCCCTTATTAAAAGTGTCTTTATGGAAGGAACATTGCTAAATAAGGCCAGGTCGATTCAGGGTGAGTTTATGCCAGTTTCTACTGACATTATAATGCCATCAGATGAAGAATATGTTATCAAGTAACCATTAGGTCTTAAAGAAGGCCCCTTTTTGTGCTTCTATGGTGCATATTTCCAAATGAATGTGTCAGAAGAAGAAAGGTGTGTTTAATGTGGTGCCAGTAGCTTATTTTTGCTTAATTTTGCACTGTAATCTGGAAATAAATGAAGGATACTTGCACATAATGAATTCACTCCTTGCAAGACTGTGATAAGAAATGTAGGAAGATAAAGCATTAGATGGTGAGCTTTTAAAAGAAGTAATGGTAAGCATTTTAAACGAATAAGCTGCAGCAACAAACTTGTCGTCTTACCTAAAGTTAGACTAAATGAAATTAGGCCTATCCTAAAAATCCTTGTATGTTTAAATGAATAAAAAAGAGGTATCTCTAATGTATAAGTTGACTCCAATAGAATCTGTCATTATCAAATTTATACATACCTCCCCTCAGGCACTGCTTATCTTTGCTTGAAAGCACTTTCAGGGAGCAACACCCCCAGCTGTGAGAGGACTCCAGAGGTTAAAGGTGGCCGAGGTTAGAGATCACCGAGGGCATGAGTGGGCTGACAGGCAGAAACGAACAAAATCAGAAAACGAAAGCTAGAAGAGCTGATGAGAAACTGTGTGACTGTTCGTATATTGTGGACATGAGTGTTTTAGTGTATGAGCAAGAGATCATCCTCTCAGAGCACGATCCATAGACAGGCGGCGGGGAGAAACAGTCAGCTGTAGTTTTTTGTCTCAGGCCGTCCAGTAAAGCTAATCCTATCTGGAATCTGGGGTTGTTAGAGACATAGAGGGAAGTGGTAAACAGTTGCCACTGGTTTAGAAGGATGTTGAGTAATTTAAAGGTCACAATAAGTTTAATTAAAGAGAGGACAGTGTTGTGAAACTAATCAAAAACCCCTGGAAACCTAAAGATAAAGTTCTACTTCAAGCAAGAGTATAAAATGTGTAAAACAACCTAATGAAGGGGGATGTTGTTGGACAAGGAGAAATGTTGAGCTACAAGAAAGCTTTGGATATTGGTGTAAATGTAAGCCGACAGGTAAGATATCTGAATACAAAAATGTCTAAATTATGGTATTAAAGAGACAAATGGTTGCATTTATTTAAAAAAGAAGAAAATGTTTACCAAAATAGGGTTATATAATTATTACTATTGTTTATTATGCCTTAAAATTTACCATAACTCAAATCATCCTTTTAAGCTTAAGCAAAATCCACTAGTTGTTCTTAGTTTCAGTTTAGTTTATTAAGTTTATTTTTTGAACATGATGAAAGTAAACAAAGCAGGGGGGAAAAAAGAACAGAGGAAATTGTGAT
>JAOXYM010000012.1:4349048-4363602 GCA_028567055.1 Leptatherina wallacei | reverse complement strand
GGGGGGGGCGCTGATGAGCTGGTGTGCTGTTACAAAAAGCAAACCTCGCCCAACAATGCAGAGAAACATTTACTTCATAGTTCTTGTACAGTCATACGAACTTGTGATAATATAACTAGCTAAAGCAGAAATCAGATTACAATTATAAATACAGCAGGCACTGATAAGGGTGTGAGAAGCATAGAGTGACACTGCTACATCTGCATTTTATACTAAGATTTGGGCACATGTTACCTTTTCCAGAAATGAATGAAAAGAATCTGCGAATGGAAACGTTCAGAGATAGCAATAGGAAGACAGAAAGAGTTAAAGCAGTCCTAACGGAGGCGACTGTAAACAAGTCGTGCTGATGAAGCTGATTTTTGATTAACCTAACTATAAATGTAATGGGTGGACATGTATGATGACACTGTGTACACTTAAAACGAAAATGGAGGTATTTGTTTTTCTTTTTTAATAAAACCCATGATCAAAGTCCAAAACAAACCCACTTTGTAGCTGAAGCGTTATATTTTCTATTCCCTGTCCCAGAGTTTAATTGTTGTCCAAAAGCTGCTAAAGTACTAAATGTATATTAAATTGTGTCTGGAAAATAGTCTCAGTGAATACTACAGTTGGAGTTACACCAAATACTTCTATCCAGGGAAACTATTTAGCATCTTTAAATTAAACTGTCTGCTGCATCTTAATATTTTTCATTAACAAAATTACTTCTTCTTTTTTCCAGGAAAAATTCACAATCTATATAAATACTGCTATACAATGATCTGCACATTGGTAAAGGGATTTTACTTCATATAACCCACCCTCTCCATGAGCAAGCATCCCAATCACACAGCTGTAACTAAAGCAGTTTTCCTCTGACAAATTAACCATGTGGTGAAGAGGAAATCTAAGCTCCAAGGTCCATTTACTTTGAATCTTTTTGTCACTTTTTTAAGCAAATGAAGCTCCTGTGAAACAACATCAATTGTTTGGCCAATACGATCAGTAGTGAAGGACCTTGACACGGCTTGTGTTGTCTGCTCCTATTGCTTGTTAGTTTGTTTGTTTATTGTCATCTCACCTCTTTTATGAAGCAGGCCATTGAGCTTCAATCTTGCTCAGCCTAAAATGTTGCACAATATTAAGAATGAGCATACATGCAAAGAAACTGATTTCAGATACAGTATTCAGATATCTCCCCCTAAAGTCTCAACCCTGCTTATTTTCAAAAGTTGCAAGTTTACAAAAAAAACAACAAAAAAACCCACTAAATAGTCACCCAAATGTCAAACTCTCATAACAGCTGAGCCAGAGGCTGAGGGGCAGTGGACTGTTAGTGCAGTGCTTGTGCAGTTAATCCACTCAGCTGCTGTGAGGATTTTAAGTTCTGTTATCTATAGGCACAAGACACAGTGTTAGAGAGCTGGGCCACATAATATAAACAATGTCAGGATAACTAGAAGAACTCAATAAAACAATATATCCATATTTTTTGGGATTTGGAAATACAGTTGTCCACCAGGTTGGACTGGTGTGCTAATGTGTTCATTTGTAATTTAAAAAATCCCCATAATATAGTTACGATGATTGATGATGAATAGAAATATCAACATGATCTTCTTTCCCAAGGATATAACAATCAGAATCACAGGGAACTCTGTGTAACCCTGTAAATGACACCAGCTTAAGAGTATAAAGCAGTTACAGCTTCTCTACAGGGGCAGGATGTAGTTGGAGTTGGCCAGCTTGCGCTCTTGTGCAGCGGGAACAGTCTCTCTGTGTCGCAGGGGTCTGTGGCAGTCCGGGTCCTGAAGAGGAGGAAAGTGCTGCCTGTAGCAGAGCCAGGCGAAGGCAAAACCAAGCAGAGAACCCACTAAGACATCTACAAGACAGAGAGGATTTAACATACAAGGTTAATATAAAAATGCATGATTTTTTTTGCATTAAATCTACGTTACTTTACTTTTATTTCTTTCTGTTTTTGTTGATGTTTAACAAATGTAAACAGTCTTCTTTTCGGCATGCACAAGAGAAGTGGTGAAAAACAATGGAATTGAACTAAATAAAGCTAAATTATTAGTCAATGATGTTTAGAATACATTTTTTAATAAAAAAAAAAATCATTCAATTCAAACTTGAAAACATTTAGGATAAACCCTTCTGCACAACCAATCGTGCAAGCTAATTCATGATCTTTTTCTCATACGATGCATTGGTCAGACCCAAGTACATTGAGGAACTTTATAGCTGAATGTTGCTTTAAACTCTGACCTTGCCAGTGGTGTTTGTAGTCGCAGGTTCGAGAGAGGGCAATCACAGTTGCGATGAGTAAAGGGATGAGGAAGGCACACAGCCGCCATGCTCTGCCTTGGCCTGCTGTACTAAAGCAGCGCAACTTTCCTGCGATGTACAGCGCTGTAAAACCCAAACCTGCAAAGGCAACTGGAGATCAGAGCCAAAGGAAGTCAGAGAAAAACAAAGACAGAAGAAGCAGTGTTACAGTGACATCAAGAAGCACTTTTATCAAATTAAAGCCTGAAGGGGAAAATACACTTTAGTCTATTTTGAGATCTATGCCCTTTTGCTTTACTTTGTGCACTCATTTGCACAGAAAGGTTGACCATAATGGCCTCTTACAGGAAGAATGTCCACTGGGAAAGCTCTTTCTTCCCTCAATGACAACATCTGGGTCACCGCTGCAGCGCAGCTCCAAGTTCATCTGACCGTCTGGGAAACAGCGGTAGAAGAAGTCTGGTCGTGGCCTGAGGAAAGAGGCAGCAGCAGAGGGCAAATTTAGGCTTTTTTTTAAAGACTGTAATGCTGGCCAAAGCTTTAATAAGATACAGAAGTTTTACCTTCCAACAACAAGTTTGATGACGTTGGTGAAAACTCCATTAAGGACCAAAGTCAGAGTCACAGCTGGATGACAGGAAGAAACAGAACGGAGTCATAGAAAAAAACAAATCCACTCAATAAAAACAAATGGCTTGTGTTAAAATTAAAAGGTTAAATATCAGAAACTTGTTGGTTTGTTTCTTACCCAAAGATGCTTCTTTCAGATCTCCACGTTCCGTTTTATTCAAAAAGGTAAAAACCAGGATTACAATCAGTGGCGTGAAAACAGCTACACTCTGATACAGAAAAATAAGAAGAACAGAGGTAAGACCGGCTGGACATTTAAGGGAAAATGTGAACATTTGTTAATTGATTACACATTAGACTCCTATAATAAAACAACCCTGACAATAGAAAACAAAATTAGATAAAACTGATGCAGAAGAACCAAAAATAATAATAATTCTTCTTTTATGCATCAGACATATGAATGTTTTAGGTTGGCAGTGGCAGCTGACACACACATGCAGAAACATAAAAAGGTATGTAAACGCAGATGAGACACCCGACCTGTACCAATCATTTGAATGCACACATACTTACAAACATAAGGGAAGTTGGTACGTGGTCCCTTTCCACACGATGGAACTTATACAGCCACATCTCCTCCGCCTGGATCTCACGGTAGAAAGGAGGAAGCTGCTCCGTCACACTAAATAGACAGACATTACCCGCATCTTAGATAATGGGCTCATAAAGTTACGCTGCAAACCGTCAACAGGTACGATTAAAAACAAACAAACAAGAGAGGATAACTTACAGGAACACCGACAGCAGCGCCAACCGGACGGAAATTTCCGAGAGGAAACCACGCAGCAGCCTCCTCTTCATTGTGTTTTCTTGGAGTGGACTTCAGCCGACAGAAAACATCGTCACTCCACCTTCTTTTCACTTAACTTTGGATTTGAAAGAAAAATTATTTTAGTCAAATTTTCAGGTGGGCATTTATATAAAGATTATTTCTTATTTGATAGATACCTAGACGTTAAACAGACACTGATGGCTTACATCAGTTAATATACACTCAAAGCAAAACATGTCCACAGTCTCTAAATATACAGCTGTCTCCACAAAGTTTTCCCACCCATCACATCTTTTGCATCTGTTTTGCATTTCTCATTAATTTTTGACTTATCGTCGGGTTAAACTAAGATGAGCAAATCTGTTGAAGTGCACAACCCTCGGTTATGCTCACATACTCTCAGGGTTAAAGGAAGCCTCCAAACCCCGCTCAACTAATGTCCCATTAAAGCTTTGTTTATTTACCAGGCAGAATATCCTCTTTTAGACCAGCTGCCTGTCAAAAAAGTGGAAATATGGATGCCATGGTTACCATTAACACAGCAACCTACACAGTTCATGCCAAAGCTCGCGCAGTCATGACCGGCGACACCCCTCAGGAGTGTCTCTCAGCAATATCAGGGAGTAAAAAACACACCAAAAGCCCGAAAGTCAACACTAATATTCTGTCAGCTATCACAGAGAAATGAACAGCATCACAGCAGAACATAGACTTGAAAGAAAGGCTTATCAAGAAAGACAAGACAAGGAAAGACTGCTGATAGGTTACATAAGAATATGAGATGTTAAAAGCAAAGTTCTTTTATTATCAGCAATGTATTAAAAGGTCCATCAAGGCGTGGAGATATTCATTTTTTTATATTACAAAAGGGCTCAGAGGTGTCAAAAAGGGATTTTTACACAAATAATGAACATCCTACAGCTCATTTGAGTCAGGTTCAGTCTGCCCTGTATGGAAAATATATCATCAAATACCTCAGTTAACACTGGAAGAGTCAGCTGTTGGTGTACGGACGGGGTTCCTTTAAAAAGAATGTGGAAAATCTGGAAAATCACAACCCACCCCCCCCTGACACAAGACCGCAAAAACGACACAGATTATTCAGAGCTCCCTATCTTTCCTCACAAGTCAAGTGTGTTGATTAAAACGGATAAATGAGATACTATCAAAGATCCATCTTATTCAGATAAAACAAACACAATCTTCCTGCAGATGGCGTCACAGGTCATCCCGACACATAAAACCCACCGATGCTCTCATCTCAAGCCCTTTTTCAGCTCATATCTCCCTCTGATTTACTGGGTGTGAACCCAGAGGTGCAGATACAGCTCGTCTCAGACAGCAAGATCCACTCAAATATCCACTGTATCTTATCAGACTCCAGTTTCGTCAGTGATCAACTTTGTCAGATAATTCTGTAACTTGTGTAAAAAGCAGTTCAAGTTTCTTTTTGATAACAGTGATGAACTACACAGATAAACAGAGGAATTTCAAATGAGTGTGAAGTGTAACATCAAGGAAAATGTGCCATTTTTTTCACGAGCTATAATCCTGTAGTTTTATTGATCCCAAAGAGGAGTGAAAAGATAAGAGTAATGTTCTTTGTTATATATGTACTTCCACGAATGTCACTATCAGCCCATATCAGAGTAAATACTGTGTTTCTCTGTGGAGCCCCTGTCCCGTCTAAAACCTACTAAAAGGCCAACATGCTGCACTTGTGCTCCCCACTTCCAGGTGAGACCGGGGCTTCGGTTTATCTGAATATATCAGTATGCTGTGATTAAAAAAAAGAAAGAAAAAAACCAGCTTACAAGCGCCGCCTGTCACTATACACAGGCTAGGAGAAACACAAGCTATCAATAAACAGTTCTGTATGGAGCTAAGCTAACTAGCAACATCTGTCAAACAAAACATCTGGGCTATTTCCACGTTGTCAAACGGATCATTTAAAGTCGGTTACTAACCTGAAACAGGACAAAATTCATTTCCTCATCCTCAAATCTGCATTTCCCATCAGCAGGACCCGGGCCTCCACAGACCCTCTTTCTGATGAGACTGGGAGTCGTGAATTTGAGCACTTGAGAGAAACAGGGATGCCGTGGAGGAGGAGAGCGGCACGTGAAGCTAACTCAACACCGGACATTTCCGTTTGGGATTTTCACATAAAAGTAAGCGACTGATTTTATTATTATTTTTTTAAAGGAAGAATGAATGAACGAATGAATGGTAGCTGTAAAATTATTAAGATCTCAGTCCAGTTCTTTTCTATTGATTAAAAGATTAAAATATACTTTTCTCAAAAAGTTGTATTTGTATACAGAAAAAAAGCAGGATAAAAAATAATATTTAATTAGATCTGTATATTGAATATGGTAAATTCATGGTTATTTATCCATGCATTATTATTCGACATGAAACAGATATAAATTATATATCAAATAGGGGTTGGAATAGATAAGTAAAATACATAAAATAGTGACATTTTGTTACCGAGATGTCAGTCCATGGATTTTGATGTTAACATTTGTTTATTATGTGAATATGATGGCTCATCTTTCATTGTTTTACCATTTGATTTGAATGAACAATTCCATATTCTGTATTGCCTAAATGTTCATGTTCTGTGATTGAACATTTTTAGATTTTAACTTTGTAAACTTCTGTAAACCGGAAATGGTGGTGCAAGTGATTTCATCTGCCTTGACAAAGATGCAAGAAGCCACGTCATGTTATAGATAGCCATCTAGGGGGTAAAAAAGGAATTTTCAAGGTTTTGATTTTTTTTTTCAATTCTCCTCCCTTTAAAAAGGGTTATAGTTTTAATTTAATTTCTGACCATCTTATGAGAATTAACTTAATAAATAAATGTTTACCTTTTCATTATGAGTAAAAGATTGCCGTCACTCAGCAGTTATCTGATTGGTCCATCAGAGGGTTAAGAAGACACATAGCATTGAGTGTTTCAATGAGACAGAGTACAGCTTTATTAAAGTCAAACTTCAGGCATGTCTGAACTCTTCAAACTCAACTTTAGAATGAAAAAGGACAGAATCAATATTTCCAAATAAAAAGACAGTCATGTACAAAAAGTGTCATCTCAACAGTCACACACATTTAGAAGCATAATTGTACAGGCAAAAAGAGCACGCCACAGTAACATGAGTCTATGCAAGTTCAATGCAAACTATTTACAAGTTCCTCAACAATTATGTAGTATGCAGTAACACAGGTTGAACAGTAATAAACATGGCATTTCGTGTTCATCCACGTTTTAATTGAAGCAACACCAAGAGAGATAGATATGACCCCAGTTAGAGTTACTGTAAGCAATTTTACTACCAGTAAAAAGAGATGAGTGCTTATGCAGGTGAATTTATTCATTTATTCCAACACTATTTGACAGCATGTCAAGTCAAAACTTAATGACAGTCGGCAACATTGCACAAAAAACAAAAGACGTCACAGTGAACTGAAACATGCCCTTGAAACATACAAAGAGGGTGGTCCATCCTAAATTTAAGTGAAAAATTAACCTCAGGTGTATCCAAGGGTCACTTAAATGAGAACAAAACACGCTGTGTCTTAAGGAAAAAAAAAATTCAATCAAATAAAATGTGGGCAACAACAAAGAAAATATACACCATCACACTTTTGGTGAATGCAGGGACACTTAAATTAGTAATACTGCTGCTGTATCAGCTCAGCAGGGCAGAAGACGACGAACTGGCACAAAGAAATGAGCATGATCATGCGATCCACAGGTGCAAAGAAAATAAAGGCTGTTCGGTTTTGCAGAATCTCTGTGCAATATGGTAGAAAAATAAAAGTAACTAAAGCAAAAACGAAATGTTGGCATTAATTCATTATCCAATGTTGGAAGCATGCAATTCAGATCAACAACATCCACCACAAAAAAAAAAGGGGGGGGGTGGGGGGGGGGGGAGAGAAGGCTTCAAGAACAGATATATCACCAAAAGTCCTAAACAAACATTTTCTGAAGCAATAAGAGTCAGGGTTGCTTGTAATCTAATAATCGCAAGGATAAATCCTGTGTAAAAAAACAAAACAAAAAAAGACATCAATAAATAAACAAAAATTCAAGTTCATATGGAGACTGTTTTGAAGATGCAAATAAAAGTGCCTGAATAATGCACCAAGTTAAGTCCTATGGGAAAACGGAAAAGAAAAAAAAAAAGAAGTGCTAGACTAGAAAAACAAGGAAGTTTAGTCTTTTTCTACGGGTCCACAAAAATGGATTCCCATTAAGTTCACAGAAAAAGGAAAGAAGCTGCTGGAAGCAGATTACGACACTTCAACTGTCTTTCCCCGTCTCTTTCTTTATGTTTTCATATCAAAATCTTCTTCACTCAAACTAGTAATTTGCTTTTCGTTGACTCTCACTTAACAGATACAGACACCGAGGGGCTGTTTTTCCATCAGCTCAAATTTAACCTCATTTTAAAGTTCGGACTAATGACCCCAGCTGAAAAACTACAAGTTAAAAATGCATAAACATAGACTTGACTTTTCAGTAAGGTTAAAAAAGGAACATTTGCACACATTGTTTGATAAAGAACAAAAGACAGTTGAAGATTTTTTAGTGAAAAAAAAAAAACAAAAAAAAAAAAGCATTAGCAGCTCCTTTTCATTTTTCTCTTTAAGCTTTCATTCCTCCTTGATTTACACTCAGCTGACAGTTTATCAGGTAAGAGCCTAAAAATTATTGCCCTGCAATGAGTCCATGTTTGAAGATTTTTTTTTTTTTTTTGCCAAAATGGGTGTCAATTAAACTTCACGATCAATCTGTAGCTCACAGTTCTGCCTGAATTTACAAGCTTTTCTTTGATTTATTCTTTTTTCATCCAAATAAAACAAACAATATAAAAAAGAAAAAGAACAAAATGGGGGCTCAAACATGGACTAATACCTCTAAAACAGCTGTGACAAAATGAATATGATATATTTCTTGATTGCAGGACTACTGTATTATTTTACCCCCCCCCCCCCGACAACTGAGTGTATCCACGCTGGATTGAAAGACACTTAAAGCGAAATGAAAAGATTTGGAATCAATGGCATCGTTTTACCCTGTGGCTCGAATTCTGACACCAACCAACTAAGAAAATAATATTAATAATAAAAGAATCTTTCAAGGTAAAAACAGAAACAAACAAACTGGTCACATAACCGCTGGAGCATCAAAAGCAAAAGACTGGGGTACAACTACAGAAAAGCTTCCACCTGTGATAATCACTTGTGTCCTGGTTAAATCTGCACAAAACCTGCTCTGAAACAAACAAACAAAAAAAAATTACATTCCAATACTGAACTGCTTCACACTGCTTTAAACACCAATTACAGTGAGTCACGACACAGGCCGATGAGCAGCTGCTGTTACCAAAGGTGGAATCATTACACCAAATGTAAGAAAATTAATAAATACAGGCATATTATGTAAAACTCCCCCTTTTTTTTTTTTTTTTTTACTTTTTTTTTTTTTTTTTTACTGTCTATTTCGCTTGCACCTTGGTGAGGAGGGAGACAAATTACTGCACTGGTGTTTGAAAAAGAAATCAGTATAAAATGTGGTGCAATAAATACAAAAAATTTAGATTTGACAGATGAGCGATTAAAAACACTGTACAGAAGTTTGTGTTTGTACATTATACTGGACTGGACTGTTGTTACACCATTATGTCTTTATATAAAGCCCAGCCTTGAGGATTTTCTCCTGCAGGTGGAAACAGATGAAGCGCCCCCTAGTGGGCACCAAGGACTACGTTATACGGTGCTGGGGCAGCAGTCTTTTCTACTTGTGGCAAACCCCCACCCCACCCAAAAAACAAAACAAAAACAAACACAAGCTATTAGGCCATTTTCCTCAAGGCCCCCACCCCCTCCCCCCCAAAAAAGACCCAGCATTTACCACATTTCTGACTTGAGAGGCAAAAAAGACACAGTTTAAATTCCAATGTTACTACAAGAAGAGGTATCCGTTTTCCAACACTTGTCATATGTTCTTTGAATATACATTTCTGTATATTTGCCCTAGCTAAATCGTGTAGAGCCGAGTGAAAGTGCTATTCAGAGAAGTTTGGCAAAACAAAAACATAAACCCTCCAAAAAAAACAAGCAAAAAACAAACAAACAAACACCATAGCTGTCACAGTACACGAGTGAAATGAAATTACCGAAGTGATCTGCGTCTGGGCAGTACGTACTACAGCCAAAAGAAAAGAATCGAACTTAAGGCTTATCAACAATACTTTAAGACAGCACCAGTGATCACAAGCTGGGCCCCTCCCTCTACCAAAAGAATAACAGATAACTACTTGGAGGACAAGTGAGAACGTAACTCAAAAAGAAAACAACAAGAATCCGTCTCGTTTACAAAAAGCTTTTCCTTCTTCCAGGAGCAACAAGAGAGACGAGGCTCTGCCCCTCCTGATCTTTAAGTACTTACAATATTGTGAGCCAATTATGTACACAATGGCGAGTGAGACTGGTAATATGAAATCACAAGTACTTCTGTAATGTCATACCATTACACTATATACCATTATATTTTCACCTTAATAGGACTATTTTCACAAGGAGGTTTGTGTAATGTTCAACACCTAAACAAACAAACAAATGTAATACACCACTCACCGGGATGACGGGAGAGAATCTGTCTGTAAACATTAACAAACATAGATACTGTATATAATTATATTCATCTATACCCATAAGTATATTAAAACCATGTTTAAGGAAGGTTGGAATGTAGTGTGGTCCTGAAAAAAAGAAAAAAAGAATTGCACAAAATCAGTCATTTCCTGGTTCCTTTTCTACAAGAGGAGTTTAGTAGGATGACGCGACGCTTCACGGGCGATGAAAGAAAAGCTGGCTGGTCTCCATCGTAAAGCCATCCTATGTGTGAGATGCTGACCACAGTTTACAGCGGGTGAACAAGGAGAGGACATCTCCTTGGTGTCCTCATCCTCTCTCTACCCCTCACTCCAGCTCATTCACTGAGTTCTTCAAAGTGCTGAAACTGACAATGTGACAACACTTATGGATTCCGCAGCTGTAAAAGTAACAAATAAAAAGAAAAAAGAAAAAGAAAAACACAATGTGGTGGTAGTCTAGGGGCTTCAGAGTGGGAGTGGTGGTGTTTTATGGCAAGAGAAGAGAAAGCGGCACGCAATTATGCCTCTTCACCTCCTCTCTCACTTCAGCACTCAAGTGTTCATCAGCATGTCGCGGCTCTGAATAGTGGCCATCACATTGGTCAGAAAGCACTGTATTCCCCTCTGGAGTGCACCGCTGCAGATCAGAGCACACTCCAGGCTGGGGAATGAGGTATTGTGGGAGTTGTGGCATCACTCTGTGGTCAGCTGGCCCGCCTCCAGCTCCTCTTTGACTCCGACGGGGCTCAGAGCAGAGTGGCGTGGCTGAGTGGAGCTGGAGCTGGAGCCGAGTGGACTGAGAGGGTTGTGGCTGGAGCAACAGGGGCGGTCATCCATAGAGGAAGCTGTGAGCGCCCCCGCTTCGTGATCCCTGCAGAACGAGCGGGGGCAAAAGTCACAGAGAGATGAGGCCGGGGCCCCGCACACGCGGCAGTCGTGCCACGGACATTCCCATCGCCCTGGTAACAGAGGAGGTAACCGTGGATGTTATCAGACATTCAAAGCCATGATTCCTTATCAGCTGAGTCTGAGGGCAAACTCTGCAAATACATAGGACAAACTTCCCCAAATAATTTCAGAGGGTTGCCAGATCATTGTAAAAAAAAAACAAAAAAAAAAAACACCTTAAATTGATCAAACAAAGCTTTATATTAGGGCTGTCAAACTAACGTATTAATGCAAAGAAATGAATCTGTGAAATCAACACGTTAATTATTCAACACATTAATTCATGAACAACAAAGTTACTTATTACTCATGTCATGATAAAAATCTGAGCTATAAGTAGTTAACTATTGCACTCAGGACAAAATGTATTGTATTTCTGGGATACATATATCATGAAATAGATGACAATTCCCTCTTGAGAAGACAAAACCAGACACCTGAATAAGTCTTAGCCGAATGCAACATGGAAACTAAATTCTGAACTAGTCTTAATACAATCCATGTAGCGATATATGTGCTCCCTTCAAGAAGCCAAAAGAGGTTGACATGCATCAGTACAAATCAAATTTATAACATACGTTTTATTCTCTATGCGTCTCTTGGACATCCACACATGCCTGTTGCCCAGCTTCCAGCACAAGAAACCTTTTCCTTGCTGATAACATTCATACATTATTTTACATACTTTTATCTCGTCTATTTTATATTCAGTTGTACCTACTTTAACCTTTTAAAACCTGAGATCTGCAATAATTACCTCTGCAAAGGCCAACTCTGATAGAGGTTTAAAGCTGCAGCCGCATCATTCTAAATGAATATTCATATTCATCCTGTAAGTTTTTTTTTTGTTGTTTTTTTTTTTATTTTACAGCTAGTCTGAAACTTTTTCATTTATTCTCTGGGTCACCTTCATTTACTTTTCACTAAATAACACATATAGTGATATTTACACATCTTGTAAATGTGTCACCTTTACTATGACTCCAAAAGTATTCAAACAGGCCTTGTGGTTGCAGATATACTGTGCGCACTCATTTCATCATGACACAATTTTCAAGCAGAAGCCTAAAAAAAGCTCAAAGGGTCAAATTTTTCTTTTTTTTATTTCAATCTGGAATCTCAGGTTTGCTCCAAATGTTTCATTGTAAATGTGTATAATGACAAATTACTACTTTAATGTATGTTTTTTATTTACCTAAAGAAAAAAACCAGCCAATTTAGACTGTGAATTTTAAGTGGTGACCAAATTAACACTACAAGTGAGACAGCGTGAAACTGTGTTTGAACCCTCTGGTCAGAATAACAGAGGGGTTTTATCATTGTTTGTTAACTCCTCCAATTTACTGTGGTGCATCTATATATTGCTAATGGTATATCAATAGCATTTACAGTGGTTAAAGGCTTATCTTGTCTTTACCGTATGGTGGTTTAGTGAGGTTGAGACATAGCAGGTGATATGCTTTTGGACATTCCCTCCTGTCACACATCACCAGTTCTCCTCCTTCTCCGCAGCAAAAACAGAACAACTCGTGTGTGTGTTTGCCCTCCGGCCTCAGCTTCCGTTTCTTCTGCTTCAGCTTGGCGTTCCTGGCCTTCTCCTCTTTCTCCATCACCACAACACTCTGGAGAAAACATTACAAAAAACAAAGAAACCGTTCCAAACACAGCTTTCATGTTGGGAGTATGATGCTGGATTTGCGATAACGGAGGTAAAAATGTCCGCACCGTCGGCTGCACCCCGAGGAATCCGGAGCAGTTGTCAGACCCGCAGTGGCAGGACATTCTCCTGTTGCCCACACAGTGCAAGTTGTAATTGAACGTCAGCTCCGCGCCTGTAGAGAAATCAAAAACAAGACCCGCATTAAATGGAGCGTCTAGCTGCCTCTGAGGGCGTGTAATGTTTACGGGGGAAACGCCCACGTTGCCACTGAACTCACCGGCCTCGATATCAGAGAGAGCAAAGAGGCCGATACGAACGTCCCCGTTTATCGTCCACTTCTGGGTTTCACAGTTCGGGCTGCAGCTGTGGTTCATAAAACGAGCCGAGTTTCCTTTTGGGCCTGCGTCTATCACACGATCCTGACGGGAAACGCAGACATTAAGAGACCAAAGTCAAAGATGCTCTCCTTTAAACGATGCTTCAGGGTTTACAAGCAGTTTACGTTACACAAACCTGTCAGGATCTGAATGTTACTGCTACCGACTATCAACTCTTTGTTGTTTTACCTTGGTGAGTGTGAGCATGTAGAAGTTGGTCACGTGATTTTCATGGGCTCGTTTGATTCGTTGCTGGCACTCCTCCGAGTCTATTACTTCTCCCACATATTCAGTCACAAAGTCACCCTGGAGAAAATAAAACACATTTGCATTGATTTAGCCACCGCACAGATGTCTGTTATCCACAATGACTTATGAGTAATGAGTGGGAATGAGTGTTACAAACAATTTTATGAGACATATGCATCGGCTCAGTAAGCTTCTGATCATTATGTCCTCTGTCTTTACCCGGTTGAAGACAGTCAACCAGAAAAAGTCATTGAAAACCTTTGTGGAGTTACATTTATTGAAACTACTAGAGTCAGTGTTGTATAAGCCAGTCACAGCAGGGAGCGACTTCATCACCACTCGTCCAATACAGAAGAAAAGTAGTAAAATAAAAAGGCAAAAAGGCTGAATTATTCGTTTAGATGAACATATTTGCCACTTCTGATCTCTTTCACACAAGCTCAACTCTAAGTGTAGCTTCCCTAAAGATACTGTGACTTTCAAAAACCAATTAGTTCCCCCACCCCACTGGGCTCACTGTAATGTTACATTATACTTTGACTCGTACTGTTCACATTAAAACACAGTGAAGAAAATTATGACCATTCACCGTGTGGGAAGATGCCCTGGTTGACTAATAAGTGCTTTAAGAGTTTGCAGATGCTGGATTGGAATGAACGCATTGAAGCTCTGAATCTGACAACTAGCAAGCTAACTTTTCTGGCTTCATCACAGAAATGCATCTTCACTGGATGACCGAATTAACAGAACTTGGACTGTTTATTCCAACTAAGATGAAGAAGAAGTTCATTCATTTTCTGTAGCACGAAAATGAAATGCGGTCTGGCTACACACCAATTCAGAGACTCAGATTTATAGTTGGGGGTGAAAGGTCCAAGGTCACGTTCCACTAGACTGGACTGACTAAAGCTTGTTACGTACTCCACGAGAAGCTTCGTCCACAACGGGGCGAGGATTACTGCGG
>JAOXYM010000012.1:4331048-4348948 GCA_028567055.1 Leptatherina wallacei | reverse complement strand
GGGGGGAGGGGGTTGTCTGTATTTTATGTGCGATGAGCAATTGATGTGGATACAAAGTGTTGGATACATCTCTGTACTTTCTCACCACCTCGATCAGCTGTTAATTAAACGCACTGATGCGTTCAACCTCGCATCAGTGGAAATGTGGAAGTGACTACTTTCTGCTTCATGCTTTTCCACGTTAACCACACCCACCCTCAAACGTCCAACCAATCACAGAATACTTCTAGGAGCCCCACGAGAAGAAAGTTCTGCCGGCCCGATGTGTCGAGAACTGTCCTCAACCACGTCTGCGAGAACTAAATTATGTCATTTTATTCTTGTGGCCTCGAGAACAAGAAGAATGTTTTCACTTCTCCCAGAGTATGTAAGAGCCTTAACTGGAGTCATTGTGGAGTAATTCTGTGCAGCCAGCATCTTCTTAATATTTTGATGTCTATTTTCATTCACTCGATTACTTTAATCATTGGTGTTTGACAAAGTAGTTGATAACAAATCTTTGTTACATGACAAACACAGAACCCAGATTTTCTTTTACGTTACTTGAACTCGAAGACAAAGCTTCTCAGGACTGAAGATCAAAGTAAACAGAAATCTGTCACGGCTACAAAATGACGTTCTGTGTGCGTGTGGACGTCATGCTCAGTGCACACCTTCCTGAGTGCTTGGTTTGTCCTGAGGCCCCAGCCGCACCCTTCTGTCTTCATCACCTCAGTTTCTGCGTACAACCGTTTGGAAAAACACTGATTCTCACAGTTGTCTCCTGCAGGACACACCTAACAGCAGAAATATGAACATAAAAAGTTAAGTCGTGCAATTTTAATCGGTTTATTCAAAAAAGGAAAAAAAAAAAGAGCACAAAGACAGACCTGTGGATGACACTCGTACTGCAGCATGCGGTTGAGACACTGGGAATCGAGGCTGCAAGGATGCTCATCTGTTGGTCTACAGTTGCATCGTGGGATTTCTGACAAGTCGGCCACCTGCATCTGCACTTTACCCACTGGCTTGTTGGACTGTTACGGGAAAAGACAACCAAAATAATTTTAAGAACATTATTTCCATTTCAACAACATTTGTCCTCACAATGCTATCGTTACCTTGATGGTTTTATAGGGTGGAGGTTTGCGAGAGTTGCGTTCCTGCTCCAGAGCCTCCCTGCTCTCCCTTTGCGCTTTCAGCTCCTGAAACCGCCGAGCTGCTTCTTCCAGTGCTGAAACATCAATAACATATCTCAGAAAACATTTCCTCTAGAACTTGTAAGACATAACCCACAACAGATTATGGTCGAGATAAAAAGAAACTTTGTGGGCAGTAGATACCTTTCTTGAAGGTTTTGTTGATGTTGATCTGACCCGTTACAAAGTTCTTGTCGTTCTCCACGTAGGGGAAGACCCGGCCCTGGTTGATCCAGTAGTAGTCGTGGGAGCCAAAGAAAAAGACGGGGAAGTCCCCGATATCGTGGCGAAGACTCTGAATGTTTGATGGCACCGAGCGAGGGTTGCAGATCTCCGCTGGCCACCACCTAGCAAGGAGTAAGACATTGTGTAATATGAAAGGAAGGAGTATGGTTAAAAAAAAAAAAACTGATAATGAAGAGCAATCTTTTTAAAGAACATAAGTGGCTTCTTATTCTTTCCTCTGAACACTTTAGTTACAGAATTTCCAGGAAGAAAATCACACGCTGTATTTTTTCTTTAATCTTAAATGGATTTTAATCAGGCGATCTTCCTTCCTGATTAATTAAAATTCTACTTTTGGGATTATGAGCAATTTTCTGTGTGAAATGACCAGATTTTAATCAAGCATCATGCCAGGGGATGATAAGTTGTTGCATGACTCAAAGTAAAGCAGTTTTCACACATGAACACTGGTGAGTATAAAATAATTAGCATCATCTGCAGCTTTGTTTACAATCCTCTGGCCGATTCATCTTCTCGACTTGGGAGTCCCTTCAATGGAGGAGAGAAGTTGAGGAAAAGGCTTTGTAACAAAACTAGACATCCTCGCTGTTATTTAAAGCTAATGTCGATAAAATACAAGGATTGATATGGCTGGATTATCTGTCCAGGGTTGTGTTAAAGGCCTACCACTGGATTTGATTGTTTTAGGTCAGAAAAGCATTAATAGTGTTAGTTAATGCGTCAGTTCCAGTTAAAAGTTTGGATTCAATTGTGAATTCATTTTGAATGAGTAGCTGTGTTCGAACATTTGACTGGTAGTTTTAATTCACTCAAATCAAGTCATTAATGAGTTGCACCTGCTTGATATGTTAACAGATGCCAAAAAGACTTCTACAAAGGATACACCTGTGCAGAACTCCTCCGTTCTCCTCCAGCTGCAATACCAGAACTGAAACATTCCTCAAAATGTTTTCCCTTTCTTTTTCCTTTTCTCTTGTTATTGATTTTAAATTACCTCTCCACACCGCTGTAATGCTTTTAATGTTTTATGTAAAGCACTTTGAATTGTCTTGTACATGAATTGTGGTATAATAAACTTGCCTTGCCTTTGATTAATTTGTAGGCCGATGAAAAGAGAGGCGGCAGACCAAAGACAGGAAGGCATATGAGGCTCCATAATGATGCCCGCTTTTAATGAATAACCTGCCAGGTTAACATGCGGGTTATTTATAATACTCACTGGACTTAGTATTGGAAAGCTGGGCGAACTCTGCAAAAGGTCTGGTGAATCTGATGTAAACAACTGTTCTCGCATACAGCTTATGTGGAAAAAGTCTGAAAGATTTCAGGGCTATGCTGCATGTGTGAAAACTGCAACACTGCCGTGCTCTGCTCACCATGTCCTGATTACCTTCATCACACCCCGTTTTTGTCTGAGGTGTGAAGTAAAACTGTTGAAAATGACAAAAAAAAAAAAACTGGCGATATTTTGACATTTTTGTTGATGTCAGTTAATGCTATGAAAAGATCCGAGCCAGAGTTGTCAGGTTCAACTTCCCATTACCTTCAGCAGATTTACAGCAAAATGAAAATGTACATCAGTATGACCTTAAACAATAATAATAAAAGTACAGCGCTCATGTTCATTATAATGAAAAAACATGCCAGCAAATGTATTTAAATGAGCCTTTTTTATGTTTTTATTTAAAAGTAACCATACCACAAAGTGATAGAAGCACAACCCTCAGGAGTCTACGATCAATGCTCTCTGCCTACCTGTAGTTGCCCAGTTTGACCCAGACAATTTGTTTGTAGTGAGGTTTCTTCCCTGCCCTGCAATCATTGCAGGACCACGCGCCCTCGGGCATCTCCATCTCCAGACACTCCGGGTGGAAGGAAGCTGGGCATGTGTCGCAGCACAGCAACTTGCCTCCTACATTTGTATGGATGTAAACATGTGTGTATGTATGCGTGTGTGCATGCGTTGTGGGACGTGAGTATACAAAGAGAGGAGGAGTGTATGATTAGGTGATGCATCTTAATACCTGGACAAACTCTGAATCTCATTTGCAGACAAGCCTAAGAAACATACAAACGCTACAAATATTAAATTACATGTTTTCCACATCTAATGGGAGACCAAAAAGTGTTCTTAAGTAGCTAAAGCTACCAGAGTACCATTTGGTTATTATTCTAAATAAGAAAATAAACAGCAGGAGTTTTTTGCTTGAATAAGTGCTCCTGTAACGGCAGCACTGCATAAAAAAAAACAAAAAAACATAACAATGGTTTAAAACCCCTGCAAGTGGTTCTTAAGTTGGTTACGGTTTCCACTGAAGTAGTAACAGCATGTCTGGCAATCAGATTCAGAGCACTGTACCAAGACCAGTTTACGGGAAATACATGCGGCAGCACTGGAATAAAGTCAGCCAGCAAGTTAGAAATGAATCAGGGTTACGCTCAAATAACAGTATTGGCAATAAGCAGGCATGCAGTCCTGCCGGTGAAGCCCAATCACAGATCACGTCCTGCACAGACCAGCTTGCATGGAATCATGTTGCTATTCCAGGTATCTGTTGTAATGAAATATAATACTGACATCAAAATTAAAGCGAAAGTTCACCACTTTTATCCTGGGAACTCGTCATTGCTTAAATGTACACAGATCTCGTCCCAATTGGAATTACATTCCATCCAAGGCAGGTCAAAGCTCAAGAAAACAAAAGGGAGCCAAAAATGTCATATCATCTGAAACTTTCAAACAAAAATGAAATAAAAAAACAAAACAAAACAAAAAAAAACTTAGTTGCAGTCAGCATAAAGGAGGTGAGGCTGGACAAAGCCTTTCAAATCAAAAAACAAGCCCAGAGTGCTGAAGCAGAGAAGCAGTGCACCTCCAGCAGTGAGAAGATCCACAAACCACAAGCTAAGCTAACACAGAGCATCATACAGAGCTACTGCAAGGTGATGACAAGTTATATATTCAAAAAGAGAAATTGGGCCATCTTGTTTACGTTTTTTGCAAAGGTGCAACATATAGAGGTTTACCCAGATTGACTGGTTACGTGCAACCAACCTTAGAATGGACCTAATGCAAGAACCACTCACATTAACAGAATGGTGACACACGCGCATGAGAACTAATTTCACTAAAATGAGAAATCAGGATTAGTCTCAACTTAAGCCAAAGATCTCTCCATGTTCATATGTTTCTGAACAACTAACATAATGTAGTTTATATAACTGAAATTAACATTTACATTCAAATAAAAACACATTACTACAACAGACGTCATTATTTATAAAGGTATTTTACAACATTTAAAGAAATCTACTGCCATCTGTCTTCTGTTAATCAAGATTCAAGTTTGAAGTACTTTGCTTCACTAAGATAATTCAAACTCTCTCTAAGGTCATATAATCCCTACTTGGATATAGTGCTGTACAGAAATTAAAGGCACTTCAGATGTTTGTCCATCATGCAGGTATCTCATCGGCCCAGTTAATTCTTATTATGAGACCATCTGCCTAAACATACAGCAGGAGTAAAGACAGCAGCAGCAGAAAGAGGATAAATCTGCAGATTTGTGGCAGTTCTCCAAGAAGTTTCCAACAAACTGCAGGATAACTTAAAAAAACAATGCACAAGTGTAAAGGAGACAGAAGGTTGATCTAGTTTTTATATTTCATGAAGATATATGGCAACATTTTTTTTTGTGCATCATCACTTTAGAGCCTACTTCTGCACAGGACCTGCATAGTGTGAGAAAATCATTTCGAACTCAGATTCACTGTCAATGCCCCGCCACTTTCAGCACCAAGAGGGAGGAGGGTTATACAGTACGACCACCTGTTGTCATTTGACACAGGTTCAGCATGTAGCTCACTTGACACCTGCTGAAAAAGCAAAGCAGGTCACAAGTTCCTAAAAAAGCTAAGGAAGTGAACTTGACTTTGGAATATCTACAACATTACTTTTCTATTTCTACCTCCGTGCTGGTCTGAAAACACGTTGCTGGTATCTGCAGTTATATTTTCTGCTGGGGTTTCTGCTCCTCGGATGTAGCTACTGTACATTTTGAAGTTATCTTTTTAAATCTTTACATAAATAAAGCTCTCATAATAAAAGATTATGCAGAGAGCAGATGGCATTCAATAAGCTGACAGAAGCAACATGTCTTTTTTTTTTTTTAACTTGTCATAGTAGGAAAAAGCAGAGATGCTACTAATGATATTACCAATGACTCTGCTCAAGCCTCATATTTGGCCATTACAGTTAGATAAAGAGGCAGGAGGCATAACACCAGGACTCCATGGAGCTTATTACCACTTACATCTGCACTTTTCCAACTGCGACATGGTAAAACACAACATGCGAGTATTGTGACTTGTAATATTCTTCGTAAAAAACGCGGTCTGGGAAAAGGATCCCAAAAGGATTCTTGCATGAGGTCCACTCATCGCTTGAACTTGGCTGAAGTTACTTTGCGCCACTCTGCATTAAATTAACTGCATGTTTAAATCAGTTAATTAACTTTGCACAGCAAGGCTTTGAAATGAAAGATGTGTGCAAAAAAAAGGGAACTAAATCAGAATGGGAGCAGGCACAACACAAACACAAACTAGTGGGACAAAGGAGAAAGAGAAAAACTGTTCAATTACCTTTCCCAACATTCTTTTTGGTAGCTGACGAAGGAGAGGGAATCATAGGTAATTTCAACTCAGCACGATTTGACTCAGTCAGAAGGTAGTGGGACTTATAGGCATATGAACTTAATATGGTGTCAGTAAGGTCTTGCACTAACAGCCCTACACAAGACACACAGGAAGAGACGGGGGTGAGCCGCAGTCAAACTCGAAATTAGCCAAATTTCACAAAAAAGAGAAACATATATGCACAGCCTCATACACGCACAGTTGTAACAGAAAAAAGTCAAACTAAACGTTTGTCCCCTACACAAAAAGGCCAAACAATGCACTCAACTTATTGTTAAGTGTTAGGTCTAAACTGGCTAAAAGTAAGGAAAAAAGAACAAAAAAAAAAAAACAACTTTTCTCCCTCATCAGTATTCATAGAAAATATAATTCCTCTGAGTGAAGTGCAGTGTAACAGCCTGAGTCATTCATACTTTTAGTATTGTGATGGAAAACAAACATTACATCTCACAGCACTGCTATTCATGAACAACAACGCCAAACACCAAACATGTACAATATCTAGACTCAGTATGTTAGATTTCAATTTTCGCCCATGAGATGTAGGTGGAGCTGTGACTGCTTTGAAAAAAAAGAGGAAAATAGAGGCTGAAATGTTGAAGCTCCATTGTAAGGGACAAATAAAAATCCAGAAGAAGCAAAAAAAAAAATATATATATATATAAAAAAATAAAACATATATGATCTATTCGGGGGTCATTGCTGAAACGTGGCTGTGGTGATTGGGGGGGGGGGGGGGGGGGGGGGGGTCGTCGTGTGTACAGCTGTGAAACCTTACCTCTGGCGCACAGAAAGCACCATCCCACGTTGACGGGCGAGGTGACGAGGCCGTTCCTTTTGACGCTGCCGTGGTTGCTGCAGATCATGATGTGATGGGTGAGGATGACGCTGCCTGCCGCCATGCAGCTGTCGCCCGTGTGATAGGCCGAGGGACAGCGGATGCAACGAATCAGACGACCTGGGAGGGGAAGCAGAAGAGAAGAGGGTTGTTTCCACACTCAGTGTTGACTTTACATCAGGGGAAAAGTTATGACATATTGGTCATGCAGCAGCTGCTAACTTCCTCCAACTTGAGTTTATACAACGACGTAGATCTGATTCCTGAACGGGCTCAAGCTGAAATCAAAGAAAAAGTACAACCACTTGATCATTTTTTATTCCTGCTGGAGTTCAGAGATCTAAGAAACATGGCTTCACACTTGAGCTGCACAAATATTAGTAAAACAACTGGCAATGTGACCTTTGGACTTGAATTATTATTCAAGTGAAACTGAATTGAGAAGCTGGATGGGACTTGGGGTTTCTCTTACTTGGGCACCCAAAACATGACAAGGAGCCCCAAACTGCCAAAGATCACTGGCCAAAAAGGTAGAGATTTAATATTTTGGTCCATATATATATATAATTCTGCTGAATAAAACTGATAGAGAGAGACCCACTGGGATTGAATTGAAAGCATACATCTTCGTTCTCATGCCTGAACCCAGCATGCTCTGATGAAACAAACAATTACAGCCACTCCTGCCTCATACTGCTGACCCAGAACTGTGCACAAACATTGTTTCTAACCGGTTTTGATCCAGTCCACAAGTACTTTTGTCTGATAATATAATTATTGCCTTGTGAAAAGTGTGCCCCGAGTACAATTCTTTTTTTACCTTTATTTTTTTTACCCTTGCAACATAGTTTTAGGCTGTATTCACACTACCGCTGCTTAGTGAACCTTCCGCAGATAGCACGGTTTATTTTGAGCATTGTGAAAACTCATTCAGACTCTCGTGCAGACCAAAGAAGAAAACTCTAGTTTGCTTGAAACCTGTGGGTCTCAGTTCACGTGCAAGTGAACCCTGCATTTGCCTACAGTGTAAAAGCAAATGGACCGTCCAGTGAACCAAAGAGAGGGAGTGACATAAAGTGCATCATAGAGCAATATGATGGATACCTCGTAAAAAATGTATTATTAGGCTTCTGGTAAAAAAATTTTATTAGGTTTGAACAACAAAGAAAAACAGAAACCCCAAGACTGAATATATTTGGTGATGCTTCTTTATTAATGAGATGTTTTTGGTCCCACCAATGAGCCAGTCAGTGGTTGTTTCAGGGAAAATCGCCCCTAGCGAGCAGTTCTAACTGTGTGATGTTGTACCGGCACTTTGGTTCACTTGCATTGCAGGTTTTAGATGTTTCTCTGCTCTAAGACACCTGAATCAAATTAAATGGATCCAACAGCCTACGAAGTTCTGCTCCGTGACCCATTCATTTGAATCAGTTGTGCTGAAACAGAGAAACATCTAAAACTTGCCGGACTGTGGCTATTGAGGACCGAAATTAGAAGTAAAGTGTAGTGTGAAAGCAAACCAAATGAATGTGACATTTTTTTCTGCATTTCCTGCCCAATCAATCCAAGTTCCCCGGACTTTCCTGGTGTGGACGCACGCACACTCAGTGTATTGCAAAACACCGAAACTATGTTAGAAACTCTGCATGTTCTCGGTTTTTTCCAGATATTAACATTGGTATAATGCACCATGATCTAAAGACATTACCAGGAACATTACAATCATTCATTTTTCTCCAGCAGCCACCAGATGCATTCTACATTAACCAAGCTGAGTCCTTTTAGTTTGAGGTGGAACTGGATTTTTCAAACGAGGCCGTCACCAAACACTCAAAATATATCAGTAAGAAAAGAAAAAAACTGAAAGAAAATTAGACATTTCCTCTGAATATTCTTTAAGTTCACCGTTTCACTTATTTTCTTACATTTTTTTCTTAAATTTTCTTTAATCCCAGCCATCACTGCAAACAGGATAATGGAGAAACTGAGAGACTGTTGTACCTTTACTGGCTCGTTGGAGGTCTCTCTCCAGGCTGCAGGTTGAGCAGCTGTGCTGAGGGCAGCAGAAGCCCCCACCAGAATTGTTGGTGGTGCCTGGGAGTTTCCGGACGCAGTCTTCATGGTAGTAACACCCACATCCAGACACAGAGCAGCGAGTCACCTCCCGACCCACAGTTTTACAGCTAAAACAAGGATGATTGCCTAAAAAAGAAATGCCAAGAAGTCTGTCATAGTACAGAAAAGAACTCGGCTCAGGGGGTGGTGAAGACTGGTTTTTATCTGATTTACTCACCATTTCTACATTCCAAGCAGGTGTATCTGCCTTCAGGTGGGGAAGACAGGCCGAGACACTCCAGGTGAAACTGTCTGCTGCAGTCTCCCTCACACACCACCAGACCCTCTCCATACACCTCACAGATCTAGAAAACAGAGAAATGAGGTTACACCATCATAAAACTTAATCTGGGTGAGCTGGTTTTTTGGACAAACAACAGAAATCAATCTGACCTGGCACACGGTGTCTCTCTTGCCGGAGCCGCTGTCCTGGCGGGACAAGCCAGAGTCCACCGACTGAGTGTCTGAAGCATCTGCATCGGCTGCTGCTGGACTGTCCAGACTCTTCCCAAATAAACCCTGAAGCACAGGTGCAAAGTATTCGCTTTTTGTTGCATTGATATCAAATTTGGGCGAAGAGATGTTGAGTTTAAACAGCTTTTATTGTTTAGAAGTGAGAGGAAAAAAAGTCATTCAAATTTTAAATGTGTTTTCTGAAGCCTACCTGTGGGTCACTGAGCCCTCTGGAGTCCGAATCAGAGGTGTCTCTGTACTGTGATGAAGCCATCTCCACATCTGTTGATGCTCTGCTTCGTTTCTTTAGGGGCTTACACGCATCTGAGATCTCACTGGCTCCTAAAAGGTCACACAGATTGTATGGGGTTTGGGAACTTAAGGAGACACCGCTCATAGTTTTAGAGCCGATGTGAAAGAATGACCCCCTACCTTTCTGCGAACCTGTCCTCAGCGTGGTCTCTGGAGCCATCTCAGCCTGTGAAGAGGTTAAATGTGAAAGTTCATATTATTGAAGTGGTCTTTGTGTGTTTTTGATTTGTGTGATAACTCCTCGTGTTCTGTAGGAGAAAAGAGCTTTCCAGCTGTTAATCCTTCTTTGTAATTATTTCAAGTCCATTAGCAGCACTTTAGGATCTGATAAGCCCTAAAAGAATGGAAGCTGTTTCTCCAGCTGTGCTTTCTGAGCTCATACTAGGAAATTCTTCCATGCATGTTTTGCTAAGCAGTGCTATTTTTGGTCTGAACGGCAGGTTAGCTGAGGATGAGCGATACCTGTTCCTTTTTGGTTTTTTTCTTAGGGACGGGATCGTTGCCTCTCTCTGACTCAGACTTGCTCCTGACAGACCGCCGTTGCAGCTTCCTCTCCTGAGAACCTGAAAACAAAAAATATCGACTTGCTCTTCACACAGACTCCAGAAGCATTCCACAATGAAATATTCAGCAAATCCACTCGCTTCGTTTACTCACCTTGTGGACTACTGTGCTGTGATCCGGGAGAAGAGGTCTGCTGATTTCCTCCCTCGTCACTCCTCCGGCTGGCAGGGGAGCTTCTCCTCTCGTCCCCTTCTTCCTCCCCTTCATCCCCATCCTCCTCCTCTTCAGGACTCGGCTCGGGTTTAGCTCTGCTATCCTGCTGAAAGCAACATTTGGAAATCACCTGACAGCATGTGTCATGCCTCTATTGTTTGCATCTGCACTGAGGTACACTAACCTCAGGTGAGCAGTACCCCAGGTCAGGCTGCCTTGCCTCTCTTTCCACTCTCTCCTCCTTCTCCTCTTCTTTTTCCTTCTTCGGGGACGGAGCATTTTTTCTCTGAAGGAGAGGCCAGTCACACTTTGTGATCTCCACATTCAGCCTCTTCATGGTGATGGAGAGAGGCAGAAGCTTTCTGGCAGCGGCTGTTTTCCAGGCTCTGACTGGAGGCGGTGAATCCTGCTGTACTCGATCCTCACAGACAGCGTTCTGCTTGGAGGAGACCGTCTTTTGCGGGTCCCCCTTCTGGTTCTTCTCTTCACTTGAGGTCTGGGAGTTTGCGTTGTCATCCGTGTTTGAAATGCTGCACTGTCGCCGTGGCAGCTGCCTTCGCGGCGGCTGCTCTTTGTCGGGCAACTTCACGGGTCCGTCCTCCTTCTTGCCGACTGATCCGCTGGACCGCTGGTTTCGTTTCTCGGTTCTGATGTTGGGCTTCTTGCTCGGGGGGCCTTCGGTAGGTTCTGGGTCGACGTAAATGAAAGTGTAGTTGTCAATTCGCTCCTGGCGTGTCATAAGGAAGGCGTCCTCTGCGTGGCCCACGCCCACCTCCCACTGACTGCGCTCCCGCTGCGGGACAGGCTTCAGAAGCTAGAGAGAGAAAATAAAAAAAGTAAATTTTTGTTAGTTTAAACGATACACATAGGATTATTTAAATTAAGTATCATAAATGCCACAGTTTTAAGTCCTCAAATCCATAAATTGATGTATTCTGCTCTCAGATAACTGAGAATGATGAATGATATATTTATACATACTTTGTGCCTCTCAACCTGGTTTGTGGTTTTGCGCAGCGTCTCTGCCTGAAGCTCGTCAAACTGCTGCTTCCCCTGGTACATGACTATCCTCTTCTCGTGGATCCACGCTCGCTCGGCAACACTGCCGAAGAACTGGACGTGATATTCCCTGTGACCTGTGCAGCAGCAGAAGGGGGAACACAATTTGTAAAAATTTTACTTCTGAAGCAGCCGAAAGGAAGAAGGAAACCTGCTGATAAAGAAGACTGTTTTAGAATGGACAATACCTCTGGTGTTGATCCGAGTGTGCACCTTCATCTGAGGGTCAGAGGAGACCATGCAGGGCCACCATGGGTAGGTACCCACCTTGGACCACACCAAATCTCCGATTACAAACTCCTTACAGAAGCCCGTCTCTTGGATTACTGATGGATGATGAACTTTTGGAACCTAAGTATGAAAACAAACAAGTCACCGGTCAGAATCTACGCACAACTACAGCAGGTTTACAACAAACTACGATGACTCGTGTGCTCTTGCCTTTGGCGTCTTTGGTTCAGATTTGATGACGGTCTTCTGAGGCTTCTCTGCCTGGGCTGGCGGCGATTCTCTTGGCTGGGGCTCAATGTGGGTGTCCTCTGTCTGGCCCGTCGTACCTGCCTGTGTCTGGCTTGAATCCAGGTTTTGTTCCCGAACCTGAAGCTGCAGCCTCGCACTCTTTTTCCTTTTCTCCTTCTTCCTCTCGTGTCTGCGCTGCATCTGAGTGGCTTCATTCTTTTGAGACTCCTTTTAAAGATCAGGGAGAAAAAAATATTTTTTTTTGGTTCTTTAACTGCTGTTGAAGCATCAGTACATTTTCATTTGTTTTAATATAAATTTAGTATACTGAAATGTAAAGATTCTACAATATTTAGATATTTATTACCATAATACTATTGAAAGGTGCAATTCCATGTGCACTTACACGAAAATCATTGGATTTTAATATGTAGTGTCATTTCAAAGTGGTTGATTAAAGAGTTGAAACATGCAGCCGAGCACAAGAAATAATCTTCAACGATTCTGAAAATGGATTTCACAGACAAAAATAAGTCTGGTTTCAGGCACTAAAAAGCTATCTTTTTAATTTTATTACTCTCTGGCATTTTACAGTCTAAAACAATGATCAATGCACTCAACCATTAAACAAAAGGTGCTTAACAACCTTTCAGATGTCTCAGTAGTCCCCCAGCCCCCATTTTTCTATAGTTTTAGACTCAAATATTTGAAAAAAAAAAAAGAAGAAGAATCAAGAAGACAAACAAGAACAATTACAAAGTAAATGAGATGTAGCAGTACGGCAATATTTTTTCATTTGTTGTGTGACAATAAAAAAAAACTTCCCTTGCACTTAATTTTATTTATCTACAGACAATGAAGAATATTGGCAACCCAGGCAATATATATATATATATATATATATATATATATATTATATATATTTTTTTTTTATTTAAAAAAAAAAGGTGGCTTTCCCAGGCTTATGCTAATATAATAGATGACAGAGATGATTGTAACTTGAGAGCATGCAGAAAATGTGCAGAAAAACAAACTGGTGTGTCCAGTCGTTCATACTGATAGTCTACACATTCTTGTGAAAGCATGTGAGCCTGCGTGCATTACCTGCAGCTCCTGCAGCAGATCTCCACACAGCGCAGACTCAAACAGCGCTTTTCCGTTCTGATACGTTTTGATGATCTTGAGCTTGATTTCCGGGGAGCTGGTTTTCTTCAGCACCCCACCAGGGGTGTTGGACGGGGCGTGGGCAGGTTGGGATGAAGGGGTACTGTCCACAAGGGATGGAGGAGGACTGGAGGAAGGCAAGTGTAACGGGGGAGGAGGTGGGAGATTGTGGGTCATGATGTGAGGTGTCTGGGGCAGGTGGTGCTGAGAGGGTAGCGGCGGCGGTGGAGGACTCTGTGGCTGCGTGTGGCTCTGTATATGAGGCGGGTTTGTGTGGAAGGGGTGAGTATGGTGTTGGTGATGGAGGTGATGGTGGTGGAGGTGCGAATGATGTGTGGGCAGAGGGGGCGACACAGGAGACAGAGGTCTCTCTTGGAGACCTGGACCTCTCAGGACCGTCCCCTCCCCCGGAAGGAGCCCATGCTCTCCATAGCTACGTATGGCCCCGTAACCGTTAGCGGAGCCGTTGGGGAACTGTGAGTACATGGAAAACTTGGCCTGCGGCTCGTACATGCCCAGACCCGGCGGGTAGCCATTCGGGACCTGCGGCATGTCCTCGGAGGCTGGCGCCGGGTATGGAAACTCTGCATCCAGGGCAGCATCGTAGGAGGGACCACCATCCTCACCCGGGTCACTGCCGGTGTCACAGGTGCCTTCCTGTCTGATGTTGGCTGAGTCAATGAGCTGAGGGGGTTGCTGAATTGTATTTCCCATGATCCCTTGCATGAAAGAGAAGGAGAAATCCATTGTTGGGCTCCTGCATCCTTAACTGTCTTTTTCTTTGACTGGACCTGTTGACAGAAACGTGCGATACACATCGTCACTTCAACAACAGCCATTTACCAGCGAGAGCCTCACATCTATCCTTTCGAAGATAAGAGATGACCAGCTTAACATAACAAACATCAAACTCCTCACTTCTGCAGCTTCTCCTAACATTACTTATAAATCCAAGTGACCATCAGATACTGTGTATGCTGCAGACTGCACACGGTAGACACACAATATTTCACCCAGTGGCATAGAAACCTGCCACCAACCGCTGGCTCTAGTTTGTGGCAAAATGATCAAATAATAAATGAAAAGATAACTTAGTAATCCTTGAAGGCCTGAAGGAATTTATGTCAAAGTGTTTAAGAATATTACCAATACCATTATCTCAAATTTAAAAACCTGACAGCAGTATAAAAAGGAGGGAGATTTTGGTTTCAACTTTGATGCAACATCCAAACAAAGAGCATCTCTCCAATCAAACATTAACTCTTAATGAATTAAGCTGAAACAATTAGCAAATTTTATCAACTGAAATGTGGTTTGGGCTGAAAAAAACCCTGGTTCCTACATCTAAAAACACAAGTGTGAGCTCAAGTTTTTATAAATAGCATCTAGATATGTTAACTTGAGCTCTGAGGAATTGTACTCATGGACCAAATGAATATTGGATGCAGTGAGATTATTATTTAGTTGCTGTGTGAACAACCAAATAATTAGTTAGATAAATAATAAATAAATAACTAAATAATAATAGGCACTCGTGCTTGGATTTTTTTTTTGGGAGTACCTTGGTTAAGTGCTGTATATGTCTTTATCTTGTTCTGCTTTCAGAAATCAAGTTCTGTGTAGCCTGGATATCAGAGCTGTGGTACTCCAACAAAAACTGGGATACTGTGACAAACACAATCCAGGTTTCTGAATATTCCCCACAGATTAAAAATAGTGGCTAAGATGACAGGGAAATTAGACACACCACGCACACTTGATCAAAAACCTGGATGCTATAACAATGCAAACATGAACAACCTGATTTCTCCCGTCATATCCAAACATAATATCCAGGATATGATCAAAACTAGAAAATTAATGTCCATGTAAATGCTGGGCAGTCTGGATGTATGCCAGTGAACAATCACTGAACTTGTAGGGTGAATTTGACAGCCAAAAAACCATATCTTTTATCTGAAACTTGGTGTTAAATTGCAGACATACTGTATTTACTATTGAGAGGTTTCGCAGGTTCTTCTTCAACAGCCATTTGTCATGAGAGCAGCGCCTCTCTCTCCAAAAGCAATAGATCATTTAATGTTATTACTTCAACGCAAACACATGGTGGACTGCTATCACAAACAAAACAAAGAGCTGCTGCCAGAGGCTGCTTTGCCCTTTTATTCGTGACACTTTTAATATCTGTGATGAGTGATTAATCGGGTGAAAAGGGTTAAGTGAATTGGACTAATCCACTCATTGTCGTCCAATTTGCGAGCACGCTGAGGCAGTTCAGCAAGAAAGGTGAATAATGTAAACATCCATACGATGTCAATTAGCAGTCACTAACTACCTCTATCGACTATAAATGTTAATTTTGGGGTTTTAGGTGATATGGTAAAGAATAACATCTGGCTGTTGCTGCGTATTTTTTTTTTATCTTAAAACGACTGCGCAGACCAAACTATTTAACTGAATGATGTTGTAGCTTCCAGCGATGCTAGCTCCAAGCTACCTGAAATCAAAAGGGGCCAAAATTGAGAGATGGGAGCAGAATAAAGAGGTAGAAAACCAAGCACAAAACAAACATGTGCCTGTTAGTCTTTAGTCAAACAATATCTAGCTGATTCTATTTGTGCATTTAGGCGCAGCACTCAAGAAACAAGATGAAAGGAGAAGCTAATGTTGGCTAGGCTAACGTTGCACTGCCAATATGGCTGCCTGTGCCCCTTTAAATCAAATTGTCTGCCGTGATTATACCTCCATCGCTGGCGGTTTGGAGGAATATGTGCCCAGAACAAGCTAGCTGCGAGCAAAAACCTTCCGTGCAGAGGCAAAGGGGGGAGAGCTAGCAACACAGAGATACGACAAACACGCTTGTCGCTACGGAGGACAGCAAAGGAGCAGCACGGATTTTGATGCCGAGTCGAAAGATGCAGGGAAATAAAAAGATGTCAATACCTTCAGCGTGTCCCATTCTAAACACCTACATCAGCCAGCAAAAAGTCCTCGTTTAATCTATAGGGAGAAAAAAAATCAAAATAATAAAAAATTATCTTGAAATGTTGACAAAGCTCTAGCCTTCCCTTTTCGTTTTAACGCAATTCTCAACAGAGAGGGAGGAGGGGGTGTTACGCTATCTGGTCGCTACCCAATCCCAAAGCCTGGCTCTTCCTCAATGTAAGGACCCAGCATTTAGTCAGAACCCTGTTGGAGACAGACACGTTCAATTCTCGCCTCTTCCTGTCGACTTAATAATAACCTCTAGCTCCCTCTTCCTCTGGTTTCACAAAAGCGCTCTGTTTGCTATTAAGGCCCGCTCCCTCCTCAGCTCAGCGCCAAATTACACAGATGTGGGCTGCAGGGGTCAACAGAGGCACTCCGGGATGTGTAGTTTACTTCACAGGGTCACACTGAAACGGGGGGTGAGCAGAGCAGAGCATAAAATCCAGCAGACTACATTAAAACTCACACCTAAGCTCAAATGAAGGAATAAATTAATGAGGCTTTTAATTTAATAGAGTTTTATTAAATGAAAAAACACGAAAAAGCCCGGGTGTGTGTGTGTGTGTGTGTAGCTCGGTGTAGCTGTCTCAATATGCATTAGAATTTAATAATAGTACCCCCCCTCTCTAAGTAGGACTTGTGACCACTTTGAGCAGAACGTCATGCCAATACAGTAATTACGTTTGCACCAAGGTCTCTGATTGGTTTTTCAACGCCTCCTCGCCTGATCTGCAGCTGAGATGAGGTGGACAGACCTCTCACTTGGTTTCTTTTTATGTATCCTGTAGTCCTTAGACTGGAAGCGATGATGCGCATTGACCTGATCATTGACTGTAAAAATAGGACCTGATATACAGTATGTAATGGGAATCTGAAAGCGTCTCACTTTTGCATTTTGTATTAATTACTAAGCATATGAGAAATTATACTGGGTCTTGCACCACAGGTGAAACCTGCTGTTAACCCTCTTTAATTAGCCTATCACATGGGTATAGAGACAATACTGTGATGAACTTTCCACTGCAGCCCGCTTACTTTCAATCGGATGGTAGTGCACTGAGAAAATCGGAGACCCCCCCCCCCCAGCATTAGTCATGCTCTTATAGGTATAGGTGCCGGGATTGGCCTAGAAGCTCCCTGTCTGATGTGGTAGTTTGAAGCACTATATATCTCCATTACTTGTTTACAAAAGTTCTCCAATTGCAGAAAATCTATGATGACTCTGTAGTTGTGGGATGTATTACCAGAAACTTGTTGACAACTCTGTGATGTTATCCAGCTAGGAATCATCTACTCCAAAATGCTACTGAGTTCAAGATGAAGACAGATTTCAGAAGGGAGAGATCTTTGACCAAGCCTGCAATCATTGTGAATAAGAAGGTTGACACTGTTGAACATGACCTATACTTGGGCGTTCATCTGAACATGTAGGACTGGAGGACTAAGAATGCTGCAGCAGACTTTATTTCTTTAATGTGTGCAGTAAGATGGCATAGATCTACCACTCTGACAAATACCATCTATTTGGTTTCCCAGTGGTAGGTGGCTGAGGTGGGCATCAGTCACAGATGTCAACAGGTACAATAAACTTGTTCAAATGTTAAGATAGATAGATAGATAGATAGATAGATAGATAGATAGATAGATAGATAGATAGATAGATAGATAGATAGATA
>JAOXYM010000012.1:4292930-4314365 GCA_028567055.1 Leptatherina wallacei | reverse complement strand
CAGCATGATGATAATTACCAGGCACAGGTGGAAACAATCAGGAGCCTGGTCAGCGGAGCACCAATCAGACCATGACAACCACAGCAAGAAATCCTCAATGTGCGGATATTTCATTTGGATATTTAATGTTTTTAGTTAGATATGTTGGAAAACAAAGATGTGGAATTATTCATCCAATTTTTTGTGGGGACAGCTTCCTTATTAATGTGTACATACATATTCATGACTTCATATTAATTGCTTGGCAGAATCTTTACAGCAGAGCTCAAGTGTACAAAGTTAACAAGCTCATAGAGCTTCGATAACATGTGTTGAGAAAAAGAAAAAATAAATATGATAAATGATTAAATAGTATTTACATGTTCTTATATTTTGACTACTTAAATTTGCATTTCTTTGTTCTTTTTCTGCAGAACAAAGATGAAGCTGACTGTACCAGCCATCTTGTGTCTCTCTCTTCTTTTGATTCACTTTCATTTCTCACTGGCTGGCAAAACAGGCAGTCTTTTTAAGAATCTATTTAAGAAGCCTCCCAAAACAAAAACGAATCTGGACTCCAAGACTAAAGATTCAATCCTTAAAAAAGCTAAACAGCCACAATTTAATCAAGGAGGCTACCCTCAGCAACCAGCAGGAGGGTATCCACAAAATCCAGCTGGAGGCTACCCTCAGAATCCAGCCAGACCAGGGGGATACCCTAACCAAGGAGGCTACTACCCTCAGCAACCAGCTGGAGGCTATCCTCAGAATCCAGCCAGACCAGGGGGATACCCTAACCAAGGAGGCTACTACCCTCAGCAACCAGCTGGAGGCTACCCTCAAAATCCAGCCGGAGGCTATCCTCAGTACCCAGCCCGACCAGGAGGTTACCCCAGCTATGGAGGCTATCCTCAGAACCCAGCACAAGGCTATGGAGGGAGCTATGGCAGTTATGGAAATTATCCAGGTAGTTACATTAACTACAACCCAAACAACAGAATCTTGAGCCCTCACTATGGTGGCAGCTTTGGATATGGGGGCCATGGAGGTGGCGGTGGCTCTCCCTTCTCCCACTCAGTTCAGGCAATGGGATATGTGCCATCTGATAAATCTAGAGGGTTTGGACGTACTGCAGTAATGGCAGCAGCTGGAGGGGCGATGGTAGGAATGGCTTTGGGCTATGGGTTGGGAAGGTTCCCTCATCCTCATTTCCATTTCCACAGCCCCCAAGAGGAGTACTTCTACAACCACTACATGTACAAGAAATATGGGACGAAATCCACTGATAGCAATGACTACAGCAGAGACTACAAATATAGCCAACCCCCTGAGACCTTTGACAGCTACATGGCTTCCTGCATGAAGAGAACAGACATCCTGCCCATTAAAAATCCAAAGTCAGAGAACAAACCAGTAGTCACTACAACAAAAACATCCACAACCACCACAGCAAAAACCACGACTACGTCTGCACCAGTTACTGGCAGTGGCAGCAACACAACTAATAACACTGCAGCAGTAAACTCGTCATCCACCACACCCTCAACTCCCCAGTCCCTGAATAAGTCTGAGGCCGATTCTGCACCTCCAATGGCTTCACAGGTTCTCAAAAATGATGATGATGATGATGATGATACAGTCAGCATAGTGGAAATTGGCTATCCAGAACTGATCAGACAGTTGAAGGTCAAAAGGTGTACCGAGCTTTACATAGTCTATTCTGAAAAGCACCTGAAGAAAATGACAACATCCACCAGCAGTGGGGTGGATGGACTGGAGATGAGCTTGCGAGGGCTTTTAACTGTGCTCGCCAGCTCTACGCTGATGCTACTGAACAGCAATATGTTAATGCTGTTGCACTGAAGGCCTTCTTTAATTGTGAAGTGATGGAGAAATATATCACAGAGATAAGGTACAAACAGTGCAGTAAAGAGGCTCTTGGGAAGGATCAGCTGTTAGGTTCACCACCTTGGTCTGAGTCTAGACTGAAACAGAATATATCATGGCCATCAGCAGATGTAGCCTACTTGCGCTTGAGTAGCAAGATGAGCTTTGGACAGATTTTTAAAAACCTTATTTCCAAAACAGTGGGTATTACATGTCAAACTGAAAAGAAAAAAGGATGCAACCTTAAACATTTTTTAAGAAATAGCACAAAGATATCATCTATGGTATATAGTAACATTAAAAAGAAGAAATCTCTGTAGGCAACGAAGGCTGAAAAACCAAAACTGCAATTTATCAGGCCTTCAGGGAGCACAGCAGGGACGCATTCACATCAGGATAGTCTCAGTTCGAATGGGCGGGAAATTAAGACATTTTTTTGCACCTTCGTTTGGTTTGTTCTCACGCTGGACTTTACTGGAGTGGACCAAACGGCCTGAACAACATCATGCAGTTACAACTGCTAGGGGCGAAACGTTGTTGACCAAGAAGAAAGAAGAAGATCTGGCTCATTGATTGGCCAGGACTGAAAACGGCTTGTTAACTGCAAGAAAACAACAAAACAACAATAAATGAATCAAATCAAATCAGATTTTATTTATAAAGCACTTTTCATACAAAAAGTAGCACAAAGTGCCCCAAATCTATAAACTTATAATTTAAAAACCCACACCTGATCCCTCTCACACAGACGCTCATGCACACGCAAACAACACACATGTAACTCCCTCCCCCATTTTGCAAAAAGCATCAACTCTAACTCGTAGTTTCTGTCACTAACTGAAATATACTGTAACTGACATATATTTAAAAAAAATAGAAATAGAAATAAAAAACAAAGACTTGGGGTTTCAATTTATACTTTGGTGTGCAAACCGAATGCAATTTTCACCTGAATCTGTCTGTGAGCTATCCAAAATGTAGTGCTATCATGCGTCCTACATTACTTCCTCTCTTTAGTTCACTGGATGGTCCGTTTGCTTTCACACTGCAAGCAAACCACTTGCCAGTGAAATGAGACCCTGGTTTTCAAGCAGACCAGAGTTTACTTCTTTGGGCTGCATCAGAGTTCGATTGCACGTTCACGCTACTCCGAACGAACTGTACTTTCCGTGGTAGCAGATCAGGGTTCATTTAAAATGGCCCAAAAAGCGCCAGTGTGAATGCGCCCTAAAACAACTAAATATAGATTCTCAGTTAACATCAATGCAAAGCAAGTTTAAAATGAAAAAAAAAAATAGATTCATAAATACTCCTCTTTTCTGCTCTGATTAACTGAGGTGAGCTGGAAAACTGTCCTCTGGTTCGAAGAATTAAAAATAGACTTTTTGGGGGGTTTTAATGGAAGTTGTGTCCTCTAAACTAAACAGGAAAGGGACCCACCAGCTTGTAATCAGCACACAGTTCAAAATCCAACATTTGCGATGGGATGGGAGGGAATTAGTCCAAATGGTACGGCTTACTTGCACATGTGTGCAGGGCAGACACAATATATACAGGCTTTAAGGTAGAATATGCTGGAATCCAGACCGTCTTTTTCAGGCAGGGTCTTGCTTATTTAACCAAAATGATACCAAGCCACTGTTGTGTGTTCTGCATGTGTTACTATAATCATTTCTTGAAAACAAAACACTGCTGAGAAATCCTATCAATCAATAATATGAATATGTATCTATACTTACAGACTTATATACTAACCTGGTTAACTAAGACTGAGAATGGTAATATGTGCACATGAACCTGTCAGCATTTACCTCAAAGCATGGTGCCAGTATGCCTCACAAAGACAGCTGTAGACTTAGACTCTTGTTTTATTTATTCAGGAAATCTGACCAGTGTGTGTGTCAAGGGGATTAGTTTGCACTCTGGTGTTAGTGCTGGCTCTGTTATGGAGCTGAGCTTTTGTAAATACATTGTTTCGCCATTACGGATAAACGATATTAGTTTAGTGTGTATGTGTATATTTTATTAACATAAAGGCAGATGGTGTTGAGGGCAGTTTAATTTTTTAAAAACTTTCAAAAAGGAGCAAATATAACGCGCAGTAATAGTATTATGAATTAGATAATATCAATGTTGTGTGCTTCAGTTTCAACATGTTTAAAGTATAATCGCACCTTAATGTAATTACTGCAGGTTTAAGTGAAATACAGAAGTTGAATGCAATAAAATCCTGTTTTAGGCTGATTACATTTATCAATGTTTATATTATTTTGGCAGCTCTGCCTAAAAGCCTTCATGTTATTATTCTGTGTCATCGCTGCAACTTTATTACTTTATACAGGGTGTTTGGAATATTTTTCTTTCTCCCCTCTCTGGGTATGATTGCAGAAGTGCTCTCACAGTGGAAGACCCATGAGGCGCTTGAATATTAGACAAGTCTATTTAGCTGGAGACTAGATAAAGCCTACATTTTTTTCTTACATTGTGTTATACATGTTAACAGCGCCATGCTGCCTGGAAACTGATTCCTCTCTTGTGACATGCAATCTTCAAACAAGTTTCTTCATGTATTATTCCCTCAATTTGATTTGTTATTCAGTTTAGACTGGAATTCAAATGGTTAAAACTAAGTCTCTAAAGTGTTGTTTCCTTTTTTTCCTCTGTTGACAATACCTGCATTATTATAAGGAAGCCACTATAACCACAGCAATAATAATCGCCTTTTAGTTTTAAAAAAGAAATCTGATGTGAGTATAGGTTTACTGAATAATTAATTCCAGTCAGGGTTCAGTGTCCTCAATAAACATATTGATGAAATAATAAAAAAAAACTCTTAAAAGCATCCACAACCACTCATTTCCTCTCCCGAAGCTCATTTAGCCAAGTTTCCTTTGTGCAGCAGCTAAGAGCTTTTGTCTTAGCATGCTCACAACAAAGTGTACTTTTGTCAACATCATAGTAGTTGATCAATAATAGATTAGGAGAAATTGTTTGTTTAGACAATCCTAAGTCAATGAAATGGTCAGTAATGAGTCACAAGTTCAGTGTGGGGAGAGAGAGGTTTGTCATTTACCAAAAGATTTGCAATTGGTTGCATTGTCCTTATTGTCAGTCAGGTTGAAAAAAATTATCAACGATGACACGGTTCGATAAGAATTGAGATTTTGCACCAGGTTTATATTGTATTGAACAGTAAAGGTAGTCATACCAAATATTTACTTTCAGGTTTTTCAGAATTGTGCAGAATTAAGGTATATAACATATTTCCTTTTAACTCTAAACTAGAGTTATTCAGCTAGGGACATTTGTGTGGTGTTGTTTATTGGATTGGAGGAATAAGCTGTTTGGCATGGACAGAGAAAATTTGACAAATTTGTCAAGGGTGCAACCCACATACTCAACTCCGCTGCTCATTCCACAAATGCATTTTCTTTACAAATGTGGCTTCATTTAAAAGGGAAATGAAAAAGCTTTACAACAATATGAGATTTATTGTCAAGAAACATAGATTTCCTTACTTTTTGTGCTAATTTTATATCTTATATAGAAGAGTAGAAGGTAAAAGACTTTTATATGGTACATCACTTTGTTAAATGACTGATGTACAATATTGCTAAGAAAAAATTGAAACCAGTAAAAACAAAAACAAACAACAAACAAACACAAAACATGAATAAACCGGCTTAATCCCTTCCAATCTTCCACCCCACTGTACCAGTGTTTGTGTATTGTGAATTTCCACAAGTCCACATCATCACATGGCGCATGATGTTGGGAAATGAGTCTAGCTAAGCCCCGCCCCCATGCTCGGTTTCCATGCGACCCACATCTCTCGTGCGCTGCTTTGCGTCATTCAGTCGGTGAAAAAACAGCTTCCGGACGGTTGAAACGTTTGCATTTACCGCGAGTAGGCACTCGACTGGGGGCCTGCTGAAAGAAAATAAAGAGAAAACTGCACAACCAAACAGCCCTCACTCAAGGTAAGCTAGAATTTAAAGCAGCCGCATCATTCAAGACGTCATTGAGCAAATAAAACGCTATTCGTCCAGTCCTCGCGCGACCATAATTAAGTTTTCTAGACTGCAATGCAAACGAAGTCACCTTTTTAATAAAAGCCATATTATAAATGAATTCAGCGAATCTCTGACTGTGAATTGTTAATAATGTAATTACTAGAAGTGTGTTGTAAATATTGAATACACTCTGGGTTGTGGTGTTCGGAGTAGCTTTCTCCTTTTTATCTTCTTGATCTTGAGGAGATGCATCAAATGCACATCAGTATTCTCCTCACTAACCTTGCTGGGTGGGTTATGGTGAGCTGTTGGTGTGTGCAGTATAGGTCTCAGGCTGCTTCATAAACACTCTCTCATCTTGACTGTGTTTATATGAAAACAGCTTCTGCATGACATCAACCGCAAAAAGCGAGAACACCTGCAGACGGAACCACAGTCGGCTGCCATTTCACTTTTCTTTGTGATGGAAATGTTGACATTAATAACATTCCATTTGCTTAGCTGGTGTTATCCCAGACATGAACATAAACAACTTTTGTAACCTTGAATGAGGAAATTTAAAAAGATGGTTATTTTGCTGGATGTATACAGGATCTAATCACCATTTCATCAAATGTGATGAAGATGAAGAAGTTATTTTATTACCAATGGTAATCAACTGAATATTTCTTAAGTTTTGAATAGAAATCCAGATAAAAAGTACTCCAGTTCTGCTTATTGATTTATAAGCCAGGCACTCAGACAAAGGCGCCTGAGCAAGTGAGGAAAAAGCATCTTCATTATTCAATTAAAGTTCTGGTTTTCCCGCTCCCACTTCATTTTCATTCAGACATCACCAATGCAGTTGAGAACCGGACTGTGCATCTGACATCTCTTTACACAATTTTTTGAAGCAGCTTAAATATGGTGACCATATCAGTGTGTCATCAAACTCCAAATTGCTTAGTCATTTTTGTCCAGTGTTGGTAGAAAAAACAATATTTTGTCCTGGTATTTCTTCATAATTGTGTAGCACTCATTTACAAAATGTGGTTTGTACAGTCATGTGGTTTTAATGTCTTAATGTTTCATATAAAATGCAATAAATATGAAAATATAGGCTGTTTTTTTCTACCAACAAAAAGCACTGGGACATTTATATTGTCCTGATGCAAGGCTGCATGGTGCAGTGGGAGTGGTTGTATACGTGAATGTGAAATAGGAAACTGTGCTTAATGCTGTTATGTGAAGGAGAATGCTTCCTTACCTGAATTTGCAAATTGTTTGTGTAGCTCATTGGCTTAAGGAGTGTGCTGTTAATAAGAATCTTTGTGTTTTCATTTTCTTAAAACAATGTTGTTATTTGGAGAAGATGCTAGTCCTCCTAAATGCTCTGTGTAGCATTGCACTGTTTGTAATCTACAGTTTCATTATTAAGATATAAATAACCTTTCGACAAGATCTTGTCGGGTGCAGGAAATTTGCTTTGAACTACATTTTGTTTCAGCTAAATTTGCTTCAACTTTATGGAAATAACTGTGCAATTTCCCACCCTGAGATGTACACTCACTGGCCCCTTCATGATGTACATCTTGCTGGTACCGGGCTGGACCCTGTTTTGCCTTCAGGACTGCTTTAATTCTTTGTGGCATAGATTCAAGAAGGTGTTGGAAACATTCCTCAGAGACTTTGATCCATATTGACATGATAGCATCACACAGTTGCTGCATATTTTTCGGCTGCACATCCATGATGAGAATCTCCCGTTCCACCACATCCCAAAGGTGCTCTAATGGATTGAGATGTTGTGCCTGTGGAGGCCATTGGAGTACATCCTCATGTTTAAGAAACCAGCTTGAGATGATTTTAACTTTGTGACATGGTGAATTATCCTGCTGGAAGTAGCCATCAGAAGACGGGTACACTTTGGTCATAAAGGGATGGACGTGATCAGGAACAATACCCAGATGGGCTGTGGTGTTTAAAAAAAAAAAAAAAAAGCTCAGTTGGTACAAGGGTTGCAAAATTCCAGGAATTTTTAAAGTTGGAAACTTTCTATTGGAATTAATGGATATATATGGGAATTAACTGGAAATTTACAAAATTGAAGGTTTATTCCCTTTACAGTGAACTTAAACATAGTTGAGGAAAATATGTTGTAGCATAATGTTGTAGCAAACTTGAATATCAATGCTTTTCAATCACATGCACACAGCACGCTGCTTACTGCAGGGCTATTGAGGCCACACACCCCCTACATACATTGTGCGTTCCTCCATCGCATGCACTGATGACTTCTTCAACCCTGGAGTCATGAGGTGTGTGTGTGTGGGGGGGCTGAGTAATATTTTACTCAACATTCATGCCTTTGCATTTCAATGAAAGAACTGATTGTTTGGTACAAGAATGAAAAATTTAAAGTTCTGTTCTGAAATAAAGGAGTTGAAATGCCATGTTTTTTTAAATTGTTTTATTTTGCATGGATGTCTACCCATTACAAAACAAAATCTTTATATTTATGTTTGGATATGATACAGTTTGTTGAAATTAAACCCCAAATTACAGTTAATTCCCATCAATTTACATAATTCCTGTGGAAAGTTTTCAATTTGGAATATTTTCAAAATTTCCCAGCTTAACTTCCCAAGGAAAGTTTCTGTAAATTTACCAGAACCCGCCCCCCTTTGCATCCCTAGTTTGTACTGAGGGTAAAAGTATGCCAGGAAAGTATCCCCCCACACCATTACACCACCAGCAGCCTGAACCATTAATACAAGAAAGGATGGATCCAGGCTTTCATGTTGATTACACCAAACTCTGAGTTAATAGACCGTGCTAAACACGGTTAAAAAAAATGCAGCACATTAGCTTAGTACTGTTAAATAATACTGTCTAAATATGAACATAAACTGTATTTTTCTCCTGTTTCCTTCCATACAGAGTGAAGATGAAGATGAATTCCTTGGGCGTGCTATGTCTGTTACTTCTTTTGTTTCATACCCCTTTTTTACTGGCCAAGAAAGGGGGATTTGGGAAAAGCTTTACCCATAAAAAGTCCTCTCCATCCAACCGAGGTAACACACATACAAATACAGCCAAAAAACAAAACCAAGGTTCCAACTCTCATGGTGGATATCCCAAACAGCATGGACATAACAACCAAGGAGGCTACCCAGGTGGGGCAGGGCATCGAGGTTATCCTCAGCAGGGTGGAGGAGGCTCCCCATATGGAAGAGGTTATGGAGGTCATGGTGGATATGGAGGTCATGGTGGGTATGGAAGTCATGGTGGTTATGGAGGTCATGGTGGTTATGGAGGTTACCCAGGTGGATACATCAACCATAACCCAAACAACCAAATCCTGAGCCCTCAGTATGGTGGTAGTTTTGGTTATGGGGGCTATGGCAACAGGGGGGGCTCTCCATTTTCCCAGTTAGTCCAGTCAAACGGGTATTATCCTGGTCCCAAATCCAAAGGGTTTGGGCGCAGTGCAGTTATGGCAGCAGCTGGAGGGGCTGTGGCAGGAATGGCCATAGGCTATGGGTTAGGAAGGTTCCCACGCGCTCCCTTCCACTTCCATAACCCCCGGGAGGAGTATTACTACAACCAATACATGTACAGGGAGTATGGGAAGAAGTCCTCTGACACCAACGACTACAGCAGAGATTATTCTTACAACCCACCCCTGCAGACCTACGATAGCTTCATGGCCTCCTGCATGAGTAGAACAGATCTTCTACCTACAACCAGTCAAAAGCCAAAACACAAACCAGGTGCTAGTTCCATAACCTCAGCTGAACCAACCAAGTCAGATACAGTGGCTTCAGCTGCAGACAGTGACACCACCAACAACACGGCAAAAGCTAACAGCAGCGCAGCAGAAAGCCCTTCAACCTCTGCACCGTCGACTTCCCGCCCGTCCAATCAGCCAGAAGCCAGTCCTGTGCCTCCAACCTCGCTGACCGTTAACAGTGCTGAAGATGACGACACAGTCAGCATTGTGGAGATTGGCTACCCAGCATTGATCGAGCAGCTGAAGGTTAAGAGATGTGTAGAGTTGTACATGGTTTACTCCGACAAGTACCTAATGAAACAGACTGGAGCCAAAGGACTGGCTCAAGGACTGAAGATGGGTTTCCAGGGGCTTTTAGCTGTAGTTTTCAGTACTGTACTGATGCTAATTAACAGCAATCTGCTAGTGTCTCTGCATTAAAGTCTTGATTTGCAGGGGAAGTGACCGAGAATGTGCCACTACATACAAAATGAGTAAATCGATGGAAATGACTTAGGGAGAGAGGAAACATTCACTGTTAAACAAATTTTTCCACATTTCTCACACAGAATCTCAAATCTTTTCCATTTTCTTTTCAAGGAGGACCATTAGTTTAATTTCGTGACCATTGAGGCCATGAACAGAGTAGTACTTAACTGTATTGTGTGTTAATTGAGAAAAAAGATCCTTATTTCATTTTTGGTTATTTTTATGTTAACTTGTTTTACTCCAAACAACACGCAGTGTCATTCCAGTGTACACAAGAAAGGCTGGGACTGGCTGGCAGGTGTCAGGGAAAAGTAGTAAACCTCTTTGCAATGTTAAAAGCAAACTTAATCACCAACTGTTTGCTTGCGTTTTCCACTGATCAAATATGCTGTACGGTTTTACAGTTAAATGCTGAACTAGCAGAGCTTAAATTTGAGTAAATTGGGCAAAAAGGCTTCGCAGTGAGACTAAATTGAGCTTCATGGAATAGTCGTATGCAGTTGTAAACATGGTGATTACATGACAACCTTGAGAAAACAAAGAAATATTCAAACATCATAGTTTAAACACCTAGAAGGTGGAATCCAGTCTTTTGCAAAAATGTACTAAAATTCAGAGCTGGCCTTTGTTTGGTGATACTAACTACTACAGAAATGTGTGTCTCTCCATGTTTCATTGTTATTTACAGTTTTATATACAGATTATTACTTTGACAACAAATTCTTTACTGATAGAAAATTGATTGATGCTGAGGAAAAACTGGACTTCATATCAGAACTCTGTGTTTAAGAAAAGGGGGGAACAATTTTCCAAAAAGTACTGTATTAAGAAAGTTAAAAAAAGAGAAATGATCGATACATTGTACACCAATACTCGCCATAAACACACACACAATGATCTGCTTGTTTTATTGAAGTAGCTCAAGAAATGATGAGTGGCTCTGCTTATTTCTGAATGTAATGTAATGTGTGTTCTGGGGGAAACAAGTTGGTTTTATTTTGAATTTTATCTGTTTTTTTTTTCTCATTGTTAGTCTTTTATGAAAAGATGGCTGATGGGTCTTTGACTTCTAAACCCAAAGAAGCATTTTTAAGCTGCTTCATGGTTTGGTCTGTGTAAATACGGAATAAGGAACATGCTTTAAGTGTGATATAATAGAATTTTTGGGACATTGGGACAGTTCAAAGAATTAACGACAAGTAATACACTGAATGATCAGGCTTCAGGACACTTGTCCGTTATTCAGTTAATCAATCACCTATCAGTGCTATAGACAGAAATTTGATATTGTAAGCATGATTAATTGTAACGGATCATAATTATTCACATATTAACGACTTGGCATAAGTGGACTGTTATCATTATGAAAACCTCAAACCACAGTAATCAATTATCTGGTATAAGCATGCTCATACTCCTTAAATGATTTACTTAGACTCAGTTACAAAGAGCCCTTTCTCAGAATATTTCCCAAACTTTTTCTACCATTTCTCCATCTGACTGTGCTTTGCAGACTATGTTGTTTATTTTCTGTTCTTTTCTCTACTTGTACTTCCTGCCGCACAGTGTCTTGCCTCTATCTCCACTCTCCGGAGTGGTTTGTTATCGCAGAAGTGCTCTTAAACACCACACGTACTAATTTCTGAGCCGAGTTCATCTCCAAACCTAAATGAATGTTATCTTACGTTATCATTTGTATTTATGTGCTGTGCAGTATGTCATATTTTATTTTTCCAGTCGTAGAAGTTGACGGCACTCTCTGGAGTTTTTACTGCAAATGAACCATTTATCTGCAAAGCATTCAAAATGTCCTCATAACACTGGAAAATATTTGACATGGTCGTTGGTCCAAAATAAGTTGTAGTGACTGTGCAATTTAATTTTATCTTGTAATTACCAGAAACAGCTGTATTACCATAAGTTTTTTTTCCTGTTCACATTTATGTTTTGCATCCTAAAAAGTTGATGGAAACCCCCCCAGATGGATTCTGAACTCTTATTACTGATCAGCTGTTTCAGTCTCTAGAGACGCAAAAGCTAGCAAATATGGTTTGCTTTGCAGAGCGTATTGGATGTTTATTGGGTCAGCGGGACTCTTGTCAGATAGTTTGTATATAAAAAAGGCCAAAGTCACTCAGTGTCAAAAGTGAAGCTAATCTTAAACTGCATGTCCAAAATATCTCTAGCTCAAATTGGTCCCCATTCACAAAGCATCAACTATAATTAAGTGCTAAGATTGCTAATTTTACCCAGAAGTAATTGTGGTGTCATTAGCTGGATTTACTCACTGTGTTCAGCATGCTAATGGGTCTTTGCTACGCTACTAGAGAGATGGAGAGATTAGACCTCAAAGGGTAGAAAACATATCACTGTGTTATGTGTGTTAGCACTTTTGAGTTGAAACATTTTGATAACTTCCTAGGATTTAAAAAAAGTCTTTTACACAAGCAATTCAAGCAAAGCAAAGCAGCCACAGCTCAATTCTGCAGTGTTTGATATCCTGTTTTAAAGGGTTATCTGAGAGTTCTTCCAACCCATCCGTCCCTATACTTTGGACACTAGAGGGCACCGTTGAGGCAAAACATCTTCCAGTTGTAACAGGTTGTTTCAACACATGACCTACTGGCCTGTTTCTTATAGAAGACATGTCCATTGTGCTGATGAATGTTCTGTTGAAACCTGAGAGTTATCCTGCACTTTTTACTTGTTCAATAAACAACTTTACTAACTCACATGCCAATGTATTTGATTTATTATGTGAAAGGTGAAATGTTGCCAAAAGAAGATTGAGGATTGCTCAAATTTACTACCCTTTGGACACCTTCATGGCAAAAATGTACACACGCACACACACACACACACACACACAGAGAACTGCGATTAAATCATTTTACATCAATATTAATTTCAGATTTTTTCTTTCTTTCCATAAATCACTTAACTTCAGACCTGGATATAAACACCAGACATTCAGTCATTTTCAGGACTTTAGATGCCAGTGTAATTGTTTGAATGATTGTGTTATTTATTAAAAGAACACAAACGTGTCCAGAAGGATTATCTGACTCGACATGAAAAATATTCATTCAATCAAATCAGTTTAGTTTCTGACATATTTATCTTTGACATATCCAAGACTTTAATCCCCACTAATGCCCCATGTCCCTTGTTTTTACTATATGGATGATCATCTTTTTTTTTCTTTTTTATTATTATTATTAATTTATTCAAATAATTACATTTGATTAAAATCCTGAAATGGATTGAATCTTTGGTAGTTTGAGGCAGGTCTGAATTAGTTTGATTTATGAAAAAAAAAAAACATAAATGAAAATTGATGTGTGATGATTTATTTGCAGTTTTGTGTGCCACAAACAGTTTTTGCCACAAAGTTGTCCAGAGGCTGCAAGATGCATCAGCATAGTATAAAAGTTATGTAAGAGTAAAAGACACCGGATTAAAGAAAAGAGGCTAAAAAGGACAGTTCTGGCAAAGATTAATGCCACAAGCTAACAGCCAAAGTGATTGTCAAAAGGATGTTGAGATAAATTTACAAAAATGCTCTCAGGAGATCACAGGGATAAGATCATGTGGACAACTTATCTAACATGGGATCACATATAATTCAATAAATAAATGACAAAATATTTTTGTCTCATTTGTTCAATTGAGGTCATTTTTTCGACCTGCAGATGTACTCGATTTACTCTCTTTAAAATGTAGGGGAATAAAGTCAACACAAATATTTCAATTTGTTATATGTTTTTATTCAAATAACATCAAACATGGAAGCAGAATTATCTTTCATTTTTAACATAAAAAACTACAAAATGGCATAAAATATGTCATTAGAATTAATTTAACAATCTTTTATACAAGCCATGTGCTTAAAACATAAACTTCCCCATTTGCAGAATAGACTGTAAAACATAACATAAAGATGTTAAAATAATTTAAGTTGATCTGATATTTTAAGAAATTGCACCAAATGTGCAGCTGCTTTTAAACCTTGTTCTGGCATGATTTCTTGAGGTAGACTTAACCTGTTTGCACATAAGAGTATAATCCATTCACGGTCTTCCTTTGCAGTTTGCTCAAAGAGAAAGTGCTTTCCAGAAAAACCCTGATTTATCACCATCAGCAACATCAGCATCCTACACCATCAAAAATACAAAAACAGTGCTCACGTTCAGGGGGAAATGAAACAGTGGGATATATGTAGATTGTTGTTTATCAAATCAAATCTCTGATGCATATTGTCCAGAAGTAGATTTTTCTTGTTTCGTTTTGGTGTTCAGCAGAAAACTTGCAGTCTGAAGGATGGTGTCATGTTGCTAACTAAAATATTAGAAAAATCTCCCAGCCATATTTCAGGACAGATATGACTTTCAAATAGTCTTTACTGTCGGGTTGTGGGTTATTTTTGGGATCTCGGCTCCGTCTCCAGCTCTACATGACTGCCACCCAGTGGCCCATGACCAGGGACATTAGGGATCCAATGACAACGATGATACTGTTGTAGATGGGTCCACTGGAGGCTCCAGTATAGTACTCCAAATCACCAGAGCCCTCAGGCTCATAGGCTGGCCTAGAACCATAGCCACCTCCATATCGTGAGGGGCCGTATCCCCCTCCATATCCTCCTCCATATCCTCCATATCCCCCTCCATAACCTCCATATCCACCATAACCACCATAACCTCCACCATATCCATACCCAGGGCGACTCATTGCAGATCCCAGCATAGCTCCCCCTACTGCTCCTGCAGCAGCTGCCCCGGCTATTTTCCCTGCACTGGGGCCGCTGCTCTGGACAGGTCTATAGGCCGGACCGCCCCATCCCCGGTTGTAGCCACCTCCTCCTATTCCTCGGCCAAAGCCTCCTCCACGACCACGGCGGGCCTCAGAGCTGGGCAACAGTGAGGCAAGAAGAAGCAAACAGGCCACTGTGATGGGAAGGTTTTGCAGGCCCCACATGATTTTGAACCTGTAAAAAGATAAAAAGGAAAAGTTGAGATTAGTAGTGAATTTATCATTAAGATGCCTGCAACTTTCTGCCTCCATCTTAGAAAGAGAATAATGTCATTTCTAGAGGGGTTTTGTTATTTGTAAACACAAAAGACCCTCTAAACTGTAATAACACAACAAAAACAGGTCCTCTGAAAAATCTAGTTGGTCTTGTTTATGGCTCAAATATATCATTTAATGCTCTCTAAGATAGACCATTTTGATTAATTTCAAATTAAATATGACTTGGTTTGCCCTAAAAGCAACTCTGCCTTTGAGTTATTCCCAGCTGGCAACAAGAGACCCGTATTTCTGCAGGCTTGTTTTACATTGTTTACACTTCCTTTTAAAGTGTCTTTGTGATCTTATTTAAAGATTTCACATGCTATTCTTAGAGATCTCTTTCTGCACTACATCCAGATCAGCTAGTTTTAATCCCAAATTTGCTTGTTTCCAGAAAATTTTTCATTCAAATTAGTCAGATTATTTTAAAATACTACATTTTGATATATTCTTCTGTTGGTTCTCACACAAACATCCAGACTTGATGAGATGTGCTGACTGCTGAGCATGGCTCTAGCCCTCCTGTGTGGTATTTTTACATTGCTGTGATATTAAGAGGAGCAAAGAAGGCTCTTCTTAATCCAGCTTTGAAAACCTCCATATTACACAAGCAGGACAGCACACTCCAACAATGAAGACAACATGGGATCACATAGCTTTCATAATCTCAAAGTCCCTCTAATTAAGATGGAAGGATATTTTTGTCAGTCGTTAACCTGAACTCCATGTGACCCAACTGGAATAAAGAAATTAAGGAAATCAGCGGGAACAACCAAATAGCCAGAATATGTCCAAATATGCATGAAAGAACACAACTTCAAAGATAAAACCATAAAATGTACCGTTTGATATTTACTGCTGCAAATACTGTTATGATAGCACCCCTTCAAGTAATATAAGATATATATAGAATGAGAGGAACACAGTACACGTATGATGTGAAATCTTATTCGTATCTGCAATTATCTGGATTTTCTTAATCTATTTTCATAAACTAACAGTTTTTTCCTGTATGTAGCTAGACAACCCAAATCAAGGTAAATACTGATGTTCACATCTATTACCTAATTAATTCAATCCTTCTTTTATTTCAAAAGTAAATACTGTACTTTTAAAAAATCTGTTTTCAGTTCAATTTATTTGCATAAGGACAACTCACGACAGAAGTTATCTCAGGGCATTTTACAGAGAAACTGCTGCCCGTCCATTAAAACGACTTGTACAGGAGTAAAACATTTTAATGTCCCTGATGACAATGACCAGCAGGCAGCCTGACATCTTTAGCTCTGCTGTCAACAAACTGTACACACTTTAATCTGTGTCCTTTCACAATGTGCTTGAGCTATAATTACACTGGGTCACTTGGTTTGAGAATAATCCAGTGACACTGAGATTACAGCCACCACAGGCCGGACTCATAAGGAAAAAACAGAGTTCACTGTGTTGTATTAATGATGCTTCTTTTTCTTCTTCTTTTTTTTTCTCCAAACAGCTCGTAATTTCTGCAAATATCACATTTTTAAAAAATGTGGAAAATTCCCCAAACGTAAAGATTATTTTCAACTCACTTCATACAAGAAAAACAGAAAGACTTGGTCATGTTCAGAATGTGACGCCAATCCCAGAAAATTTGCGTAATTTTTCTCACCTGTCGAGTGTCTGAATACGAAGAAAACAGCAGTTCAGATGATGCTCCTCTTCTGTCAACAAAAGCCAAAAAAAGTGTCAACAGCTCGCGCTCCTCTGACTGTCTGCGCTGAAGGAAAGTATGTGTCAGCTTGTTATCCTCCAGACGATCTCAATCAGGTGCAGTGGCTTCACAGATGCTCATTGGCTGAAGGTCCCGTAAGCTGCTGAACCACCGACATCCCACTTAAATACCTGCGATCGTGAGTGACGCCACGTTGGTGTTTCTAATTTTGTCTGAATTATCTAACCGTCCACTAATAGAAGAAACCAGGACACTTTCCATCTTTCCTGAAGTTTCTACAATGATGTATTTTCTTCATCATCTCAGCAAGTGAAGCCGATTTCATTTTGATTTATTAAAAGTCTTTGTTGTATTTAATTTAAAGAAAAGCAGACAGATTAGAAATCCACATTAAGACAAATTTTTATTAAATAATAATCATTGTATTTAAAACAAAAAAAACCTTCATTTTCAAGGTAGTGGCATAAGTTCATGTTTTTAAAGCCTAATATTTCTTTTATATTTTGTAAAAGACGATACAAAAGCAGACAAATGTTAAGAGTCACTAAAAATATACCATGCACGCTCTCAGTCATGCAGACATTCTTGAGGAAATTGCCCACTGCGTATTGGATGAGGAGATCACTGTTAGAAATGTGGATCTGATGAGCTGTACACAGACAAAAGCAGACATATACAAAGTGTTTTACATGAAGAGGCACACTGTTCTGCTCCGAAATGCTCATTCATACATTTAAAACAAGATCATCAGCATTATTCACAGTCTGGAGGGGATTCACTTCTGTGTTGTGCTTCTTGTGTCACTCGGTCTGATGTCCAGAAAACCAGGCTGATGTCCAACTGGACGACTGGTGTCATCACATTACAGAGTTTTCTATTTTTCAATTAAAAATTAAGACAATAAAAGCATTTCGTAAAACAATATCAGTTTAAATGAGTCTGAAGATTTCAAAGTAGATTTCTTTTTGTCTTTGAGTGATTTGTGACATTTTGGTTTAATTGTTTATTTGATGTAAAGATTGGAAGCAATAATATGTCTGTATGGTAATAATAAGGCTAAAGTAAACAGCTGGTTTATTAGTCATCCCACAAAAACTGCAGAACACTAGCTGGGATCTGTTTGAAGATCTGCCTGCAAACTTCAGCCCATTAATTAATAATAATTTATTCTCATTGATTACTTTCTAAAAAAAAACCCGAATTGGAAATCCTATCAATTAAGACATTGCAGGGTTTATGTGCCAGACTACTGAACATTGCTGAAGAATAAATTATAAATTTATTCCAGAGCATGAACTCCTGAAACTCCTGCAAAAACTACGATGTCATCTTCACACTTTCGGTTTTTATCAGATTTAAACAAGTGAGTTTAATTAGTATTTATTAGTGAGCCTTAGAGGCGCCTGCAGCAGTGTTTTGTCACTTTTGGACATATCCAAGCTCCTAACTTCCCCTGCTTCCTGTCTCACCAGCTGCTGGTGCTGGTTACACAATTATACACAAAAATGTCACTAAACAAAAGAAAAAATGCACATGACATTTTTCCAAAATGCCAAAACTATCTTTAGAACATCAGTGTATATGTCTGGAGAATAACTAGTTGTACGGGTTAGATGGAAACTGAGCATTAAAACATAAAACTGAGACAATTATTTCTCAGAAAATTCAGCAACATCCCAACAGGAAACCTTCAAAAAGCAGCCAGCACATTAACGGACTAAATGGAGTCTGCTTAAAGGACTAGGACCACTTGCTTATGGTCTGGTGGGCGTCACATCCATTGTCATATCCTGTTTGGTTTCTCTTTTTTTTAATGCACATCCCTGTTCATGTTCTGGGAATTTGCCCTGGATTTTCACACAATATGTAATTCAAAATATTTGATCAGTTCGTTTTTGTGCTTGGAAAAACCTCCCGACAGGCACTTTTCTAAGGCCGTGTAACAATACGTCTGCGCTTTACATTAATACAAATACTATTTGGAGGGATTGCAGAAGACAGGCTTCATTTTAGGCTCATTCTGCTATAAAAAGGTCAAAATTACCACCGAGAAGTGGAATGCCAGTCTGTGTGTACTTCATGTTACTTAAAAGAAAACAAAGATGAGGTGAAAACGTCCGATCAAGCATGAATTGTCATTACCTCAGATGTTAAGAGGGTCACATTTAACATGCACACAGTTTAGCATGCTAAAATCTTGATTGTAGTTCGACGGATTTGCAGGTATTACGAAGAAGGGGATGCTTTCAGCAGATCTTCCGTCACTCTGTTGGTTGCAATTGGAAGGATGTGACACTCCAGGGAGGTTTTTGACAGTTCTGATATATTGGAGGAGGCAGGTCACATACACTTTGTCTCTTCTACATAACAACGAAGCTGCTTTTCAATTATACAGCGCAGGTAATTATACCTATAAGTATAAAAACAGATGGAGATCAAATGTTAATCAGAATAGAAAACAACCTCATTACATTCAATAAACACATTGAGGTTATGCTTTTAAGATAAGTATGGGAAGTATTTCTGGTACCTTCTCCTGAGTTTCTGCACCTCCCTGTCCTCCTCTTCCTTAAGCTTGGTGATGAAACTCTTCAGAACAGGCATCTCAAACTTGATATATTGTGCCACCTGGTGGAAGGAAGGAGAATTTTAATGATGAAGCTTAAAAAAGAAGCAACACGAGGTTTGTAAGAGATTCAGGGTGATGCCGTTATAGTCGGGAATCTCTGTATGTTTGTATCAAGTTAAAAAGTTCTTATGAAAGTAATGACTTACATCATACGTGACTTCTTCACCCAAGTCTTCTTCCATGAGGAAAACTTTGCAGACCTGCTCACATGGACCATGCATTACTCTCAGCACTAAAGGATAGTCCGTCCGCTTGAGTTTGACACGCTCTGAAATGCCAACACAAAGGGACTGATTAACAAAAGTAAATGTGAAAATAAAATCATCCAACACAGCTGTGGCTAAACCAGGACTCCCACAAACCCAAAGAACATGTGGTAGGAACTGAATATCCTGTTGAGTTTTCAATCATCAAAGCTTCTTAAGGTAACGCTGTGGAGAAGCTGAATGAATAAATTGCGTCAGCCTTTCACTTGAGGAAATAATTGTGCACTAACAGGAAGGATTTCCTGTTTACGCTGCAAATATATAATATGAGACCACATCTAAATAACAAAAGCCTTTTCCAGCAATGTGTTGCCCTGATGCATCAACTATACTTTGGCATTTTTCTAGTTTCTGTGTGCTTGAGTGGATTTTATTCCACACATTAAAAATGTAACAAAAACAGGATTTTATCATCTTAAAAAAACAAAACACAGCCAGTCTGCTCATTTCTCTCTCTAGCCAGCATGGAGGTGTTGATGCATGCTTCTATCTCTAGTAGCATAAATTATTTTAATGCCCTTCTCTGTGGTCTTCTGAAATTGAGTATTTCTAGGTTAAGTTACTCCAGAATTCAGCTGCATGTGTGCTGATGAAGACCAGAAGGCGGGAATGCATTACACCAGTTCTAAAATCACTATATTGGCTCCCTGTGCATTTCAGGATTGATTTTAAGGTTCTTTTAGTGGTTTTTAAATGGTCTTGGGCCGTGTTATTTATTGGACCTGATTTTAAATCAGGAGCCCTCGCTGGCCCTGAGTATGGAGGACCAGGAGGGTCTTTGAAAAAGCAATGCAACCACAATTTTTAATAATGAATGAATACAATATGCAGTTCCTCTTTAAAATCTCAATTTAAAATGTTCAATTACAAAATACTTGGCAAATTTGATTTATTTTTGAATGAATTCATTTTCAAATTTGAAAATATATTTTGCTATTTTGCTGCTCTGATACTGGCCTTTTAGTTGTTCCCAAAAATGTAACCAAAAACCTACGGCGAGATCTCGTTCCACCATTATGGGCCCTGTCTGTGGAACAGCCTGCCTGAGGGCCTCAGGGCTGCAGACTATTGATGTTTTCAGAAAGAAGCTCAGGACCAATCTTTTTTGCATAGCTTACAACTAATTCTTATTTTTAATTTCTTTACTTTTAATCTAATCAATTTTTACCTTTTACTCAGTTATTACATTTTGTATTTATTTATTAACTTATTAATTTACTTTAATCCTTTATCTATAAGACTGTTTATGATGCCTTTTTAATCCTGAATCCTGCGTGGTCGTTGCCATGGTGATTGTCCTCATCTGAGTAGTCGAGGCCCTGCACTGCAGCCCTATGATAGTGGTGTGGACCCTGTCTGCCCTGATCTAGGTGGTTCTGTGGTGACGGCTTCTGTGCTCATGCGGGGTGGCTCTTGATGTGGATGGACCCCAAGGTTATTGTTTCCTCACCGCCAAGGCATATGTCTGTCTATACTTATATTATTTTATGTTAGAGACAGTTTGTTTTAGAGTAGGGTTGAGAGGTGGGGGGTGGGGCTTTATGACTGTTTAGTTTGTGTGTGTGAGAAAGAGAGAGAGAGAGAGAGAGAGAGAGAGAGAGAGAGAGAGAGAGAGAGAGAGAGAGAGAGAGAGAGAGAGA
>JAOXYM010000012.1:4282054-4292830 GCA_028567055.1 Leptatherina wallacei | reverse complement strand
GTGTGTGTGTGAAAGAGAGAGAGAGAGAGAGAGAGAGAGAGAGAGAGAGAGAGAGAGAGAGAGAATGATTAGGGGTGTGTGCTTTGATTTGTTTTGTGATAAACTTGGGTGTGTGCAACTTGTGCCCTTTGTGCTGCTGTTGTGCTTGAAAAGTGCTTTATAAATAAAGTTTGATTTTATACAAGGACAACAAATCCTTTTACTGGGAAAACAAATTCCATCTCTTTACTATGTTTAATTTCTTTTTACACTCTGTAACAGCAAGTAATAATCTGAATAATTCACTCACCTCCACTTGTATGGACAAGATAGAGTGCAAAATCATCTGGGCTGTTTTCAATTTTAAACTTGTTGAGGAGAACTCGCAGCACCTGAGGTGTCGTCATGCAGCTGTTGATCCGAACATTAGTGACTGAACCAAAAGCAGGTGTAAACACTGCCGTCTGAGGGGGAAAATAACCCGACAAAAAACAAGCTGAGTTTAGTTTTCAGGATATCTTCATGCCAGCTTTTTATGTTAAATGCATCATTAAATTTGAGTAACACACTTTAAAACTTTAGCATTATACAATACAGTTAACCAGTTAGAAATGTGCATATATTTTTCATTCTTTGGGGATCCAATGACTACACCACCTTATGGTTATAGAAGTGTCCATTAATAGAGAATCGATGGCGTCGGATTTTTCTCTGGTCACTTGGGGACCTTCGCTGACCTCTTCTTAAAACTCCGGCATCGCTCTTTGTTCTGAGGAGCTGAGCGGAGCTCTCGTTGTCCTCTGTGCAATAAACAATCCAATGACATTCATATAGGAGGAATCAGAAATCTACTTCTTATTTCTAAAAGAAAGCCATATTTTGTGTTAGTCATTTAAAAGTCATATACTGTATTTAATTGCTAGATATGTTAATGTTGACTTTTATCACCAACAGATCATAAAAGTAGCAGGTAGTAAAGAATTAACTTTTTGAACAATCAGGGAATAGCTGTGATCTAATGTGCACAAGTTTTATGGCTCCTAGATATTTGTTCATGAACGAGACTTCAGCTTCTTTTCTGGCTGATGAGAAGTTGCTTATTTGAAGACAGGTGCTTAGGTAAAGTAGCTGAAGGCTGATTAAAGATGGGATCTGCAGTATTTATTCAAGCTACTTTGCTAATTTGATTAAGTAAATTCAATCTTAAAAACGTCACAACACTTCTTCTGTCAGGCAAGTCCCTATAATTAAAACACAACAGTGTCTCTCAGTAGCCCACATTTGCACATGCAACAAGAATGAGGTATGATTTTGCCCAATCAGTGAGCCGTCAGAGCCAAGGAATTAATAGACTGCATGTTTCAATATTCATACACTCTTTGAAGCCCCACACCTTCTTCGTGTTCCTCAGTTTCATCGTTATCGTCTAATTTACTGTCAGGTGGCGTCACCTCCACGTTGGGTGGACTCTGCTGTGTTGTCTGTTGGCCTTCTGTGTTATTGGGTGAACTGCAGAAGGAACAAGAGAAAGGCAAAATTGTAAACATACCGCAAAAAAAAAAACTTAATGAAAGAAGTTAGCACATTTCATGACAATGAAAAAGCTCTGAATGCATTATTGATCAAAAGGGAGACTTCAGTGGAGAGTTTTTAACTATAAAAAGATAAACTAATTTTGAAGTTTTGAACTCCTCAATTTCCTTCCAAATAGCAGCAACGTGTTACCCACTCTGACACACATGTACAATGTATCATACATGTTGGTAAATATCATTAGGACTCTCTCTTTTGTTTTTTCATTTTTTGTTAAAATGTTTTTATTACTGTTATTATTTACCAGCAAAATTAGCGGTGATTACTTTCAGCTCAGTGCTGTATTAACCATATCCTCTATGCTATTTAATAACACAAAGGTCAACTGAGGGCTGTTATTCTTAACAAGACAAGCTTCACTTGATAAATGGGATTACAGAGCTGAAAATGGGACTTAGAGCCTATTGACAAAGACTGATCTGTCATAGCTTGGGGCAAAATCTCAAACTCAGCCAAAAGGTATGGCTTAAAAGGTTTATTCTATTTTAGGGACTGCTGCCAACAGGGCTATGGTTAAGGATTTAAGCATGTCTTCAGGGATTAAACAAATCCAATATAAATAAATACTGTAGATGAAATAACATTAAATACAGCCGGATGTCTCATCAGACAAAAAAAGACAGAAATCTATATCTGCCCTTGCTGACCTACTGTGTATCACCATTCCCGGTCACTGAGGTGTAACTGGATCTGTCAGAACCTCTTACCCTTGACTGTCCAGATTGCAACCTGAGTGCCAGGATGTGGAGGAGGGGGGTGGTCGAATTCGCTCATGGTCATCCTGCATCTGAAGCCTGATTGGTCGCCGCAGGCCCCAAAAGATATTTAGCAAGCCCTCAACGATCAGCTCCTCCTCTTCCTGTTAGTAGACACAAGCTCTGATCAATATACACGCACACACACATATAGACACACAAAATGGACAGTTATTACCCCCATGGGCTCAGACAGTGCAATGAGTAGTGTTTATTATATGGCAAATGACTGAGAACAAAAAAGAAGAGGTCAAGAGGGATGAAGAGTGGAGACAAGGATTCTTTGGATGAAATTGAAAGATTAAAGTAATAAAGAGACAGCTGTAACAACTTACTTCTCTGTGCCGGAGCTGTAGGTTCTGCCCCTCATAATAAAGGTTGTATGTTTTCAGATGTGAGAGGACTGTTGCCCTGAAGATAGAGAAGCTGAATCATTGAGGAGGAAATGTTGTTTACAAAAGGAGCATGGCATTGATTTTAACCTGAGTCATAAAACACATCACTGCTAACTGTTTTACAAAATATTGCAAATGTGGTTAAACTCATTTGCTGGTCAGGCTGAATTTAATTACGTCCTTCTTGAACTCATTCATTTCAAGTTATGTAAAAATATTGTGTGAATATATTGAATTTATTTTGCAGAAGCTTTCGCCCAAACGAAAACAAACAAACAAACCATTCAGAAAATGGTGAATACAAGTTTTTAGTGCTGCAAAGCAAGTGTATGAACCAGTTATGCCGTAATACGAGTTTCTTGTACAGCCCCATATCTTTGAATGACTCCTGTTACCATTCTGGGACTGATTTGATAATAAACCAGCCTGTGAAAGGACAGACTCCTTGGCAATAAGCATATTTTGGATTCCTCAGCAGAGAAAAAAAAAAAACAAAAAACACAGCACCAGTACATGTTTGTTTTTGCCAACTGTTCCTTTTCTTAGTCTCATTACCATGAGGTGAAATCATAACTGTCTAAACATGTCAAATGGCTCAATGTCAATTTGGGCTTGTTGTTTGTGCATTAGATCTTCCGGCCATAATGAATAAATCAACAAAATTAGATTTTTATCATTTTTGCATGCATGTGTATTTATCTGTGAGAATAATTATTTAAAAAAAATGCCTGATTGGAGCCAATCAAGAAGAATTGGCCATATCTGCTAATCAGCTGATCAACTGTTACATCCTTATGAAAGATTTTGAAGAGATGTTCTGAAAATCCTTTGCAGCTACAACAAAGCAACTTATGACAAGACATTACTATAGATTATTACATTTAACATGTTCCCTTTTGAAGTTGTAGATAAGATAAGCGTATTACAGTTTACTTACTCCGGCTTATGTTGAAATGTTTTCTTTATCTTTTACTCACTATGTAAATCTATTTGGAAGTCAATAAATCAGAGAATGTACAGTAAGTATGCCTGAGATATGCAAGCAAACAGTGAAGCTGATTGTTAATGGGCTCAAAATGGTAAAGCCATCTGTGTTTAGCTAACAGCCCTTTTTTCCTTTTTACACCACGTTATTTTAAAACCAGTGGTTAACTAAGGTTTAACATGTTTTCAGCAGCAGCCTGTCCAGAGTTTTTATGTTATTTTATGCTGTTATACAGTTTTTTTTTTTACATGTTCATATGTGAAACAGCATGGAAATGAAACCTTACTTGCTGACAAACTTGTTCTCTCCAATCTGAACCCCATCCTGTGTATCATCCATTCTCAGTGAGCATGAGAGGAGCTGAGAAACAAAGAAGCAGCACAGAGTTCATTTTCATACATCTGATTCGGTCTTATGACTCCTCTCGACAACCAGCGAGCACAGACATGAAGAGGACAAAAGAAAACAGCAGGAAGAAGAGGGGTAGGAGGAGGTAAAACTCCAGACACTAAACGATTAACACAGATCATATCTACTTTCCTGTCAACCATTCCCCTCAAGATTGTAATAGTTAAACTACCACAGAAAACACACAGAGAATATTTAATGTCTCATGAAGCAGCAGAGCAGCTGCTCTGCACTTTTTCTTTTAGGGTCTCACAGTATTTTTTGCTTTCCTGTCAACACTTGCACATAGACTGCACATTCACACATGCAGATGTTTAAAATGGCACTCTGCTCTCATTTTTTAAAATGTTCCTTCCCCCTGTGCTGATTCAGTGCGCGGTTGTGTGCATGTGTGTGAATTTGGCAGGGCAGAAACTGCGGAAGGAGATAGACAGGTGCAGTACACATGGGCCACCTGCTGCTTCACATTATTTCAGCTGCTTAGACATTAATCTCTGAGCATTCAACAGACAGTGCGCCCTCATCTGTCATATTTCTATACATACATACAGAAACAGTAGCTTCCCTGCCCCCAAAATAAAATCCACTCGACATTTCAATCATTTATTTTACAAATGATTCACATTTCTGCTGACCAGGTTTGAATGGGAATGTAAGTTTTTTTTTTTTTTTAGAAAGTAAAGACGAGAAATTCATGGATGAGTTTTGCTTAGTTGGGTCAGTGTATCCACAACATTGGCCCAAAGTAAAGTAACAATTACTGGTGCATAAACATATTACATGTGGCAAAAGGGCTTTTTACAAAAAAAAAAAAAATCTTGTCTAATCTCGCATAAATAAGTGTTGTAAGAGTGTAACGGATCTTACCGAGTTGAAGACTGTTCTTGTTGAGTCACCAGAAAGTTGGAGCTGCCTATGTAGAGATGGAGTGAAAGGTTAAAACACAAAGACTATGTTTCCTTAGGTAGCAGGAGTTTGTCAGGTGTCTGTTTCAAACAGCCCACAAGGGTCTTTTCAGTTGAGTATGATGGTGAACAGACAGGCTAGAGCGGGGGCGTTTAAAGGAAGTGCTCCCCTTCCGTCAAATCGCTTCCTCTTTTGCTCAGTCAGTCACACAGGAAACTGACACTACCCCTTATACAGCCCAAAACTTCCTCAATACAAACAGCAAGGAGGAGTTATCAAGCTCTAAAAGATATTAAGATAAAATCATCCGTACATAAGCCGTCTCACCCCGTTATCAAACACATACCTTGACTGCTCAGTGTAAACGAAGATGTTCACAAGCAACTTTAAACACAGTGCTGATAAACAACCCAAGGCTGTCAATCTGAAACAAATGTGGACAAATTAAATATTAAAACACCAATCAGCCATTTCCCATGTCAACAGCATCAATATTTTAGCACCTATATTAGGCCTGTCAAGCACCCAAAAGCTCACCATTGACTTACACAATGGTAGTCATTAGCTTTTAATACCACATTCAAAGGCAGCCATGCTCAAAGACTTATTAGCAGGTGATGCCAGGGGTGAGATGGGCATGTGGTCAGCTGTCGGGCCAAAACAAAGCTGTAATCGCCTGTTAAGTCACAAGAGCAACACAAACTTTGGTTCAACTATCATCTGGTAAGAAAATTGATCCACCCAGATGTTACCGCAGGCTCCTGAGATAATGATCAAATCAGGCATTTCACCTTTTAAGCTGCTGCTAAAGTATCAGTGTAAATCAAATGCTTTGTTGGAGAGACATTTTCTATCCTCAGCTGAGAATCTCAACCACAGAAAAGAGGTTGGAATTACTTCTGTGTAAGCTGATGTTTTAAGCAGGCCGTGTTATCTAGCTTTTCATCGTTAATGGCCTCTGCAGAAATAACTGGTATGACATAAGGCCTGCAATAACAAAGCCAAAATCAGCATATAAATGCAACCAGACGGATCCATGGCTGACCCAGTCGTGTTTCAGATCACAGCTTTCTTCTCTGTGCTGGAAAACAGTCCAAATGTAGAACTCATTGACTGACTGAATTCCCCAGTGCCCTATTACAATGTCAGCCAATCCCCAGTCTCCAACTACCCCCTTTATGTCTCATTCGCCTTCTTCTACACAGTTGTTTTGGACGATAGTAACTCTATTTATGAGTGACTTTCCAACTTCTCCGATTAGAAGATTTTCCCTCTGTGATGTCTGTTTTTCCCCTTTCAGTTTCCTTCTTGGCTTTGCATCTCCTCTGTGCTCCCTTATGAACAACTAGAAGCCATCCAACAACACGCTTTTAAAACTCATGACCACAACATCCAGACTTTCCTCCCTTGAACTCTCTCTTTCACTGACACACATGCCCCCTTGTTTTCTGCCCTATTGCCCTGTTGCCTGTGGACCTCCTTTATCAATGTCTTTAGCTGACACGGCCAATGAATGGGTCCAAACCTCCGCCTGTCCTCCCTCAAACCCACCAATACCACCTCCCCAGCCTTTCAGCTTTCACATTACTACTGCTCTGCCTCTCTATTGTCACTATAGTCATAGCAACACCAAAAACAACTGGGCTCAAGCAAGTGGCCCACACCACTGAGCCAAAAATAGTGTTTTGTCTCCTGCTCCTTACTGGGATTGTCAAAAATGCTGCAGGAGTCGACTTGAATCCGAATGCTTTCAGATTCTCTACATACAGCCTGAACGATTGATAACCGAGAGCTGAAACAACTAGTCATTTAAAAAGATTTATCTGCTACGATTTTGTTAATGAAAGCAAAAACTGATGGCAAAATAATCGCCCTCAACTTACTCATTCTTGATCGTCTCTTCTCTGAGAGTACGTTAAAGATGACTAGGTTTGTGGCCTTTCTTTTCCCCATTCACACTATCAAACAATTACAATAATATATCATACCAACATATCAAAAACTAACTCAGGTACAACATCTTTTCAAATAATCCCACCTATAGTATTCGTATTAGGATTTTGGGGTGTTTATTGGTACTGTTCCTATAACACTCCTCCATCAAGTTGAAACTAAACCATAACACTTGAGAGTCTATTTAAATTATGTAATCAACTGGAATTTAAAATAAACATACAGCTAAATATGAATTACACGCCAGACATTAACTGTTCCTCTGTGCAGCTTGACCATCTGAAAGCTGAGTGGAATCTCAACCATCTACTTACTGCTTGTTATGTAACCTGTTTTACAAATACATATATGTGCACACCCTGTTAGACAACACGTGTGATATGAAAAAGCTGTCTATCGTTTGCAGTGCAGGATTTATGTTGAAGCATCACGTCCAGTGCTGTGGGCTGTATGTAGATTAAAACACACCATGAATGTCTAATATTTTAGGATTTCAGTCTTTGTACGTGTCGTAAAGGCTTTTATTAAATAAATAACAGTGGTTGTTTTTTTATTTAATCATCCAAAACATAATTTTCAAGCTTCATTTTATTGCAAACAATCAAACGACACCCAGTCCGTATCGCTAACATCTCAGACATCATCGTGATAAGCCGACTTGGCTACACCGACCCCAGTGTTCGATTCTTGCCGACTTTAGGAGACCCCTCTCGGCTTACCTTCAGCGTTCCTCCTCGGTGTCTTTCCTCCGCCCTCCTTTCTCTTCTTTCCGTTTCAGCTCAACTGTCCGTTAACGGTCGACTTTTTGGTCAAGTCGTTCGTTTTTTATTTTTTTGTTTTTTATCGTAGAAAACAATCAGCGGGTGTGCGTCCCCGCCGTGCATCCCAAAGGCTGGTAGAAGTAGGAGGAGGAGGAGGAGAGCGCGAGAGGTCCATCTGTTGTGGCGGAGCTCGCGCGGCACAGCAGCGTCGCGGTGGCCCCGGCTGACAGCCAATCAGAGAGCGAGACTGACGCGCCTTTGTTCGCGCAGCGTGCGGAGATGAATGAAAACTTGACAACAATAGAGAGCCGAGCAGAGCACGCGCACACAACTCGTGAATTACATTATTCAACAAACACCCACCAAACTCTGCACATTTAAGAAACACTTAAGAAACTGCAGATATTAACATATTCAAGCAACCCTCCATAGAAATAGGCTACACATAAACATATAGACAGGACAGAGATAGAAAGCTTTCCTGTATGAAAGTTTTTGGTATGGTTTTCTTGTTAGTCTATGAACTAATGCCCCTCCGTCTATTATGAAACATATCCCAAATAATTAAGGTCCAGTTGTTGGGATAACTACAGCTGCCATTTTGAGATACCAGAAAGGAAAAAAACAAACTCCAGCCTTCGGTGGAAGTAAAAGGAAAATAAGAGGTATTGACTGTGTCCTATTAGTCCATGCTTGGTTGATTAAAAGAAAATGGAAGAAACACCCTTTGTAATCTGTTTTAGGGACTCAGACTAGTACATTAGTAAAACGGTTTCCCACATACTGCACATAGGAGCTTGATTTAATTTAGTTTGCATCACATTTGTGTTATACTCCTTTGTACCTTGAGGTATGACAGTATGTTGATCTTTCATTTTCAAAGTATAAATTAATAATTTTTTTTAACAGTAACTTTGCTGTGGCTAGTTTTGTTGGCAACATTGAAACATTTTTCATAATGATACAGATACATTTTAAAATACATGTTTTGCTTAAGGCAAAGCTTCCACCAGTGCAAAAGAAGGAACAAACCGTATCCATCTTTTCACCTTTCTTTCTAAATACACCAGTGTGGTCTTATCTTCATGATTCAATCCTGCAGAATCCAATCAATCACATATTCAAGTATTATTTTTTTTGCTGGTATAAACTCTGAAGAATGCCAACAAAGGAAGGAGCAAAATGTAAGGAGCTGCTATCCCCATGATAAAGCTCATCCAGCTTTGTTGGTTATTTTATTCTAAATGGGATCATAATTTACAGTATGAGCTTCGTGCTTCAAAACTAATTAAAACCATTAACTCAAACCCAGGATGTTTACTATGTAAACCTTATTTCCTACTTCATGAGTTATTTCCTTACACACTTCAATCTGCAAGAACCCCCCCCCCCCATCTCTACAGTCTACACATTCACCTTGATAGGAAAAAATAAGAGGAAAAAAGCTGTCACCACCAGAATTGGCGACACAAAAGACAAAAGACCGATTTCGTTCTATAACATCTTATTAAATAGTTTAAGAACAAAGAATAAAACAATTTGATGCTACAATTAGTTTACACAATTTATCTTCCAGAATGTTTAGCAAACATTAAATATACATTTTTTTTTGTTTGTTTTTACATCTATTTAAAGTTTCTTAGCTTGTTCTTTGACTTATACTGGTAATGTGAAACATGGACACAAAGCAATGTTAGAATAAAAATACAATATGAAAAAAGGTCCTAAACAAACAAAAGGATTCCACCAACCACAAAGTCAAAATAGGGTCAAAATGTATTTACTTTTTCAAAATAAAAAGTACAAGATGGTGCGCTTTCCAGCAGGATTTAAGATTAAAAGTTATGATTTGTTTCTTACAAATATCTGGTTGCAAAAACATAAAAATGATGTATATATAGATATATATATATATATATATATTAAAAAAACATTGAAAAAGATTAAACATTTTACACAGAAGTATAATCTTCAGGTAGTGCCCCCTTCAAAATAACTGAAAGGGATAGATGTCTTTGTGTTACATACCTTATGGCCACCTTCTTAAGAGCCATCTGTTGGTTAAACTGCCATGAATGTATTTCAGGCCAGAAAACCTTTTTTTTTTTTTTCTTTTTTAAACTGTAACTGGACTTATGTAACAACTAAATACAAAATGCACATACATGTGCATAGATTCTTTAAATTAAAAAAAAAAAGGATAATGGTTAAAAATTGCAGGGTGAGAGTTAAAATAATCAGGAAGCTGCTTTTAGGCACAGAAAACCCAATGTTCATATTGACATTTAGTAATAAGGCAGAATCACTCAGCTGCCAATGAACATCAGGCTCTTAATAAGGTGACCAGCAGGTGTTTCCTCCTGCATCCAGAAACATGAACAGAAAGAATTCCTGGGGAGTCACCAGGTACACCAAAGATGACAGGACATCAACATGTTCTCACTGCAGGACCACTGGGTGAGACAGAGTATGTAGGGAGATGAGAGGCAATGCGACAGGAGAAGTGCCAGCTGTGTGGACATGATATGACGCAGGAAATAAGGTCACGTGTTGCGCAGGTCGTTATCGTGTGTGCATGCCTCGCACTGAAGGATTTACAAGAGATGACAAAATACAGCAAATCCCTTCCATCTCTCAGACAGAGGATGTAACAGGTGATGGTTTTTATGACTTCAGCTTCATCACCATCACACACAAATAACATCACCAACACTGCTTTGTATTTAGCTCTGAGCAAGGCCAACATTTAGTTGATTTAGATTCTCCTTTGTGACTTCAGGACTTCTTAAATTGATGGCTTTTACATCCATCCAGGATCATTTCATATCCTCTAATATTTGATGGGATGGACTTTGCTTGCATTGGACATTTCCCTAACTACACACTTCACATCATTGCATGTTCTAAAGTTGTGGAGAAACTTGACAGCCGAGTAGTTCGGTTGCACACTAGATAGTCCCTAGTTCCAACTTCAAAGCCAGTCAGACCTTTGTTGGTTAGCATTCCCCTTCGCGTTCCCACTTTCTTCTCTACACAGAGAT
>JAOXYM010000012.1:4245808-4281954 GCA_028567055.1 Leptatherina wallacei | reverse complement strand
TCCAACTTCAAAGCCAGTCAGACCTTTGTTGGTTAGCATTCCCCTTCGCGTTCCCACTTTCTTCTCTACACAGAGATTAAAAAAAAAAAAAAAAGTAGAAACAAGACAGAGGAGTAAAAACATAAGGCTATGATAATATCAGTTTTCTGGAATCAACAATACTAAAAAGACCAAATAAACTACATGATACAGAGCATGTCTAAATGGCAATGTCACATCTGAGAATTTGTACAATTTGTACATGTCAAATGAATTAAAGAACTATTTATTACAACGTTAAGTGCCAATTAATGGGTCGTTCTTCAGATGAATGTAGAGCATTAAAAATCAGGGCATAACCCACAACAACAGTTAGATAAAATGAGCACAATTATTGGCATGAGAAATGAATTATTAGCCAATATTGGATGAATGTGACGGTCCTATCCAAGACACCACTGCTTGGCTACAGATTTAGCTAAATAGAGGCGCACCGGTCTATGGAATGGTTGGATTTTAACAGTTTTCTGAGAGGCAAGCCAAAATCAACAAATCAGTGATGAGGTCACAAATGGAGCCACAATCAGATATTAAATAATCAAAGCAGTTCAGTAACTTGTCTTCATAATGTTCATATCAGCTGAGTAAGCACTCTAGGGACATTTTAGGGCTCCTGGTCGGTGAGAGGTCCTCAGTCAGACCCTGATCCTCTTGGCACCGTTTCATGTGCAAACAGTACTTGCTGTAAAAACCGCCTGACTCTGAAAGCTGAAATCAGCCGCAGTTCAAAGTGTTTTCCTATTGCTTTAAAACACGACATGCCATGAATGGAATAAAATAGAAGCAATTCAACTCTCACAGTAGAAACCCCCTTCTTATAACCTCCGTGTCTCTGAAAGCGCTGACTGTAGCTGAGGCAGAGGCGAAGCGGTCATACCCCACGGCCTGAATGTGTACAACTGATAAACACTCAACATTTTACCACACTGGGACAAACCAGCCGTCTGATAGAAATCACTTCACGTTCTCATAAATAAATAGCTCAAGCAAGAGAAAACTAGGAACGTTTCTCAGTCGCTACAAACCTAAGATGTTTAAAGTTTTGGTATACGGAACAGAATAAAGGACTGACAGCATTTTGGTTTAGTAAAGTCTCAGTACAGCTAAATGTATTTAGTAGTTGAGCTTTTCTTTGCTGTAAACGAAGGGATTTTCTAAAACACTGTTTCAACTGAAGCAGGAGACGTACATGTCGTCAGATTCACTCTTTAAAAAAAAAAAATCACACCTTGGTTTATAGGGGGGCAGCATTAAAAAGGCGCTGCCACGGTGTGAGCAGCATCAGACAACAAAACACCAGCAGTTAGGTGAGAGCGGGTGGTGTGCAGATGACCGTAGACGGGGGGTGGAATGTGAGGAAAGTCATCAACACCTTTTGAATTGATGAAAACAAGCTAAAACACACACATATGATTGGACACAGAAGGGAATAAAGACCTCTAAACTTAAATCATCCTTATTTCTTACTACAAATATTCCAGGCACACTGATGGAAACACCAAGTGAGCTTGGATAGTGGCACATTACTGCTATAAACAAAAGAAAACCAGTAAAGCCTAAAAATAATGTAAGAAAAGATCCAGAGAATCAGATCTCTCTGCAGTCACTGGATAAAAAGCATTCAATTTTCCATGAATCCATCTCAAGCTGTATGTACACAGTCTCTCTGCCAAGGCCACGTGTCTATTACGGTGTGCGTCACTGTAGCTTAAATAAATGCACTACTGTCACCATGACCGGTTTAAAAGCTCGTTTCATTAAGCAAGAGTTGACAAAAAGCAAATAAAAGGTTATCAAATAAAGCTCCAAAGTAACAAAACAACTTAAATGCCATTTAGAAGTTCAATGAGACAAGTGTATTCACATAGGGTTGACTTTTTGTTTTTAAAGTAACTCATGCATAATACTGACACAGTAAGGAGTTGTAAACTGGTGTTTGTGATCTTTATGTCCAGACATATGGGAAGTCTTGTGAATATTAACACTCTTTACATATAAAAGAGGAATATAAGGTCATTTTAGTGTGTGATGAGCGGATTTGATGCGCTGCTTCATGGATTTTTGAAGACGGAAGAAAAGGTGGAGGAGGGCTGTGAAGTGACATTCTAGTTTTGAACTCAGGAGGCAGATAGTGCAAAAATAAATCTCACAATCACTCTGCATTGCTAAGGGCACCTGACAAACTACTACCATCAGTCTGCATGACCCCTGTCGTGCACTGTAGCGTTTCAAACTACTCCTACTGAGGCTGTTGGTGTGTGCGCGCATGTATCTCTAATGTGGTTGCATAACAAGTTCAAAGGCAAATGATTCATAAGATGTTCCTCAATTGAAATAATCCGCTCATGTGGACGTTCCACTATTTTGATTCGGTAGAATGTCTTACAAAATGCGGAGTACAGGTTAGCAGCGGCTACGAGTCAGCGAATCATCAGACATTCGAGTTTGATTATCTGATGTCCACTTGTCTCTTTGTGGAAGTAAATCAAAGCACAGACCCGTTTTACCTTGCTGCATACTGTACACGTGCACACACACACCAACTCACCTTTGCATGGTGACATCTTTTATAGCATGCTGTGGACTTGCTATAGCATGCTTAAAAATAGCATAGTGGGAAAAGACATACACGAGCTTAAGAAAACACGTTGACAGGGGGGTGGGGGGGTGGTGCAACATATTTTCTTTCACACAATCCTGCGTTGCTTCTGTGCTCCACTCTCCCAACATTACATCTTAGTGTACCATCCCTTGCTCCCCAAATACAGCCATGTTTAAGATTTTTCCAGCCCGTTGGCTATACGGGGCTCTCTCCTGGTGTGCCGCCTCCCTCTCCTCCTGCTCCTCCTCCCTTCACCACATCTCCATGTCCCATTCTACACCTGCTGGCTGCCTGTAGCCTCCCCCATTGGTAGCCTGTGAATGCAGGGCTGATGGGGATGTACTTGAAGACTGAGTGTTTGCGGATGAAGTCCATTCCAAATGGCAGATCATAAGATCTCATCCCTTCCAGCTCTGCCGTACTGAGGCCAGAACCAAGTTTCAGCTTCCTGATGCCTCGTTCTTCAGGGGAACCTGAGGTTAGAGGAAGAGATTAATCATGGGGTCCTTAAAATCCACGAGCTAAAGCCTTAACTAAAAAGAAACACAGTGTATTCCTCTGTTGATGCAGCCTTATGATCTTTTTTTTTTTTAAAAACACAAGGAAATAGAAAGTCCCTGATGAGATGCAACATCACAAACAGAAGTCTAAAAGTATCACTCAGCCATGCTGCTGCAGGGAATGTGAAGAAATAAAGATTGATTATGTCTTTTGGTGTTACAGCCTCTATTCAGTCTTTATGGAAGGAAAAAAGAAGTCAACCACCATCTAATAAAGAGCAGCATTCACATCTCACTGCCAGAGATGATACCTACCTCTTTTATTCCTGCTGTCAGCAAATAAAATGTTCATTATGAACGACAGGCCTCAGAATCTTTTCCTCTGACTAACCTCCTTATTTACACTATTTAACACACAAGATGACCCACTCCATCTAACTCAACATAAACAGGGCCACAAGACACACGTTTGCTAATTATTTATGTGCTATTTCTTTTATTTAATTTAAAATGAGGCTAATCTTAATCCTAATATTTCAGATCAACCCATATCCTAAATGTTTGTCACGTTTTTCTCCCCCGACACATAAATACTGATGGAGACCGTCTGCTTTTCTGGCATAGCTGTAGTGAGTGTGTGTATTTTGTATTTAATGTCTTGGGGTGTGTTGGCCCTTTTAGAAGAGTTGTTTTATTTGTGTTGACAGGCCTTTTATTTTTCTTATTTGAACATTTTTTTCTTTTTAGGCCACTCTTTAAATTTAAAAACAAAAACGGAGCCACATAGATGTGCATTCGTCACTTCTCCGGGTGGCGGCAAGGTTAAACCCAGGTCTCTTCCAGCTCTCCCCCGGAGGTATCCCAACGATTAGATTTACAACCGACTCACTGAACCCCGCTTTTCTATGCAAACCTGTACCTGCTAAGCAGACATAGCCAAATAGTTATTTTCTTCTTGTTTAACCCCATTACAATTATGTAGTTATGATCATAGCCCAGTCAATCACAGATACACTTTAACATCAACTATTAAAGGAAAAAAAAAAGGATTGAATGAAAGACCTTACCAGGAATAGTATTATCCAAAATAAAGGCAACGGACCCTCCAACAAACATTGCAGTGGTGAGCAGCACGTTAAGCACTTGGTCAATCTCAACGATGCCTGAGAAAAGAGAAAAGATACATACGATCAGCATCTGGATTCATTTGTGATAGTAAATATACTGAAAGTACCCCATGTCAGTCAAGTGAATGTATTTAGTTAATTTAAACAATTCGAGCACTTCTAACAGACTGCATAAATATCAGGTCTTTGTGAGGGTGTAAACATGACATTAGTGCTCACCAGTGACCAGTGGGTTCTGTTTGAGGTAGCTTGGCAGCATTAGACCGAAGAAGATGGAGAAGCCCAAGACAAAGAGGTTTCTGGAGGAATTGAGGTCGACAAACTGCAGGTTGGAGAGTCCCACTGCTGTAATCATTCCAAACAAGGTGCAGAACAGGGCTCCCAGGACGGGGTCAGGCAGAGAGGCAAACAGGGCGCTGAATTTACCCACAAGGCCTAGCAGCAGCATCATGGCAGCGCCATACTGAATCACACGTCTGCTGCCCACCTGGAGGACCAATCAGAGAGCACAGGAAAAAAAAAAAAAGAAAAAAAAAGGGGAATATTTCAGACCTTATTGACATAGACATTTTATAAAGCCATAAATCATAGAAAGTTAATTCATTTGACATTTACATTAGATCTTTTTTGCTGCTGCCAAGCTGTGTAATAGCAAATTCTCATCAGTTAATGATGAATTACAGATAATGATTCAGATATTTGCGCTCACATACAGCCCTACCTCTGATATTGAATATATTTCAGAGCTGCAGCAAATCATTTCAACCGAAATGATATAAAAGGCGTCTTTCTGTTACCTTTGTAATTCCCAGGACGCCAATGTTGGGACTGGAGGATGTGGAGCCATTTCCTGTCCCGAAAAGACCATCCAGCACACAGGAAATACCCTCTACAAATATGCCCCTGCAGAGACAGAGGATGAGCAGGATGATTAACACAAACACAGTGACTGCCTGGGATGTACCACGTGAACAAATGCAGTACTGGACAGAAGGAGGCGGATAAATAAGAGTTACCTGTTGATGGCATGGATGGGTGGAGGTGGAGCACACGAGAGCCGAGCACAGGCGTAGTAGTCTCCAATTGACTCGATGATGCTGGCCACCACGGCGCTCATCATGCCAATCACACCTGCAGCTGTTACAGTGGGCGTGCCCCACTGGACTGTGGAGGCGAGAACACAGAGCCGGTCAGAGCTGAGAAACACTTGCTTTCTAACAGGCTTCATCTTTATGAGGACACGGCTCACACAATGTTTACATGACTAAACTCAACCTACTGTGTGCACACGTCTGGTTTCTGTCTGAGCTGAACGGACAGCTCTAAATCTTTACAACATAATTCCTCCTCTTCGTTATCAAAGGTAAACTATCTGCTGCTGGTATAGGCTGTCTTTTCCAGCTCCCTCGTTGGTGTCCTCCCCCCTCCTCAGCAGACTTACATGGATAGGGGACTTTGAACCAGGGTGCAGCTGAGAGGATTCCTTGGCGTGCATCTGTGCGTGCGTAGAAACCGTACTTGTCCTTCTCCGGCGGGAAAACATCAGTCACAGTGAAAATGAAACAAAGCAGCCATGACACCAGAATGGCCATTATGATCTGGGGACAAGAGACAGGAGAACACTTAGTAGATATTCATTCTGGAAAAAAGAAAAACACATTAACACAATTTTAAACCTCAACACTTAAGCTTAGTTATATTGTCTAAAAGAAAAAAAGAGAAAAAAAAGAGGTGTGATCAATATGATTTTAATCATCATTAAACTTTCTTTCTCTTTAAAAGGAAACTTGTGAAGTTAAGAGTGATTTTCAGTGCAGCTTGTTGGAAGCCTCCAAGGCTTCATTTAAACTTTGTAAATACAAAGCAGAGCAGCCATGTGACACCTTCTGATGAGGCAGATGTAAATCAGACCGATAGGCCACTGTGGTGCTTTTAAGTATTTGACCAGCAGAGGGTAGAAACAGATCGATTTACACACTGTCCAGACACTTCCCAGATAGAATGAGATTAGCTCTGTTGAATAATTCAACCTTAACAAGCACACAAGCTGTTAAGAAACCAAAGTAAATTCTTTACAGGACTTTAGAAGGTTAAGACTAGAAGCAAAGAAATGAAATGTGAGACCAAAGGTGGTTTGTACAAAAAGGCACAAAGCCGGTACTTACGGGAAACATTTTGAAGACCTGCAGCCGATAGGAAGTCCAGCCTTTCTTGGCCCTGTAGACTGGCAGGGGGAAGTGGACGTTTCTGGCATACTGAGAGAAGAGCAGCACCAAGAAGATAGTCCTGCAGACACAAACGGGCCTCCTCAGTTGGGAAAAATCACACACTGTCTTATCATTTCCTATACTGATTATTCTCCCGTGAGAGAGCTAATCCTGTGCAAGCATGTTCCATTAGGTCCTTTCTATGTCTGACTATGACTCCTGAGGCTTAAGAGCCAATCAATTATCCTGACTGCCTCAGAAAATCAGTGGCAATTATAGGCACATATCCTCCGTCCCTGTGGAGCAAAAGTAGAAGCCCTCCAGCAAACACAATGACACAGCAGGGGCTGATGCCATATCACCTGATTATCACAACCATGATCAGCACCTGCCTCCATTACAGCTTCAGTATTTTTTCTTTCTGTTAAGTTTTCTAAAACACAAGGCATCTAGAAAGCATTTTTATCTTATGGGGTTACTATAAAATAGTCCAGTTAACAAATGGTGTCTCCATTTTGTAGAAAGCTTTAGCTAATAATCAAAAACCAAACTCTTCTCAGTTTGAAACATATGACTCTTAAAATATAAATTTATATGTTTCCGTTTTATATCAAGCTACAATCCTCTCTACAACCATAGCAACCAAATGCACTGTTCTCTTCCTGCACTGGGCAACAGGGAAATTGGATTTAAGTGAAATGTCACCTCAAATATCTCTTTACTGATAACTGAAGACACATATTTTTTGTACTCACAGCATAGCAATACCCCAATGTTTTCCAGCCCGCTCCCCTGCAGCCTGGAAGCCCGACAACCCGATGAGGGCCACAGTTGGGGTGATGGTCAGAGGTCCGATGTATTTCAGCAGCATCCCTGGCAGACCCAGTGCTCCAATACAAACTTCAATGAGGGACGACACAATGATGGCCCCTTGGATCTGAAGGGACAGGAAACAGGAATGTGTAAGAAACTATGTGAAACTATCTACTTATCAACACAGCTGCAGTTCTACACCATGTTCCTTTGGAACTAAACCTATGAAACACACAAGCAGGCTCAGAGGATGCTGACTGGAAAGATGAAGGAAATAAAGATTGTTAAAAAGCTTATAAAATGTCTGCCAAGTTATTCTCACCCACAACAGATTCCTGAGTGCCTGAAATGCCTTGTTTACCACCCAGGCTTTATTCAATCTTACTCAAGAAAACACCATGCAATACATTTGCATAATGACCAGGAAGTGACTGGTTGTCATGCTACAAACACAGAATAAGGACATTTAATATTAATTATAGATTACACATCTAAAGTTGAATTAAAGAGACTTTTTTCTCTTGCATTGAATATTGTGATGCTGCTCTTCTTTAAGGTTCAGCCTTTTAGCAGATTCATTTGATCTAATTGCATCTTTATCTATTTTCATTCATCTTGGTTTTAAATGATTTAACCGACTCGTTTTCGCTATTGTTTTTACTCTACAGTGAAAATTTCCATGACAATGTAGATGATGCTGTTCATTTCAACATGTGCCGTTAAAACCTGAAACATGTCACCCTATCACCAGATAACTGTATATCACCTCCTTTTAATGTTATCTATTTGTACATTTATTGCATAAGTATGCTGTGCTGGAGAAGAGGACCATATGTAGGGATCTGTAATGAGCTGATGTCATAATGTAGGTCTAAAAGCTCAGGCTTGAAACAGATCTGAAGGGTTGATTTTAATTTATTTTATTTTGTTTGAATTTAGTCAAGGGGATTACATTCTCTTTAATCTTATCTTTATTTAACATGAATGTCTGAGATGTAACACTAAAAAAGAAAACTAATAAAAATGTCTTCTTCCAGATCCAGGCCAAACAGAGGCCCTCTATCATAACGAAAAGTATACATAATTTATGAATGAAGAAATTGTCAGAGCAGTAACTACACAGTTCCCCGAGACAAAATGTACCAGATTCAGCTCGGCGCCGATCAATAACACTAAATGTTTGCTTTGCAGCAGTGAATCAGCACTTACTACCTCTGCTGGCCAACAGGCTGAAGAAAACCCTGTACACAGCCACATTTTCCTTTCGCTTTACCCAAACAATAAGAGAAATCTCATTTATGAATCAGACATGAACGCAAGCAGTCAGTGCCACGGTCGGATTATAAGCCGTAACAGAATCAGCGTTGTGAGTGATAACCGTGATTACGCTTTCCTCTGTTGCCTTTCATCACACGGACTTTACAATTTGATTCAGCTGATTGAGTTTCGTCTCATTCACGTCACATAAAAAACAATTACTCAAAGGGCTTACGCAAACTGAAAAGGTTAACACAAATCAAGAGCATCTGTCACCCATATCCAAACCCTGCAGACACACAGAAACAGTGATTTCTCTGTCGGAACAAACAAACCTCTCAAAGGGAAACTATTAGGTTAAGAAACGCCCCGTGTTCAATAACAGTTGGGAAAAAAATGGTTGTGTAAGGAGTTACTTAAACGAATATCTTATGCAAATTCTCACCACAAACTCCCCCCATCTTCCCACAAGAAAATGTTTTATAACCGAGGATTTTGTAATTATCCAACATGAGTCCTCCTCCAAATTAAGTCCATGTGAGTTTCTCCATTTATGTCTTTGCCTCACCTCTCGTATCCTAGGGTGCCAGATGTGCTCTGTATGGAGGAGCTCTGTCCCATTCAGAACTGGAAGAACTGGTCATGGAAAAAAGACGAGGAAACAAAATAAAAAAGGAGTCAGAATATAATTAAATTCACGTGTGAACTTGTCATTTGAAGCATACAGACAACTGAATCTTATTTGGAGCCGTTCGATTTTCTGCTCTATTTGCAGAGCCTCTTGGAGTTTGGATCAAAGTAAACAAAGATATCAATAACCATGTTTTTCATTAGTTTTAATTGTTGGGGTATCTGCATTGATCAGACCAGAAGTGAGGCAAGGGTTACCTGTGCTGTTACACTTCCACTTGTCCAGTGACAGGATGGCTTTGGCTGGTGCAAGGAAGGCAAACGCACTGGCCTGGAACAAAGGCAACCTAAACAGAAAAACTCCAAATTAGAAATGACATTCAGACATCAGTGTGGGATGCAGAGTTTACACCATCTTGCTAGTCACCCTCTGTAGCCTTTATCATTCCTCTGTAAAGCTGTTTTCAATGCAGCAAAAAATCTGTGGCAAAGACACTGTCAAGAGCTTGTGCCTTTACTTTCAGAACCTCGTGTGAATTCGACAATTAAATCTGTAAAGTACGTGTTTGGTAGATGATTATACAGGATGATGTGTCGTGATGGCTCTTAAACAAAATGACATAAAGGGTGCCAAATGTGTCACATCAACAAACACATGAGCCCAAATCATTTGGCCCCAGGTTACAATTGGTACGTTACAAACAATCCAGAGAGCAGGGATGAATTAGGTTGTACTAAGGCCAAAATAAAGACAAGGCATGGCACTTTAACGCAGTGACTATTATACAACAAAATGAATATTCTGAAAGACAGCATGGCAAACAAAACAAACCCTAATGGTCTGTGTGCACACAAACGACTAAATAAGTAAATAAATGCTGGACATTTTCCCCACTTCCTTCTCTCCCTCCCTCGGTTATTCCTATCCAGTGGCATTTCTATAGAGACAGTAATCCACAGAGAGATGAACAGATAAGCACTGTGTCACCTCAGCTCAGCCCTGCCTCAGAGAGGGTGGGCTGCTGGTGTGACAGGAATGCCACTCACGTTAAAGCCAAGACCAGACTCTTGTGTGTCCTTGTTTGTGTCAGAGAACAAGGAAGAACTGAGTTAGAGAGGAACAAAAGATAACAACTTATATAACTTTAACTTGAGAGCCAAAAACCTCTAACAAAGTCTTTTTTGGAATTTGCTTGGTGTTGATATTCCAGATAATAGTTTCGGCTAAAAGCTTTTTCTTTCAAGAAATGTTTGCAGAAAAAGTTGAAGTCATGCATCATTATCGTTTTAAAAAAGGGATTTTTTTTGGGGGGGGGGGGGGGGGGGGGCGCTACATATCTATAAAAAGAAAGTAAAACAGCACAGTTGGAAACATAACAAAAAATAAATAAGTTTTTAACTTTTTGAATATTGTACCAACAGGGGAACACACATATTTAAATAGCTCAGCTTGTCCTGACAAATTATGTACGTTCGTTGACAAATATGATGAATTCTGACACACAAGTAGGACAAAAACAGTGGCCAAGAACCCAAAAAATAAACATTTAAACTGTAAAGTTAAATGGCACAGTCCAAGCTGAGGTAGTTCTGAAGCTCCAGAAGAGGGCGATATTTTCAATAAGAGCAACAAAAAAGGACAACATAAGTTACCCTGCAAGTTAAAAATCTGATGTAATTTATTTTCTTGTCTAAACATGAACACCTCCATGCCATTTTAGCAAGTAAAGAGTTCAATGCTGAAATGCATGTAAACTGAACAGATGAAATAATATCTTGTTGTTCAGGTACCAGGTACTGTAGGAGCGGGTCAAACAAATGGCTGCTGTGATCATGCGAGATGTGATATAATAGCTGAACAAATGGATCTAAATAAGAAAAGCCCACCAGAACTGATGAGTTTCTGGAGGACGGTTGATTTAAGGTTTCTGAAGTTATTCGGTTTTTATTTCCTGGGCTTTCCAGGAATGCTTGTGTAAGAATAAAAAAAAGACAGGAGGAGGAGGACAGTGCTTGCACATTATGTTCATAAGCACATAAGTCATGACCTTGGAGCTACCCTGCCTTCTTTTGAACGAGGCAATTTTGATAACGTGGCTGCTGCACCTTAGCAACGATTAATGAGCTCTAAAGAATCCGTTCTGACAAGATGGAAAGATTACATTTATTAAAAAGAAGGGGAAATGAGACAGTTTACGTCTTGGAACTGATCCTCTTTTATGAAAGAAAAATAACACCTAATGCTAGCAGGAGCTGCTTTCATTATAGTACCACCCCTGAAAGATGGGATAATGTCCATGGCAACTTATGGTGTCTCATGACAGTTTGTTTATGGGTGAAAAGAAGGTCTGAATCAAAGGTTACAAAACATACACATCACATTATATACAAGCAACTTTATAGTTGTGTAAGAATTAATTTGTAGCCAAAAATAGAAAAGATGGATTGTAGATAACAGGTCAGTCCTCTACACAAGTGAGGACAGAGGAAAGTAGAGCACACACACACACACACACACACACACACATACATACATAAATACATACAGACACGAGGAGAAATGTTTGTAAGCAGTGAGACATAAGAAAAATATGTATTTTCAGAAACAAGCAAATGAGATCAACAGAGCACATTTGTGAGAACTAGGTCAAATGAGTTATTCTTGACATGTGTGCTCTGGTATGTCTGAAAGTGGGTCTTCCAAGTAAACAAGCTTCTCACAAACTAATGCCAGTGGATTTAATCAATTATAGCTTCAGAGTTATTTGAATCGCTTGCCCAGAAGTGAAGAAACTCTGGAACCAAACTCCCTCCTCAGCAGGAAATCTCCTCATTTATTTAGTTTCTGGAAAATCTTTCCTCTCAAGTTTGTCATCTGAATCTGTAAAGCTGAAATTGAGAGTCCCATAAAAGATGAAGTTTCAGCCTCAAAAGACAACTGCAGTCACATGAACAAAACAGGAAGTTAAAATGTTATTGACGAGCTGAGCACGCATTGCTATAATAGGCTTAAAGACATGCTTACTCACTCAGAAGTGACATTAAGAGGAAGACTTAAGAGGAACTACAGGTTGGTATGAATGGCAGTACTCATTGATGAGAGAAAGTGGCTAAAAAAAGTGGGATAAAAGCCCAAAAAGAATTGAGGAATAAGCTTACAACCCATCTTTGTACAAAGGCTGCCTGCATTTCTTTTCTATATATGCTGCTGCAACATGGTGATTTTTTTTTATTTATTTTTTTTACCTGCAACCCAGGGTAGTTTGCAGCAGGGTGGTGATCCCCACGCAGAAGAAGATGGTCCCTATGAGCTGACTGGTGGCCCACTGATCGAATCCGACGCACATCGCCTCAACCAGGAGGAACGGCACTGCGATAGTTCCACTGAAGCATGTCAAGTAGTGCTGGAAAGACAACATGCCTCAGTCAGAGCATATAGATATGCATGCCTTTTCTTTTCGTCTCGGCACGACACGTTCCTGTCGTCAAATCTTTAATGGTCGTAAAGTATTTTATTGTTTTATTGGAAGTGGTGTATGAAAACACCACAGCTATTCCTGGTCCTTTAGCAAGATGCTGAGCCCATAATGTCCCCATCGGTGTGCAAGTTTATGCATAGAGTGATAAATGTGATGAATTAAAAAAAGTGTGAGAATGTGTCTGAATGGTCCAATGTGGCTTTACTGTTGAGCTCTTAAGTGCTCCACAAGAAAGTGCTAAATGCACTCCATTCACCATTCCTCGGGGGAAAGCTGTGGCAAAAATGTGTTGTCCAGTTTATGTGAAATTAAAGAGCTAGGAACAAGACAGCTGCAGGTGGGATTGTCTTCATTTTTGCCAGTGGTAGTAATAATATCTGATGGCCGTTTGTCAGGAAGTTATCATTTTTGGATCTGCTGGTACCATCATAAAAAGTATAAACAAACCAGTTCACCCTTGATCTGATTAATAGGAACTATTTGAACTTAACAGCATTTTTTGTGTTCATACAGGATTTAAGTAAGCTTTCACTGATCAGTTACTGTACATGACTACAACAGTCCCACAACAGACTCATACAAATTATGAAATTCATTGTCCATGTAAGGCAGAGAGCAGGTGTGGAAAATCCAGGTCTATCCTAATCTTGCTCCAACTGGTCCCATATGGGTGTAACTTCAGATTTTACAAAGGAAGCCAAGCCCTCTCTGAACAAAGAAATGGGATGAGAATTAAATCCCTTCTTTAATAGCCTGGATCGGACTGTTTGCAGCTTGGATCTAAATTACACTTTGTCCTGTTTGATGCTTTAGAATTTGTTTTCATTGTCTTTACCCACCACCTCCTCCTTTTTCCTGACTGACAAGCAACTAATGGACTAAAGGACTGAATCAATGAAGGGGACAATATCTGACTTTGAAAAAAATGTGCTATTCTCCCTACAATTTGATGGATTTCATATACTGTATTAAGAATAGGTAATAGTTGGAATTATTTCCTGCTAATGCTTTGTGTGTGTGTGTGTGTGTGTGTGTGTGTGTGTATATATTTTTTAGATTTGGTGACTCATTTCATGCTCTTCAGACATGAGCTCTTTGCAGCAGTAATTATGGGATAAAGGAAAATGACACATGGGAAAAATCCAATGTCAGACACACTGTGGTCCCAGCGAGGACATCGACCTCTTGCACCATCAGCATGACGACTACTGGGAGCAAAATCCTTCTTTTGTGTCTGGCATTAAGCTGTGTAATGAATAGTGGGAGCAGCAGGAGGAAAAATACTGAACTGAGATGGCATGTGCTGAAATAACACAATAAAAAGACATATGTGGGGGTGTTATTTCAGTTAATCTACTGTATGTATAGATTTACCTGTAAACCCAAGAACACACACAAGTACCAGGGTGGGGTGTCCTCAATGGTATAGATCATATCCATCCTGCGTGCATCCACACTGTCTGTGCTGTCAAGTGTCTCAGACATTGAGCTCTACACATACAATGACATGAAGAAACAACATTAATGTCTTTATAATAAAATCCTTTGACATAGTATTTTATTTTGTATTCTTAGCATTGTGAAACTGTCAGAAATAATCTACGTGGAAAAATACACAAGACTCATGTGGGAATGACATGTCTTAGTTGTGATGGAAACTGAACTGAATGAACTAAAAAACATTATAAGAAGTGACTAAAACTGAAAGAGAGTCAGAGAAATGCACTGTCATTGTGACAATGAAAAGAGCACGGAAGAAGATGACATGTTTTAGTGAGTCAGTCTTTTCTGGTCCACATCTCATCATCACCATCACAACAACCTCATGGCTTTACTCACTAGATGTGGTGAAATTTTTTTTTTTTAATCTATTATAAATAAAAAGGTCAAATCTTGTAAACCACTGCATAAGTAGCTATTATATATTAAGCAATGCTTGATAGCTTGCCACAGTCACTTGTAAAAATTTTCCTTTTCTTTTCTTTTCTTTCCATCTCCAACAAACCTACTTCCAAAGAAAAAAAAAATCAAGGCACTGTGTAAAAGAAACAAGATTAATGAGAATTAGCAAAATAAGATTGTTCTTTAGTTTTGGTATTAGCCATGTTGTTTTTGTACTAGTTTCAATCTGATGGCTGCGATGCAAATGGAAACCAGAAGCTCCTCTGACTAACCAGCTATTCATGGAGTGTTTGTTGTGATGTGAGGCCACAATTAGATAACTTAAAAAGGATGAAGGAGAAATGGAAGAAAAAAAAAGAAGTCACCGAACGTGTGATGCTGACAGTGGTTAACAAAATGACAGCGTCATAACAAGCCTGTAACTGTCTGACTAAGCTTTTTCACCACGTGATTGTGATGGAGTTTGTTTCAGTTCTGTTTTTTTTAACTCTGAAGTTACCTTTTCAGCTACTTGATTTTCCTTAGTGTAGATGGCCATCAGCTCCGTGTTCTCAGTATCCTGGTCTCCATTGGCACCGCCAACTCCATTTACTACCACCTAAACACACAAACATAATTGAAGAGGTTTATGTTTTACTTGAGCAGTGTGGATTACAGCTTACCAAAACATTCTGGCACTCCTGTAAGGACGAATGAGGACGCTAGCTTTGACATAAGTGTTGGCCAGCAGACAAAGCCACATAAAATAAGACATGGTTATGATTGGTAATCAAAGTTTTAGTGACCAAGTGCAACACTGTGTGAAAAACAAAACAAACAAACATCTTCCTGAGTGTCTGAAAATGGATTATGTTTATGTAGGAGGATGTGCTTCTCTGAAACCTGTCCCCAATGCATCACGTTTGTTTATATCAAACAAGAGAAGCTTACATGAAGATGATAAGATTATCTTTTTATAACATTTTCATGAACTAAGGATGATATCCAGGTAGATGGGTATATGCATATATGCTCATCTATCAAGTCTGACTTTATGGTCAGAAGACTTTTTACACATATCTTTGCAGCCCAGTCCTGAGATTACATGTGTGGAAGACATCAGTCATGTGCAAATGTACTCTGCTGTGTCAGTGTGCCAAGCTCACCAGATCAAACACTAAGAAGTACAGTGGAAAAACAACACGACTGTCTCACAGCATTTATAGAAGGAAACTTTGGTCTTTTGGGTAAAACTAAACTGGCATATCTGGCAAGTCAGCAGGTCCTGGCAGAACGTGAAAGGATTTATTTTCCATTATAGAGTAAACAGATCATTTCCTTCTACATCCATTACTGTGGTCAGTGTGTTATTAGAAAACAAATTAAATCCAAGTTTATTGGCTTGTTAGTTCTGTTTTGATCAACACACCAGTTGCTGAGGATGTTCTTAAAAAGGCTACATGCCCACCTCTGTTAATCACCCGGTTTTGAGTTTTGTTTTTTAGCATGTTGACTTGTTCAGCGGAGGCGTAATATCAGCTTAAAACAACATTCCTGAGAGTGGTGACAATAAATCAAAACCAGAGGCTGTGACTTGGATAGAAAATGATCCTCAATGAACTGAAAGGCATACAAAAGTTTCTAAAAATGTAGTGGTTGTTTCTCAGTAGACTCGTTGCTAAGGGCAACTACTTTCACATGTTACAGAGTCATTGTTAAAAAAAAAATCTATGATAGTTTCATTGTGGAAAATTATTATTCACGTCACATTCATGTCTGAGCAGCTCAACAATGTTGGGTGTGGTTAAACTGTTGTCATCATTTTATAAACATACAGAAGGAATTAACTATTCATTTTACACCTAAAATATGGATCTGGAAAATTATAAATCAATGTATATTTGCTTCACATCATTGTTTTTCTCCCAGGCTCACAGAAGCTAAGACAAGAAGTCCAAGCATCTGTCTCCATAGTGGTCTTACAGCTGGTCCTGAGAGATCTTACAAATGTTCCCTGGCTAGAGGAGATGCATCATATACCCTGGTTGTGTCTAAAAATCCTCAAAAGAAACTTGCTTATGTGGCATCTTTATGAGATACCTGAAAAAAAAGATTCAGCCATCCCTTTTCATTTTACTCCAGGCTCCCTCTGAATATCTCACATCTCTAAGAGAGAGCCCCACTATCCTCAGCCTGTTTTGGTCACCAACAACAGCTGTATCCAGGGGTGGGGGCTAGAATGTAGATCATCTGGTAAACTGAGAGCTTCTCTTTCAGGCTCAGCAACCTCTTTCACTAAAATTTTCTGCTACAATGGCTGAGCTACTGCAAGCTTATTCTCTACTTCATCCCTAATACACCCGATCATTCGCACTGCTGGATTCATATAAAAATGCACCAGTGTGTTGGTGTGACTATGAAAGGCTGGTAACAGGGTTGACTTATCCATTGACCTACATGAAGCAGCAGCCTGGTGCCAAGAGGACAGACAAAAGGAGATGGATGGACGACAATAGACCGTGAAGAGAATTGTTGTCTGAGGCTTTCCAATTACAAATAATATCCATCACAAGTAAAAGGAATAAAATCAGCACTACATGGGAGTATGAGTCAAAGGGAGGAGGAGCGACTGCGTCTGCGTGTGGACATCGAAATAGAGCCAAGTACCGGAATAGGGTAGAAGTCTGCGCTGTGTTTGGTCTCCTCTTCATACTTTCCACCCTCACTGCTGCTGTCCATTGATTTGGAGGTTGTGTTCTTCCCCACGCCCATCTTTGCGTCTGTAATGTCCACCTCTTCCTCTTCAGTCACTCCTAGTTCTTGCTCTGATATGAATACTGCAGGTGAATCATTCAGTCCATTGACATCGTCCAGGAGTGCCTCACCTGCTTGGAGAGATACAAAAACACAGATAAACAAAGATAAACACCGTTGATTTATGTAAAGGCTTCTAATATCCTGATTCTACTGTGAAGGTCTGAGAACACTAGAGGGGACTGCCATGTTGTACTTCACTTACTAAGTACTCATTCAACAAATATAGAAGGAAATATACCAGTTACGGCCGTACAAACACCTGGATTTGCTTCCTCTTTTCTTTACTCACATCAGGCCCTTTCTATTCCCTTTCTGGCAGCTGCAGGTGTTCTTGGTTTCCTACAGATTAAGGCTAAAAATAACAAAGTACGAGTGTTTGGAAACTTGGCAGGATGATTAGCTGATCTAAAGCTGAAACAGCTCATCAAGTATTTCCATTTCAGAGTAACTACATTTGTGATTTTTCAGATGACAATTCAAGAGAAACATCTGGGAGAGAGCAGATCTCAACATCCCAGGTTTGAGGATTTGCTGATTTTCTCTTTTTCTCCATCAATATGATCTGTTAAAAGGTCTGTTGGACAAAAAACAAAACATCCAAAGCTGTTGCTTTGGCTATACATCCATTTTAAGAATAATTTTTATCATCATAATTATTATTGATGATTCTCTATAATATTATGGACAAGACAGTTTATTCAAATCAACCAAGAAATGACGGCAGATAATGAATCAAATAATCATTAGCAGGAGCATCAAGCTTTTGATAAAATATTAACGGCTTATTTGGGTGCTAATGAGCTGAGGTTCAAAGTTAATTGCCGTTACCAACAGGTCAATGTCTGATAGAGACAAGCAGTAAAGAAAGAGAGAGAGAGAGGAGAGATTATGCAAAGGGTTGGGGAAAGTGTCTGAGAGGGAGGAAGAAAAGAGTAATCAGAGTTGAGAGAGTTGATGAAAAAGCTGCAGAGGCAGAAAGAGGGATGTCAGTTTGTTCCATCAGGCTTGGGAAGGTTTCTCTAACTCTTGGGGTTGTGTCAAGTTCAATAATGTCTCCAGCACCATCCCATTCTCACCGTTGTGGCTTGGACTTGCATACCTTACGAAATGGTCCATGCTCTTTGTTAAATTTACGTCACGTACTGAACAGACCGGAATCAAAAGTAAAAGATCCGTTTCTTACGTATCAATCCACCTTCAAAACCCAACTGTAGGTAGGTCGACTAAAACTACTCCATTTGAACATTAGCCGGCATGACCCGTCTAATTTAAAGAGATTTTGATGCGTTTGGTAATGATGAGCTAAAGCTGAACTAGCTTACCGACTTGTATCAAATCAAGCAGCATTGTTGTGTATATTGTGGTGTAAAAAGATTTTTTTATGTTTTTTTTTTTTTACTACAAAAAGGGAGTAAATGAAGCTCTGAGCTTTAGATGATCAAACTGACAGCAAAACCTTTATTCTACAGTTTGTCTTTAAACTGGAGAGACGTTTGTATCAAAATGCAGCTTCTTCTTTATTGAAGATCATTAATCAGATACTAGCAAGTATAAAAAACACATCACACAGAAGGAAACTGCAGAAGATATGAATGTTCAGGGTCAACCGAGTGTTGCAACACTCTTTTAGAGCTACCTCCAAATATTGATCTAAGCCTCCAAATGCATTAGAGTCATATATATTTATACATAGATCAAAAAGGATCAAGTTTCCTGCTTCCCACTTGATTCCAATACAAAGCTGCTTTATTATTTAAGAGATTATTGCATTCCTGGTGAAATACTCATACTTTTATGATAAAATCATTGTTCTGCTATTAAAGCAATATCCAATATCCATTTATAAAGGGTTGACTTTTTTTACCCTTTTCTTTTTATTCATATTTTTATCATTATGTGTCTAGTTAAATGCAAATCATTGTCATAATGGATAGAAATGGGGGGGGGGGGGGTGGAGGGCAGAACTTGCCTTTCATTTAATTCTGGAATAATTATTTTAATTCATTTTTAAAATAGGCCTATTTGTTGGGAAAATAGTAAACATTAAGTTACATTAAAGCTTTTCATTGGTTTTCTTCCTAATTGTCCTTGAAATAGTGGACAAGAACCCGCTTACCCCCGACACAAAAAAGGTTTGGCCACTGATCAAAATTTCTGTTGTCATTTGGTTTGAAGTTACGCACGCTACAAATATCCGTTCAGCAGCCACAAGTCTGGTGCTCAGAAAAGTCCAGAAAAGAGAAGAAGAAAATGGAGGCTAGAGATTTTCTAAACAAATGTATATTTATAAGTAATGAGAGTGAAGCTGGAACTTGTAAAGCCAACGTAGAGCAAGAAACAGCGCAGCCGACGTTCACCAGCCTGGTGACGTATCCCGACTGGCCAGCTCTAAAGTTAACGTCCGTTAAAAGTCCCACACTGCACGTTATCTTTGACAGAAACGGTTACGTTTGGTAGCTCCGTCAGAGAATAAGAGACCCAGCTGCAATCAGCTGGCAACGAGTGATGAGCGAGGAGCTGGCTGCTCCCATTGCAAATGAAAACAGAGACAATACCATATCACATTAAATATAAGAGAGAATAAAGGAAATAATGTAATAAAGGAGGGACGCGTTAACAAGCGGGTTGGGTTGCGGGTTATGCAGCCTATCGGCGTGTCAGGTCCGGATATGACTCAGATAAACGCGGGTACCGGGTCAGGTTCAGGATTTAGCAGGTTCGTAAAATTAGACCCATGCAGGATTCAGAGGCTCCCAATGAGACAGTCACAGCGAAGTGGGAGGGGCTCGCTGCCCCGTCAGAGAGTCTCTGCCTGTGGCTGGAGGTGACCGGCGGGCCTTCAGTAAATGGAAGATGATAATAAACTATTTGTGCCCTAACATGTACCCTGAGGCTCAACGGTTTGGTAATGCTGTCCACAGAGCGTTAACTTGCCAAACAACTCGGCATCATAGAGGATTTTGCCACAAGGAAAGTTCAGCGCAACGCATTTGGAGAGCAGTAGCCTAATATTTAAAGATAAATAATAAATAATATAAACAATTGGCTAATAAATGGTATAAAGAAATAAAATGCATAAAGAAATAATATGTAATAAATCTAATATACAATAAATAGATATACAATGCCAAATATTAATTTATTTCCTGCTATATGAAGAGTGTGTTTGCCACCAACAGCTTATGTGTAGCTTCTTCATGTCAACCATTATTGCCAATGCCTGTCACTTGTCTTTTGGATAGAGATGTGAGGCGAGGAAAGAGCAGAGAGTGCGAGGGAAAAGGACAAATCTGGGTGTGTGGGAAGCCTGTCCGCTGGCCTGTTAAAAAATGTCCTGAAATTGCTTTCCCCTCACAGGCTGATTCAATAAACAAGAGAAAATACAATTCCTATTATTAAAGAACTTTTTTAAAACAAGATGTAAAAGAAAGTTTGGCCTTGATTTTTTTTAGCGAACAGCATCTCAGCCTGTGAACTGGTATGTCTACGCCACCATTACAACCATCCCAGTGCTATTAGGCAGTGAGACTTCAAACAGTGGTGAAAACACAAGTTACAGGATGCAGCTCCGGAGACAAGTTTAACTGTTACTTTGACTGAAACGACTAAATTGGACCATTTAAACATATACACAGACTGACAGCAATACAAAACGAGGTAAAAGAAAAAAAAGAGAAAAAAAGAACATGCATAATACTCTCATTGAGTTTGTATTATGAGCAAGACAGATTTAATTACAGCTCATTATAGTTGACAAGCATTAAGTAATATGCAGTAATCACATACTGATTAGCTTTGTTTACACAGTACATCTAGTGGTTTTATGCCAAAATAAATACTTATTGTACTTTTAACTATAAAATTGCACAGAAAAAAAGGTAAGAAAGGCATGCTAGCTTTCTGATAGCCTTAGTAGTCCAGTTTAAGTCCAACTGGGGAATGCTGCATCCTCCATCTCTCTGTTCACTTCTCGCCAGCTCTCTTCTGCCAACAAGTATAAAAGATTATCAAGTTTTCTCCTTTTTTCACCTTTGTTCAATTTTAGTCCCCACGCACCCTCCCAAGCCACTATCCCTGCTTGCAGTGTAAGATGTTGGGATAGGTGTTAATACCTAGTTGACACATCCCATCACTCCTGTCAAGCTGGGCGGCTGGGAGCATCTGTGTGGAAGGAGCAAGAGAGAGGGAAAGGAGGAGGCAGAAGAAGAAGAAGAAGAAGAGAGGACGAGAGCAAAGAGAAGAAGACAGGGGGGGGGGGGGGGGAGGGGAGGTGCAGAGGAGAGACACAGAGGGGGGTCAAGGATAAGGAGGAGGGAGGTGAGACAAAAGTTAGTTTGACAGAGCATTTAATCACAGACAAAACGTATTAGTGTGATTGATGTGCCGATTAGAATTCAAGTTATCAGGTGAAATATTGCTTTAGGGAGGGAGCAAGATGGACCGGTATCACAATGAATCCCTCCACCTTTTCACAAGTGCCATGCAAAGAGAGTCTTTAAGAAGATTTAAAGAAGAGAACTGAGCTTAAGTTCAAGCCTTTAATACGACTCGGCTTAATTTATCTAGCTTAACTGAATAATAGAAATGCATCAAATTCATTTTGACATCTTTTAATGACCAAAGCTTTAGATTAATGGAAGCGCTGACATTCTTTTTATTTTGCTTTCTTACAACATGATTCTTAGAGGCAATAACAAATGTTAAAAACAAGATCTAGAAATGTAGCAAAAAGGAAATCCTCTTCGTTGGGACATTTGACAGATTATTTGATCATACAGTTTTTAAGGCTACTCAGATTCAAAAGCAAACTACCAGAGGGCCTCTAGCTGGGCTTTACTCAACTACAACCGTCCTACTTTTTTAAATGTATTTATTCATTTTTCATTTCTCCCTGATAACTGAATTTGCATTAGTTGAGAATGGCAGCGAAACATGAAGCTGGAAATCAACCTTAGGCAAAACATCATATTAAATTCTACAAAAGTCATCAGCCCTCTGATAACTTGTTTTTGATCCATCTCAGCTCAGAGTTTTAGATACAGCTGTCGGGCATGTTAGATTAAATAACTGTTACTCACAAACCTTAAGACCGAACTCAAGATTTAGACCGTATTATGTACATTTCATTCAAGTATCGTAGATGGACTAAACCATTTGATTGTAGTCTGAGGATTATTATGTGTGATCAAAATAATGGTGGGCCCTTGTCATAATAAAAAAACTGTCCCATAATGACACTGCACGATGACATAACGACTAGCCAGTTATTTAACGATTAAAGAAGAAACTCCCCCAAAAAGTCAAACATAAAAGTTCTTCCTCTGGCCTGTGATGCTTTTTATCTATCTACATCATTAAAGTGTGAAATGGCAAGTTTTGGAGATCTCATATTTAATCAAACATAATGGAAGCAGATGGTGGTTGGCTTATGGGGCTTAAAGTCCTAAAATAACTCTCACAAAAGATGAAGGAAGCATGAATCTACTCTCAACAATCAGCACATTTAAAGCATGTGTGCATCTTAGGACTCCTTGATAAAATCCTGATTTTAAAATGGCACCATCATCGGACGAAAATGGCCTTTTAAGTAGGTGAACAACATTTTTTCAGTGATTTCGGCCTGTGCATGTGTAACTGTAGCACCACTCAACTGTTCATGCAAATAAAGTTAATGGCAGAGTTGGCAATAGTCCAAAAATGACCCTGGTCACAGCAATGTTTGAGACTGTTATTAAATAAGTCAGTCAATATATCTGGACAGAGAAATTGCTCTTTTAATTTGAGCGTTCAGCACCACAGAGCGATCTAATGCAAGTAAACAAACAAAGGTTGACATCTCCGAAACTCATGCATAAAAAAAAACAAAAAAAACATAGATAAATAGTATGACAGGTAATAGCATATTTGATTTGGGATGGACTTTCCCTTACAACTGTTTCATCTGGTGAATTCTGCGTGCAGCTAATGAAAACTGAGTGAATAATTGACCTCTGTGCTTCCCAGCCTCTAGCTCTCTCAGTACTGTGCATCAGTTGTGAGATGTGGAGTCTGACATAAAGTATCCCAGCAGCCTCTGGGCAACTTAAGGTCTGATGAGGCGTGTGCTAACACCAGAAGAGCCACGCTTCTGTAGCATGAAATCCTCAAATGCCCTGGTTCTCTGTCACCCAAGAGACAAAAACACTCAGTTTGACTCATCTGTGTTTTCTGTCTGCAGGTGTTAACTGGGAATCCGTACACACACACGTACACACAAACAAAACATCAGACAACCAGCAGAAAACAAGGGAGACATGGGGAACTAGAGCGAGAGAAAAGAATGAAAACTGATTATGTAACAGAGGAGAAATGTGCAGATTCAAAAAACATAACTTTTCATGTTATGTAAAAGAAAATATATAAAGAACAGAAACAGGGAATGTTTGTATGCGTGTGTGTGTATGTATGTGCGTGAAAGGTGAAAAAAAATGAAAAGTGAAGAAAAGGAAGCAAGTGAGGTGAAGAACAAAGATGTTGCCGTGGTAATTTCAACATCCCAGAATACACAGGCTGGTGAACACTTATTGCCTGGATCTATAACCATGGTAACCTGATCTGTGTATCATGTACAGGCTTCAGCCATGGTGTGTGGGATTCCACAAGAGGAGGACAAACCAAACGTGTTAGTTTTAATGCAAGATGAAACCAGTAACAGTTTGGATCTTGCAAATGTACGTCTCCATCCACAGCATGCAAGACAGTTCAAACTCTAGACAGCAATGTGTCACACAGCGTGACAGTCTGCCTGAAACTAAAGATTTAGGCCTTTATGAATATCAGTGCTCATAAATACTTAAATATATGCACACATTTAAATCAAGCTTTTTCCACTAAAAATACAATATTATTTCAACTTCAGATCCCTGTCAAAAATCAAAATAAAAGGTACAAAAGCATATTCATACAAAGATTTTGTTATTAAAGACTTAAGTTCCTTAGCTTATAATCACATGAAAAAGAAAAAACCAGTATAAATCATTACTCTGACTGGAAGGCAATTAGCAAATGTTTGTCACCCTATTTAAGTTTGTATTCAGCCTACAGCTGGCAATCAGAAAGAGTGTGATATAAATGACATGAAGAATTAGTCATTCCACAAAAAAGGTACCCGTCTTTGATTTAACAAAAATCGACCAATGAGAACACAGAAAAATATACAGTGCCAGTCAAAAGTTTGGACACGTTTTCCAGTTAAATCCAAACCTTTGACTGGTAGTGCAAGTTTGAAAATCATCTTTGATCTTGCCTGAGAAAAAGAATTTTTGCATGTATATTCCAACAAGAATCACATTAGATTAGCTGTTTTAACATAATGATAAACATTTCAAGGTTAAAGCTAAACCAGCAACACTAGCTTCATTCGTTTCATGTTAACATCGTCTACTAAAAGTGATGTAAACATTATTGATGAAATCCATAAAAAAAGTTAACAGCTGTAAGGTCGCATCCTGTTGTAAACACAGTTTATCAGGTTTTGTAATGTTCACCCATGTCACATGATGCACACAAAAATCCTTTATAGGAGAGGCGGCTTTGAAGTTACATGATGATACACGTGGAGTAATGTATGCATGGCATCATTCTACCTTGTAAAACTGCCAGTTTCCTTCCTCTGGAGTTTAACAAGCAAATAAATGGCCAATGACATGTGACGGTTCAGCTGCCGTGAATCCATTTGACCCGAGCAAAGAAAACAGCGTACATCAAAGACACGGAAATATGGTTAAATCTGTATGAATGAAGCAGTCACGTGAGACAGTGGGAGGAGGAGGGGTGGGGGGGGTGGCAGGCGACACCTCACATGACAGAGTACATGTGAGGAGTTTCTATTTCGCCACAGAGGGGAGCAAGGAGCACGGTCATGTTTACATTCGTCAGCTTCCTGTCAGTCCCGTCTACCTTGACAATGACTGGGCAAAGTGACTCATACATGCAGTATTTGACTGGCAATATATTTGATTGTGCCAAAGATAAAGATGATTAAAAAAAAATCCAATCAGCTTCCAGTGGGTTTTTAAAATCAGAAACTGATTGAAAAAAAAAGAAAAAAAGAAAATACAAACAAAGAGGAGTTTTTTCAAAAGCTATCAAGCTCTAATTGGAAAAGTTATCAGTCACACTTTTAAAGCTGGAAAAAGCAAACCAAGTTGAGTAATGAACGATTATGACAGCTATAATATTGCTTTATTTTCTAATCGGAGCCGTTACAGTGGCAGAAAAGCACGGGACTGGAACTATGATACTTTTAAAAAAGTTAAGAGTGGAGGTAATCTAAGTAAAAAGGACACATTTCAACCTTAGACTTAAGATTTGTTTTTTCCGCAACTGGTTTGAATACTTCAGCCACTGCCGTAGCAACCAATGTCCAAACGGTCCAAGCATTCAAATGTTTTAAATCATGAGCAAACTTTTTCTTAAAAAAAACACAGCAGTATGTCTTCAAGCCAAGCTCGCTCCTTTGCAGGGAGTGACAAGTTTAGTTCAGCTTGAACTAAGATGGTTTGTCAATAACTGTACAATGTTTCAGAAGCCTTTAAGTTATTGTCTTTTATAACTTAGCATTGACAAAAATCGACCACAATGATGGTTTTTGTCATGACTGAACAGCCATTTTTTTCCTCAGGAAGAGGGGAATATTGTGACACAGCTTCTATTACACTTAATGCTACTTTTATTCATTGAAACTGATAAATACTTCCAATGCAGCATATACTTTTGGGATTTTGTGGCACCATTTAAGCCCATTACAAACCACCAGTACAAAAACAAACTAATCAAAATCAAACACCTGATGAAGGTTTGGCTTTGGAAAAAAAACCTACAGACCCAGTTAAAATAATTGCTAGTTTTCCTCCGTACACACACTACCTTAGTTAAACTGATGCAAAACCAACTTTAGGGAGAGGCCGTATGTTGTCGCACCGGCTGTCAGCGACGATGATAAGCGCTCGATAGTTACATGTGCTGCTGTAATGCTTGACAAGACATCCATTACTCTTACATGACACATCACATGCCTCAATCTGCATTTGGAAAAAAACAAACAAAAAAAAAACAAAAAAAAACAAACAAACATGTGCACATGCTGCGTGAGCTCTTCTGGTTTTGTAACATGAGCACGTAACCCAAGGAGCTCACTAATTTGCACGTGCAGAAGCTCCTTAGCTGCTGGAATATTTGAGTTTAGTCAGGTTTCACAAAAGAAAAAAAGGAGGCTAAAACTGTTGACTTGTTTTACTTTATTTAGTAATTACTTTAGTATCCCTTTTGGTTTTTCAGCATGGTTGGAACTATAAAGTGTTGTGTCGTTTCACTACTTCTGGGGACTCGCATTAAGTCTGCCTCCTTTTCAAACCCATTATTTAAAAAGGAGTTACCAAATCCGGACTTTTAACACATATTGGAGACAGAAGACGGATTCCACATAAATCATAGCTGCACAAAATGAGCCGCTCCTCCTCAACGACTTACAACTTCACACAGATTTGTTATTTGTGGCATTTGCCTTGTGGGCCATGAGCGAGAGGTTCAGCTCGACTGTAATCACAGAAAAATAACATTTCACCGTCAAATGCTTCACTAAATGAAGAAAAGATTTTGATGAAAACTGTAACTTCTGTTACTCAACAAGCTGGCTGTTCTCTATTAGAATGAATGCTTTTTTTTTTTTAAGAGTTGTAAACCAAGTGGACACGCCTGCTGTGCTGGACAAACGTTTTTTTAATTAATGAAGCTGCAAAGAAAGTTGCATGTGGGTGAACAGAGATGCTCAACCTCTGACCTGTATTCTGTTGTCAAAGCAACACCCAGACCCACACAGCATGCCTTCAGCAGACATGGAGAAGAGTACTTTCTCACGTCTGTTCTGAGATAAGCTATACAGCAACTGTACAGTTAGTGTACGTTGTTCCACCTCCCACAGCCTCAGGCAATTTCTTCCTTAATCTTAGCTGGGATATAAATTGAAGGTATCCATTGTTGCCTGAACTTGATGACATCCTTCAACCTTATATAAGTCATGCTCCTGCTGCTGCTCGAAGTTAGACAACCCGTTTTCACATGGTTGTACAGTTACCGTAGAGACAGATTTATTTCATTTCAACCCTTTAGAGTCGTAATTATTAGCTAAAAAAAAGTGCCTGATCTGGGATGCCATGGCACACACTACCGGTTTTTGGAGCAAACGGTTCTTAAATTACATGAAAAGTAGGTCACTACAGAGGAAATGTTGTGATTGTACTCCATTACATCACTTACACAAGTGTGACTCTTAGAATTGCAAAAACTGGGTTGTGGTTCTGGCATGTTTAACAGCTTGTAGTACTACAGGGCAAAGATACTCAACTATGCAAGTCTGCACCTCAAATTCAAGCTGAAAGCCTGATACGTAATGTGAGACGTACCTCAGTGTTTTTTATTATTCCAACTACAGGTTATTTCCCCATTTATTGGTTTTCTGTCTGTGATGTCAGAAAATATTAACAAACACTAATGAAAAGTCTTAAATCTACCTGAAACATAGCCCGTTAACAGAAATATTTCATTCACAACGAGGACCATCTCTCTGGAGAGGTAACTATGTAAATTGATGATTTGTCAAAATAGTTGTAAAGGATTTTTTTCTGCTTGTTGACTAATCAATCACTGGACTGGTCATTGTACATTTGCATCGGGAATCATACGGATGATTTAAAGCTTTAAACGTTGCCATGGTAATCAACATCTGAATCAAATGCTTTGCTATATTTATAACTTACCACAAGGACACCAAACAGCTTATGAAATAAGAAGTAGTAATAGAAAATGATTTTTTATTCATCAATATGTTCAAAGTTATTCTGAGAACTAATTTAATCTTGGTGTCACAGCTTTTATCTAATGTTAACACCAGTGACACAGTGAATTAGTTACAAAAATATGTGACAGCGGCCACATAAAGACAGCTAAGGACCAGGCGTGTAAACCAAACAGCTTCAGTTCAGCTCACCAGGTGTGTTTAATGCTGTCACGTCACTGCTGGTGCTTCCACATGCAGATTACAGAAGACATTTTCTGCTCGATGAGAAGCACGGTGGGAGGACAAGGGAGAGGACTGACAAAACAAATAAGGCGAGGACAGATAAGGTAAGTCTCGATATGAAGACCATCAATGGGTGAGGCTCGTCTCAGATAGACTTGAGGACAGAAAGAGCGGATGATAGGAACAGATAAGTGATGTACAGAAGATTGTTCACAACACACAGCGAGGTCACGCTGCTCCATCATTAGCCTTTACACAAGGGACTGCGTATCCTGAGTGACCAAGGAAACATGACTCAGGTGGACAGTCAAGGAACATGTTGACAGAAGAGAGAGAGAGGGGTGGGGGATAGCCTTTTCAGTAACTAATTAATAATTTCAGGCATTTTAGGCAAAAAAATCTCACAAGTCCCTACTTTCCTAAAGATTTACAATTTTCTTCCAATTCTATGGTAATAAATAAATCAAGCATTTTGGTTCATAGCCTATTGGCTGGCTATTGATCACTGCTTTATTTTCAAGACCCCCCCCCCCCCCCCCCCCCCCCCCCCAAAAAAAAAAGCATGTCATAACATTTGCAAACACTTCCAGGGTCCAATATCAATGTTAAAGCTGTTTTTTTCTCTCTGGTAACATGACTGTGGAAGCACATTGTTTATCACTATGAACATTAGAGCCCTTGTTGAAGATATAGGAACAGAAAGACCTCTCAGCTAGTCAATTAGTAATCGTCTTTAGCATGCTGCTACTAGACCATTCATCATCTGTCAGGCTGCTGATTAAATTTTGATGAAACTTGGATACAATGCGGCTCACTGCTCCGTTCTGGTAGTTTTTGTGCATTTTTTTTAAACAGAACCAACTAACCTGAGGAAAGTTCACAGGGTTTAGGAATCTTTAGAAAATTGACAACATTTTTCTTGTCATGTTTAACAACACGTTTCGCTGCATTTCTCTGGGGTTGTGACAACTATTCGTTATGTTTGTCTTAAATACTTTGGCATCACTTTGCTGATAACACAGTCATTGGTGTGTAATGTCAGAAATGCTAAAATTACAGATAGAAATATTTGTTTTGTCTGACTAACATCTCAAACATTTCTACTGTGAATGAGAATGTCGAATAGAAATATTTTACCCTATTTTTCCGAAGGTGTAATAACTGAAACCAAAATTGTAATATAAATCTCTCATTCAATGCAATAAAAAAAACATTATTTCCTTGGATTGTTACGCCGTCCTTAATGTTCGTTACTTCTGGGTACCTTCATACATTGCAGATCAAAAAATAACAGGTCTTTGTGGACCCAGACAGTGTGAGGACTCAGAATATCAGAGTTGAGCAAAGATCTGTCCCAGAATGAATCAAGTCTCCCTCAGATGAGGTGGTTTTAGTCAAAATTAATGCTGGTTTCACAGTAATGCATGCTTGGGTGAACTTTTCAGGAAACAGGATCTGTGATGACCCCTACATAAATCCCCGGGAATGTGCTTTGGGGTGTTGACATTTTACATGACCATGCATGTACAAGCAAATCATAAAATCACACACACTTTGGGTTATGTTGTCTCACTGATTCATAGTAGGAACAGGATTAAGAATAAAATAAATCTGAAAATAAGACAAAAGAGAGTAAATAACAAATACAAACAAACAAACAAAAGAAAAACAATTTAAAAATTTAAAAAGACCTTCAATTCAGCTTCACCAGCATCTGCACAAAAGTGCAATTAGCTGCAATCACCAATAAATCAATGTGTGTATTGTGCAGCCGTATCCGTCTGCTTTTCCAGAAATCTTCCATACGGAAGAAAAAAAAAATCTATTAATTCCTCAATTTGTGCATCAACTCATTACAAAAGACCAGATGTTGTGCAGTAAATCATCAAATGACACAGCCGAACAGCTTTTTTCCCTCTCTTTTGTTATGGATGACTTTAAAAACAGAAAGGACCCATCTGAGAAGTAATGGCAAACATTCTGATGCAGATGCACAGCTGAATGAACTTTACAACAGATAAATAGAGCTGAAAAGTCATTGTTATGCAAGACTCATATGGCGTGCTATGCCGCCTTCGGTAATTAAATCCCCATTTTATTTCATTTCTTCCAAACACACATAAAACTTCCCACTTAGGAAAGCACAATGTGCAGTAGCTAAGAGTTCAAGTTTCCTTTCCTTCACCTCAACTGTAACCAGATATAAAACAATTACACTAACACAGAAGTAATAGTGCACACTTTAGTGCAGATTATTTAGAGCCACAGGCCAAATTATACACACACACACCTTTACACGGAACAGTGGGAAGGCATAGCATGACCCAGCACTACAGTGTAATCTTAGTCACATGCTGTCTACAGTAAAATGGGCCAAGAATGGTTTCTGCAGCCCAGTTCACCTCAGCCTGGCCCATCAACCTGCGTGGTGAGCCTCTGACCTACATCCTTGAGTCAGAGCGACTAATAGGAGTTGTTGTAACAGATTAAGTAGCAGCAATAACAGTGATGATAGCAGTATTAGAGACTAAATAAACTTGAATCATGGACATTGTTTCATCCACAAAAATCACTCTATAGTACTTGCACGTATTGATTTGTCTCTCATTTAAAAATAAATAAATAAAGCATTTCTGTTTAATTTTACTGTTTGTCCTTTCTGCCCATTGTGGCATTTGTGTTCTTTTTGTGCAATAGCTGCATAAAAAAAACAAAGTCAAACTTTAATGAGTACACATACCTCGCTAGCAGAGTTGATTCCAATATATAGATAAACTGCAACTTCAGCCAAAGCCAAACTACATATGTCAGTTTTTATGGATATTTCAAGTTTTAGTATGATGGAAAGAAATTGGGACTCATCTAAATTAGTGGTAAAAAGCTGGATGTGCAAAAAAAGACAACCAGATATACAGAGGGAACCAATTCCTAATGCAACATATAGGTTCCTACCTTTCAGGCCTGGACATACATTTGCATGTTTTTCCCTTTAAAGCCAGATGCAAAGCACGCATCACATTACTATACACAACCACTGATTTTGTTGGGTTATTTTTTTGTAAATAATGATAACATAAGGACAAAGTTAAAGGTTTAACAGGATTTTTTTCTCCTTTTTATCTTTAAATATTTATCATTTTCTCATGCACTGAGCTGATTCCCACACAACGGATTTGCAGGGGAGGGAACTTCCTTTTTCTTTTTTCAAATGACAGATTTTACATCATCGTCTGCTGAAAAGAGAAAAATCTTTTCCGACATTCTCCCTTTTGATTCCAGTAAAAGTGATGCACTGAAATTTCTTTTTACATTTGACAGGACTGGTTCTAAACCAGTTCCTGGTCTTCTTTTTGTCCATGATATTACCAACTTTGTTTTGAATTCCATCATCTGAAATGTTTCCAGGCATAAACTATGCGTGCAACCTACATACCTTCAGTCTACCTGTTATGAACCATCACAACGAAATAACACAAACGACTTGTCCTGACATCACTGGAACGTCATATTCTGTTAAAAATACTCTGCTATCACACTGAAACCTCCAATAACCCTCTTCATGTGGTAGCTGAATGACTGATGCCTTTCATGGCTAAACTCTGTAGTTATAAAGGATTTCTATCAGCATGATACATATAGACAGTAGCTGACAGTCTTATATCCACCAACTGTCCAGCACATTGATAAACAAGCTGCATGATTAAGTGAATCATTTTAAAAGTTCAGTGACTGCTAAGTAGTTGTAATTCCCTTCTAAGTGCAGGGGGACCAGCAGGTTACTGTTATGGTTATTCAAGTGTAAGCCCTATGAGTCTGTTAGACTGAAAAACCAAGTCCATGTACTGGACTGTAAAAACTATGGTCCTTGTTCCGCCAATGAGCTGAAGGGTCTCTCCGACCAGAAGCTGCAGCAGGTGGAGAAGTGGTCCGTGTGCCACTACACCATGCTCACTGTGGCTGCAGAGCTATACAACAATGCTACAAAGTCTGCTTGTAGCAAAACCCATCACCAGCTTCTGCTCAAAATGGAGCTGCAATTTATCCGCTACAAGACACAGAGACCAGCCAATTTTGTTTAGTTTTTTCCCCCTGTAAACAAACAGAACAAAATCCTAAAACATAAAACCCAGAAAGAAGAAATTCACCAACTAAACACATGTGATCACATAAGCTTGATTTAAATCTGTGGAGAATATTGTGACTTAAACTAAAGGATTACAATTCCATCTACAACAATAGATACATATCACACTATGCACCTGTCTATAAGTTCTGTTATGATCTAACTTGTAAAGGCTGCAACAGAAATTAGAGAATAGGGATGAATTCCAGCAGCAAAAACACAGTGTAACAATAAGTAAAGGTTGGGTAACAATAAGTAAAAAAAATATATATATTGTACTGCCATTGCAAAACTAGTCAGGCAAGGGTTGCACAGCACCGTAACGGTTTGCAACGTAGCTTCTGTATGAAAACAACTGAGGAACTTCCATTAAAAAGGCTGAAAGTAGTGATCAACAGCAGCTATGATAAGCTAACTTGATATTATTACCATATAACATCCCAGCACTCTTATGCAGCAGTTCAGAGTTTGGCTCCATTCCTAAAGTTTTATAACGTTTGTCAAGATCCATTTGATAAAACAGATCTGTGTTTACTTTAACACTGCATAAATGTCCTTGATACAGTGCACATAAATGCAGATCTCTTGCAAGCATGAGTACACTCAGCCAACAAACTTTATCCCAATATTTTGCTTTGGCTTAAGAGTGACTGTCGGACACTAAAGCTTATAATGATTGTAAAAGAAATCCAGAACTTAAACAACCAGCTTGCCTCAATGGTGGCAGCAGTGACAGCACACATATTTGTGGATAATCATTCATTGTATTAAAAATAACCACTGGTGGCGACAAACGGTCATGAATCTCGGTCTAGCTCGATCACATCAATGTCTCATTTTGCCAGGCTCAAACTGTGTGTGAACTACAGGCGAAGGTATGTGTATGTGCTGAAAAATAAAGTCTCTTACTGAAAAAGAGAAGGAAGGCAGCACTAAGGACGGACACTTGTGGATTGGTTATAAAAAGGTATGCCACTAATCAAGGATTTTTTTAGGCATTAGTCTAAACTGAAACCAAGGCTTAAAACATTCGTTTACCACAGGAACCATCATCCTTTTATTGGCCTTTTATGTCCAATTGATCTGGGATCCTACACCATTTCCTCGGTTTTATGACACTAATAGGAAGAAGAACAGAAATGGTGGCCTTGCTCTTGCTTTATCGTGGTTGAATGACCCTGATTATGAAAGCCACAAGCTGAAAAGCATCAGTCTCACTCTAGAAATATTTTCCAAGCTCAGAATAATTTAAAGATTCTTATTGTCATCAATCTGAAAATGACACTTATCTAGAAATGTAACTGTGACCTGGTTACATTGACATGTGTTGGATCACACATCAGTTGGGCCCACATTATGTAGCAGCAATTTCAAATGCCACTAATATAGTGTTCATTTGACTTTTTAGTGTCTTTTCAGCCATTCGTGTTTGTAATGGCAGATGCACATATAAACACATATTCTAAGCGTACCTACTTAGCCCCGTCTCCAGGACACCATCATCCTCAGGAGCCAATAAATCTTAATGGGTAAGTAAGCTTTAATGTAGCTGTTTATGCTGCCTGGAAGCGGTTGTTTCCTTCTCACGTCTCGTTAATGAAAATTAAAACAAAATAAATGTTTTCCGTGTCAGAGTCACAATATTGCCCTCATTATCTGTAAACCTTGAGGCATCTGGGCCTCCACAACATACTGATAAGTGATAGTTCCTGAATGAAATGTATTTCTACAATGATTTATCGTGGTAAGAAGTGGGGGGGGGGGGGGGGGGGGGGGGGGGGGGGATGAAGATTGAAGGACGAGCTTATGAAATTTGGGCCTTGGATTTTAACGGTCACACTTGAGCATCAGCAAACCCGCGGTCTCGCCGGCCGACGGAGTCCTTTAATCAGCCGGAGGAGAGACCTTATCATCTTTAAATATTACCCGCTGCCAGCCAGTCTGGGCTCCCAATGCGAAGACGCATGGAGGGCATCCAAAGCTGTTTCTACACGCTCGACTAACTAAATTCCACCTGTATGGCTAAATCTGTCACACTAGATTATATACGGCACGTTTTGTACTCACCTGCCCGATAAAGGAGAAGACGGAGCCCACTTCCCCTCTTGGCTAGCCTTCCGTCCGCTGGCTCGTCCCCCTGGTTTGTGTTGTTTAAGAGGAGCGAAGCGGGAGGCAAAGACACTTCAAGGCGGGAGCTGGTTCACAGAGAACTGCCAGTGGTGAAGAGATGTCACCGTGTGCTAGCCCAGTTCCTGAAAGACACGTCTTTTCTATTTGGCTATATGTTACCACTAACTGGTTTTGAAACAGCTGCCTGACGCGCAACCCATGGAGGAATATCGGCTTTCATAAAGCCACGGGGGTGAGGATCGCCACTACGCATGCCCAAATTACCCGTGACGAGAAGTACCAGCCTCTTACCCCGCCTTGGAACGGAGGGTCAGCCAATCAGAAGCGGCCTCACGGTGACGCAGGTCAGCCTCCCTCCCCTCCCCGGGAAGATGTCAGTGACATAGCGTGGAACAGTTTCTATAATAATAACCTTCCTTGCATAAGCCATCTGTTTTTTTTTAATGTCGGTGTTACAGTTGCTTAACCAGCGAATACACTGCACCCTAAACTAATAAAAAGGAGCCTTTCTATCCGCCTTCAAATTAGTATTTGGCTTATGTATTTCACCACACTGCCATCTAATGGTTGTTTACTTGCACTGCCCTTATTGGCCTACATATACACGTTTTGGATCAAGTCATTACTGTGGCATAACAGGCATAACCAAAGGTTGAATAACAGGGCTCAATGCGCCAGCAGTGGTGAAAAGTGATAAAGTATGCTTTTTCTCAGGATCAGTACAATTTGTTGTGTTGCATAATTTTGTTTTGCATCTCTTATGTATTGTTTAGTTTTTCTTTGTTTTGTGCTTTTTTTTATGCGGTCACTGCAAGTCAGTAGATTGTTTTGCATCACTGAATGTTTTGCATATGTGTTTATTTTTTCCCCTTTTGCATCTCTTTTATGGTAGTTTGCATTTGGAGTCACATTTGATGATTCTGTGTCAATCGGTAGCCATTTTGTCTCTTTTTGAGGTCATTTTGTGTCCTGCTTGTGACATTTTGTATCTCCAGGAAGAACAACAGTGGGGTGCCCCTGACTCTTTTGGCCCCATAGTCTGTTTCTGATAGAGGCAGTCAGGATTCTGTCTATTGGTGTACATGAGAATTTCCATCTTTTTGCCATATCAACATCATTATATTGCAGGTAGAAACATACTTTCTACTCCACTACAGTTATCTGACAGCTGTAGTGAATAGTTCGTTTTTCAAACTGGAATAGTATATGCAAAGCAGAGTCTTGCAAAACACATATTCATTTAGAAAATGCAAGAACTACCAGGAACTCCAATTAAGACACATTTTCTCTAATAAATCTGTATATGGTATAAAGAAGTAAAAATTAAGGATGTATACTAAGCTTAGTGGTAGATTTTAATCAATTTTGTCTTCAAATGTTATCAGTTTTGTTTTCAATTTTATCCTTCATATATATATATATATATATATATATATATATATATATATATATATATATATATATATATATATATATATATAT
>JAOXYM010000012.1:4226387-4242520 GCA_028567055.1 Leptatherina wallacei | reverse complement strand
GGTGATGAGACTGTATCATTTGTGCATCCGCACAGTGGGTGTGTTAAGTAGAGGTGGCAGTAAATTGAAAATAAGGTAATAAGATTAACTGTGATGTTGATTAAAAAAATAACAAATACTTAGTGTGACATTAAGGTTAGAGTGGAACGGGAAAGAGCCATATATCTGGGGAAAATGACTATTTCCTGGATGTGTGATAGTTGCTGGTTAACCAGAAACATCATGTTGTCACTAACACTGACGCAGGGACCCTGACCTGTTCAGGCTCTATTTGTGTTGATGAGTAACTATGTGGTGGTACTGGATGCAGCAAAGTGCATCGGCTTGTGTGGGACTGTGTGAAAAAGCATGAGTCACCTTCTGACAGGTCTCGATGAACTCTTCAATAGTCACTACGCCGTCTCGGTTTTTGTCCATTTTCTAGTGGAAAATCAAAGAAAAAATCAAAATGCAAGGAGAGGACACATCAGTCAGGCCTTATATCATTGTGTATTTTTGTGCTTTTAATTATTTTTCTATATGTGCGCATCAGAACCTGGAAGAACTTGTCAACATGCTCAGAGGGAGCTTCATCCCGCACACAGGGATACGTATACCTCCCCATCATGTCATAGATTGATTTCATGATTGCCAGCATTTCCTGAGGAGAAAAGACAGAAGCAGAGTGAAACAACTATCTGTCAATTTCCACGATGTATAGCTCTTACATCACTCATCATGTTGTGTTTGAATGAAACTCACAGCAGGATAGATTTAAATGTTTTTCTGTGCACCGTAAGTTTCATTTGACTGGGAACTGAAGCACAGATTGATGTTGTAGTTCAGAAAAGTGAGGATTTAATGGTTGAATGCACCATAAAATCTAACAAGCTGGCGTTGCTTTAAAAAAAGAAAACAAAACAAACTCATTGCCTCAAATAAAAACTTCAGAAACTTCAGTTAACTGAAACAATTTGAGTTTGGACAACTTCAACGCAATAAATCTGAATAGCCTATGTAGTAAATACATGAGGATGTACCAGATTTGTGTGATCACATCTATGTAAATTAGGTGATGATTCCCTGAATTTTATTTTTATTTTCAAAACACACGATTTTAAATTCACCTTGCATGTATTAATTGATTAACTTAAATGACTTGTTCACCTGATTCGCAACAGGAACATGATGTGGGGCGTGGTTTTTGCAAATTTAATATTGCACCACAAATCTCTGTTAATTCATATTTAGGTTAACTTTTAATTCTTACTTTATTAATCCCGATTGGGAAATTCATCTCTGCATTTTACCACTCTTGCAGATTCTACTAGTGGGCTCCCAGTCTTAATGATCCGACCCAAAAGAGTTCGACATGCTGCAATCTGATTGGTTGAAAGGCCACTTTTAAATATACTGTAGATTTTTTTGGTCATTTTTTTGTTTCAAGATTCAGGCCTGAGTAGTGTACCTTTTATCTATTAATTTTTTTTAGTACAGCGGCTACATTTGCTTTACACCCTCAGGGTCTCACAAGTTAATCTTGTAATCATTAGTTATTCCTTCCATGGTTACAGTCCCAGATGACTGAGCCCCGACTCTGAAGCAGAAAGTTGACCTTTACATTAATTTATAATGAACGAAATGAATATAATATAATATAATGAATGAAAGACTCTCAAATTGCTGCTGAATCTAAATGTTTAAATGTGACTGTCATGAGGTTTTAATTAATAAAATTAAATGTGACTATTCTAAAAATATCTTTAACGCTATCTAAATTGTGCATAATGTGTTTGGGTGAACGTGCTAAATGCAGTTTAAATTTAAACTAAAATGGCTGTGGTTTGTGTGCATGTTAATGAACGGGACCTTTTGTACACAGTCACTAAGTGCCTCCAGCCTTCCTGTAACAGCTCTGGATACAAGAACACCACTGACACTCATGACCATGCATAAGTGAATACCGGATGAATGAAAACCATTTTCCTGAGATCCATTACATTTTCATTGTCAAAACATTCTGTTTCTCACTCACACGCACCTCTTTGGTGATGTAGCCATCCTTGTTAATGTCATACAGGTTAAAGGCCCAGTTGAGCTTCTCTGTGACTGAACCTCTGAGCAGGACTGACAAGCCGATGACAAAGTCCTCAAAACGGATTGAACCATTTCTGTCAATGTCGAAAGCGTTGAACAGGAAGTGAGCATAGGTGGTTGCATCTGTGGATAAAGGAGTCATTATCTCAGTGTCCTGCTTTAACCACCTATCAACACAGTCAGGTAAACATGTTGGATGGAGAGGACAGAGCGTAAACATTAAAGCCTCTATAAATAAATAAACTTGCCTTGCCTCTAACGGGAAAAGTGAGTAATTCTGCTCATCTTGTTACAATACACTGTTCTTCTAAATACCTGTATCCTGTCATTAATATGGATCTTAACACTTTTCACCTGCATAAACACTTGCTTCTTTTAAGCACCTTCACAACAATTCACACCCTCAGTCAGCTTAGTTTCAACTAAGTATTCATCAACAGGTGACTGTAATGAATACCTGTGACCCGCAATCCTCAATTCACCTACAACTAAGCAGGTCAGTAACATGATATGGTATAAAAAGCATCTCAGCATGTAAAGCTGGAGAGGGGTTTTAACCTTTAAAAGATGGTATGGGCAAATAATTCAGGTTTAAAAGTTAAATTTCTCACTGAAAACTGGAAAGAATTTGGGTTTTTCATCATGAGTGGTACACAGCACCATTAACAGATTCAGAAAAGTGCACAAGTGACAAGGTTTTAAAAGAATAACAACCTCAGGAAGCACTGTATCAAAAAACGACATAATTCTTTGGTGGAAAACATTTCATGGGTTCAGGGGCGTCTCAGAAAACCAGTGTCAGTGAACATGACGAATCATAACATCTACAAAAATGATCTCAAATTTGTAAAAAGAAAACATTTTTTTGATTATGCTGCCACTTTCTCTGGGCCTCAGTTCATTTAAGATGAAGTGAAGTGGACAACTGTCTTGTGATTTGACAATAAAAGTTAATGTGTGTAAGCCTGTTGGTTGAAGTCATACAGGCTGCGTCTTTTGGGATAAAGAAGACAGTGGTCATCAAAATGAAAATGCATGAAAATGCATTAGTAACCTTAATATGGACGGCTTGCACATCCGTAGGTGTGTTTTTAATGCTGAACCACATGCACAGGATTTATAGCAACATATTTTGCCACCCATACTATCTTTTTAAGGGGAGGCCTTGGGTTAGTTCAACAACATAAACCGCATTCTACAATAAAAACACATGCATAAAAAAAAAAAAAGCCAAAGCATCGCTTGCTCTTCCTATTTAATATTTGCACAGTCCCTTTAAGTACAAGAAAGAACAAGAAAGGAAGGATTGTTTTAATGTCTAACCTCCTTGGGGAAAGAACTGAGAATAGATGGACTTGAATGTCTCTTCATCAACCAGCCCACTGGGACACTCCTGCTCAAGACAGAAAAAAAAAAGAAATACATATATTTGTAAGTATTAGAATAATTCACATCAATGAAGGGAATAGAGAGCATCAACGCTGCAGCTAGACGTACGTTCTTAAAGCCTCGATACAGAGACTGAAGCTCCTTCCTGGTGAACTTGGTCTGCGCCTGCAGCTGCTCCAGCCCCTCCGGCTGGTGACGCACCGTCGACAGCTCCAAATCACTATCGCTGCTATCTGTTGGAGGAAGAGACAGAAAAAGAAAGGGATGGAAGGAGAGGGAAGTGATGTAGAGAGGGAAATGTGGAGAGAGAAAAAAAAAGGAAGGACGAGGCAGACATTGAGTGAGTGGATGCAGGCCAACAATTAGGGGTGGGTGAGGGTGGGTTTACACATTCAACAAGGAGGCAAGTAAGGAAAACGTAAAGGTTTAGGAGAAACAATGATCAAAAATCTATTGAGGAGCAAAGGGCAGGTGGCAAGGGAGTTAAAAAAAGAAAAGAGGAAAAGGTACTTTCTTTAAGGCGGCGATGTCACCAGACCAGAATATTTTGATGCATTCTTATTAAAAAATAAAGAAAGACTAAATAAAGCCACTATAGAAAATCTAAATTTGAGAAACTCATCCAAAGACTCTTTTTTTACTTAAATCCCAAAGCCACAAAGTTTGAGTTGCAGCAGCATTGGTCACCTGTTCACACACGCTAAGAGAAAGCACTGCAAAACTGGGAAAAAGAAAACATTTCTTTTTCAAAAGGAGGGAAGTTGTCTCCAAGTAAGTTTGGTTTCCGCTGTTCCATACTCACCATCTTTAGACAAAGAGAACAGAGGAGGAGGAGGAGGAGGGGTGTTGACACAGAGATGGGGTGAAAGAGAGTAAATGGAGAACAGTGGGAGAGTGACAGCAAGAGGAAGAAAAAAACAAAAGAAAATAAGTCAAGTCAGGTTGGACGCTGAGAGGTTTTAATGATCGGTGCTGAGGAGTCAAGAGGAAAGGACTCCAGTTAACACATCCAGCAGAGCAGTGAAACACAATATACTGTGAAACGTTAACCAAAACCATTCTTAGGTAACATTATTCCATTTTTTCCAAGTTCCTAATGTCTAGTGAAAAATGAAAAAGAGATTCATTCTGACCTCCTTCAACCACATGATGAAAGTAGGTTTCTTATGCGGCTCAATTACTATTTCAGCTGTCTTAATGTAATAAACACATTTTCCTTTTGCATTATGGTTTGTTCTTGATCTTTATTGAGGAGTTTTAGCACAAGAGACATCTTTCAAACCATGATCCTGGACTTTCAACAACCCCTGATAGACCTGCTGGGTGTGGTGGAGTCTGGAAAGGTACCATTGGACATTTCAAGTTTTATTTGTCAAAGTATGTCATCATTTAATAAACTGAATCACCTTTGGATGCTTTTTTTTATATCATCATGATACCAAATGGATTTTTGTATCTTGGACCTTTGTTCAAGTGTTCTGCAGAGTCACATCAGAGTTTACAGCTAGAAGTCTAAAGATCAACAAACCAGATGGATCCATCATCAAATTAAACACATGTCAAACAGAGCATCCATACTGTAACGTAACAGATGTCTGAACTGAGAAATTTTACAATTTTATGCACAAAATGAGCTCATGTCAAATGTGAATACGGTATGGACAGCTTTCACGTTTAAGAAGAAACTCTGAATGCTGAAAAGTATATAAAGGCTTTAGTGAAACATCTGTTACCATCCAGATGACGTCTATTTCAGGGAAGGCCTTGTGAATTTCAGCAGGACGATGCTAAACCACATTCTGCAGCTATTATAGCAGCCTGGCTTCACAGGAGAAGAGTCTGGGTGCTGAACTGACCTGCCCGCAATCCAGATCTTTCACCTATGGAGAAGATTTGGTGCATCATTAAATGAAAAATACATCAAAGATGACCACAGACTCTTCAGCAGCTGGAAACCTGTATCAGGCAAGAATGCCAACACCACAACTCCAGGAACTCATAACCTTGATGCCCAGAGGTCTACAAACTGTTCTGAAAAGGGATGCTACACCATGAGTTTTATGCATAAAATTATAGAATTTCTCAGTTTAGACATGTTTTTATGTTTGTTCTGTAATGAATAAAATAATGGCTTTCGAGATTTGAGGATTTAGTTTTCATTATGTTCAAATTTAAAAAAAACATCCCAACATTTCTAGAACTTGGGTTGTAATTTTAGGAGGTCAAACAGACTTCTCTATGATAAAAAGGGCCAAATTGATACCAATTTTAACCTGGTTTCAAGTGACTTTATCAGACATGTTTATCAAATAATTTTAAAGGCTGATATGAAATGTAATCTCTCATTTAAAAACAAATGATGAAAGCAACCACACATACTGTAATACTACATCTGCTTTCCAGACTACTTCAGATGCACTCTGGTACGAGTTTAGGAATAATTTACATGTTTTATGATGGTGCAGTGAGTTGATTGAGTGCATTATCTACAAATGATTGTCACTGTGTCACTGACACGACACTTGCTTTCAATAACAGGAACTCCAAAATGTATTTAGTCGACCAGTTTCCCCACACGTTATGTTTTATTCTGTTTTATTGCTGCAAATAATCATTAAAGTCTTCAGTGGATTTTTTTCAGTGGAATGAGGTCGAGAGTCTGGCTGGGCCACTTCAAAATACTGCTGCTGTTCCCTGTTAAACATTTCACGATCGCATCAGAGTTAAGTTTCAGGTTTTGGTATTTCTTTATTTTTCCCTAAAGAATCTTAATGCAGTCGTCTTGGATAATGATTCACCTCCCCAGTACAGATACACAAAAGCTCACTTAGCCTTTGAAAAGCCCAAAAAGACAGCTTTTAGTCACCAATTCTATGGCTAGGTGGAGGGCAAAAAAAAGATTTGAATGGACAGTGGGGTGTGGCTTTTACTGAGACATGACATGCTGCAAGAACTTGGCCTGGGGCAGAAAGAGTTCATCATACAAGACTAAAATCTGAAACATATAGCCGAGGAAGTCAGGAAAAGGTAAATAGAGTGGCCTATCCAGAGCACAGACCTGAACATGATCAATAATCTGTGGAGGGAACAAAACCTGGAAATCTACATCGAGGAGGAAAAGTGGTTCAAAATCAAAGAAGATTTAAAGTTTTTCATAATGTTGTAGCTTAAGTTTTAGTTCTACCCAAAGAAACATGTTGGTCAAATAAAAATTGATTGTAAATCAGAACTCGGCCAGGGATAAGTTCTGGTTAACTGCATGATCTCAGGGATGACACACTGAGGTTGCTGCTCTGACAGACTGACACTCTTGGTCTTTTCATGAGATTTGCTGATGACTAAAACTGAAATGATTTCCTTTAAGCTGATCCTACAGTCAAATCCCAGATAGTGAAAAATATTTTTATCTTTCATACTTGTCTCATGTTTCTAAAAAGCTCAGAAGTCCGGACTGGGTTAATTGATATAATGATTGATGTATATTGACATACAACAATATTAATATCAACTACATGTGGATTGAATAATCTCTTCAGCCTTTTGGCTCCATGACATTCCTCCTCCTCCTCATTGCCCCGTCCCGTGTTGTCTCACCGGTCTCAGTGATGTCGATCAGGCCCAGCAGGTGCATCAGCTTGAGGAACATGATCACCAGGCAGACGATGCCAACTGTCTGGAGTCCCTCCGTCTCCCATCTCACGCTCATCTTCCCTTTCTTCTTCCTCTTTTTTTTCCTTCCTGGTGCTTTTCCTTCTTTGCCCCTGACTCTACATAACTGAAGTTATTCTACACATCAACTCAGTCCGCCTGCCTCCCAGTCTCTCTTGCTCTGTTCCCCTTCTCTATCTTTCCCTGTCTCTGAAAGAGTGACACTCACTCATCGCTCTTTTTCTGTCACAATTTTTTTCCTGCCAATTCTGTTACTCTATTTAGCCCTCCCGTTCTGCCTCTTTAATTGAGTGTATTTTTTCCCTGTGCTCTCTTATACACCAGTGGAGCTCCCATGATTTTCTTCTCTTCCCACAACTAAGAGGAGAATGTAATTGTCCATCTCCTTAAGTCACGTCAAGCGGTTCAGATAATTGCTGTAAAAAAAATATCCCATAAGAAATAAAGTGAAAAATAAAATAAATTGATAAAAAAAAAGGTCAGTTCACAATAAGTCCAATCCGACAAAGAAAAAAAGCTCAATGCATTTGCAGGATTCAGTGGGTTTATGGTTCCTTCAATGGATATTATTTATCTGCAGCAGCAGGTTAAACTCATGTCAAAGGGGGAAAAAAATACACAAATAAAACATTTTCAAAGCACCTTTTCTGATAATTCCCCTGTAAACTTCTGAGGAAAATCAGAAAAGTTACTTTTATCCCATTCTCATTACAATAACCAAACAACAGACAGTAAATGCAACACCACTCCACACCAGAGTTTCTAAAATATAAGGCAACCAAAGATTTTTTTATTTTCTGATGAACCTTACAAAAAAATCATTTTGCCTTTAAGAAACCTAGGAGGGTGGTTACAAAGGTTAACAGGTGTCCTGAATCTCATTTTCCCACTAAGCTCAGTGATCCACTTTCTAATTATCGTTGCGTGTCTCGTGGGGTCTGTAGCACAGATTTAATGCCGCACTAACTCAGTGGAGTCCTGTCACACACTCATGGAATAAAGAGAGACGGTGAGGAAACGCTCCCTCAGGTCCTGTGACACTTGCTCAGAACTCATCTCACTCTCTGCCTCCCTCTAGTGGAAACAAACAAAACAACAGGAACAGCAATGTCATAAAACGGAAGCATGAAGTTAAGTTTTAAACAGGAAATCCGACCATTTCTTGTTTTATTCATTGATAAAAGGCAAAAAATATTGTTCGAATATCTAGCTACTGCACAAACTCACTGAAGTAAGTGACAGCAGAACACATCAAAATTCATAACACCTGTATTTTAGTACCTGCTCTATTTTAGTAAAAAAAATTTATTGAAACAATAAAATGATAAAGAGAGAAAAATCAAATTTTGAGGGGTTTGGATAAATGTGTGTTCTGCAGCAACTGATGAAGAAACTGGATGCAAGAGAGTCTCAGCTTAGATACAACACACTTTTACCTGATGGGACAGGTGGAATAGTTTGGCAGCTGGTCAGTAATGTGATTAGAAATAAAAAAAAAGAGCATCTCTGAGAGTAAGATTTGCGGTTTTGTGCAGAAATCTCTTTTCAGATGGTACAAGGCTGAAAACAAACTTAAAAAACCAAACCGCATTCTTCATGTGTCACAACAGCACGTTACTAACAAAGTCAGAGTAAAACTGGCTCCTCCGTCCCCCAAATCTTACAGAAATTCTGTTAAAATTAGAGGCGATGCAACAAACTGCTAAACAAAGGTCATATAATTCTCAAAAATCAATACAATTTCTAAATTTCAACACTTGATGTCTTTGTAATCTTTGTGTAATCTGTTGTCTTTGTAATATTTTGATTAAAATAAAGGGTAAAATGATTAGTAAATTATTCAATTTGACTTTATCTACCTTTCTAAACTTTTTTGGAAGTGATGTTATAGTCACACATTGCTGTTTACTTGTTGTATCTTGGTGGATTTATAATATAAACAAAGTGTAAGTAAGACTTTTTGACAAAAGTGAACAAATTACACTACTTCCATTCCCTCTTTTTTCTCAGTCTTTCCTTACAAAATTTTGATGTGACTCATAACTTTAAGCATCCTGAACAAAAGTCAAATGTGGAGTAAACAAAATACCATATACTGGTATCAGAGAGCCTTTAAATACCACTCATACATCTCTAAAGACAAAGATTTCTCTGACATAGATATCATCCCAAAATAACGCCAAGCTGGACTGAATCCAGAATCAACAACAGACTGAAACAACAATCAAATAGCAGCAGTTCTTTTAAGATCAGATCACTTAAACGGACTAAAAGGATTCAAAGACTGTATATATGCAGACTAACATAAACAGGTCAATGTGCACTTTTTAAACAGGATAAATACAAAGGATATTTTGTTATGGGCTGATGATATATGATTTGATAAATAAGCTACAACTTTATTCTTCTGCTGACTGGAGTTTGATTCTGATCTGCAGCTGATGCTTGATGTGGGATCTCTCCATACACAGACTAGTTAAAGCTTTTAGTGTCACACTCAGCACAAACTTCACTGCACAGAGAAGCTCAAACCAATTTCAGAGAGGGAACTGTGCCTGTGTTTTTACCTAAAATGGACTAAAATGTTCTCTAAACACAGACAGGAAATGAGGCAGAAAGAAGATGATGAAATCTTTGTTGATGTTACCTTCTTTACATGAAGTGGCCTGGTTTAAGTTACATAGAGAAAAGAACAAACTATCAATTGTATAGGTAAAATTGTGGCATTCATTCAGTCCCAAACTGGATTAAACGATTTGGGCTGTAGCTATAAATCCAGAGAGGAAGAGAAATAATCCCTCGAGCTATCAACTAAACTCTCTCTAAAGGGCTATTGCTGTATGTTACTAAAAGAAATGCCACATTTCCCATTTAAATTAGCTCCTGCATTGTATTTTTCAGCAAATGTTTTATTTAATTTATTTTATATTCATTTATTTGTATGCAGGATTAAAAAGCAGATTAAAAAGCAATCAGGCCTGACTCAGCAAAGCTCATTTCCTGCTCTGCAGAAACATAATAAACACATCGTCAACACACGTTAACTCCTTGGTGTGAATGTTGCTTGGATCCCCCCCCCCCCCTGTGCAGCATTACAGGTAAATCAAGATGAAAATAAGTACCTTTCATTCTTTTAAATTGAGATTTTTTCTTTGTTTTTTGGGCTAGTTTTCCTGCCTGAAAGCGGAGGCACTATCTGGACGTTATCGTACCAATAATTAAAGATACAGTTTGTAAGAATTACTGACGTCTAGTGGTAAAGATGGGTATAAAAATGACTTCAAATGCCGAGCACAGGTGCGAATGAACGGTGGTCATGAGTGGCCAAAATTCTTCCAGACATGAACATCCAGAGGCCACAGGTGCAGTGATGACTGCAGTACAGGTAACTACTTAAAAATTGTGTACATGTGTACTGCCTTCTTCTATATGCCTTTTATGGTGTCACTTATTCAAAACAATTCTCTAACACCTATCAAACAAAGCCGATAATGGAGTTTTAAAGCTCAAAGGGTTTTCACTTCACACACAGAGTTGTTTGTCCATTCAGAGACAAACGATGGCACAAACATGGCGAGAAGATATAAATGGCTCAGTTTAGACAATAAAAACACAACAGTTATTTTAGTAAAGTGGTCTGAACCAATAGAAAAACAGCATTTAATGATATTTAAAAACATTTCTGTCATTGATTTTTGATTTTGATACATGCTGCACCTTTAAGCCCTATAACCACACATCAGGACCATTCATATGGGCCAGTAGTTAACTTATAAAGCCTGAAACATAAATTACAAAGACATAACATATGTGATATGGTTATTTATTATTTGAAGTTTTTATTGGACCATGAGACCAACCTTAGATAAGCATATGCACATGTTTAGAACTGCAGATTGTCTAAAAATCCATTGCGAGTAAAAGACAGGTGTTAAAATGTAATAACTGTGAAAGACTAGAAAATTTCAGGTAAAAACCTTAAAATAAAGATTCCAGCTTCTCATAAAAAATGTGTTGCTTGAGAGAAAGCTAGAATAATATAAAGAAGAATAACAAAAGAATATAGAATATGGACAGTTTTTATTGTCACGCGTAGGGGAATATTAGTGTTTAGGCAGATTTCCAGAGACCAACCCACTTACAAAAGTTAAAAAGTCTTAAGATGTTGTAGATCTTTTGTTTCAAGATACTGTTTAATGAACTTCTGTCTCTTAGACTTTCAAAGTGCAAGAATAGCTGTTATTGATCTGCTCCTCGTCTGAGGCACAGAAAAGCTTCAGATCAATTCATAAAACATCCCTACTATCTGAAGTCAGAAGTCTTATATATCACTGTCTGAAGCACTATTCATTCCTCAGCAGATGGGCAATTTAAGAACCCCCCCCCCAAAAAAAACCCAACCAACAAACAAACAAAACAAGCAAAGATTTAGAACATGCCCACTCCTTTAAGTATACACTAATGTTTTCACTTTCTAAATTCCCGGAAATATCACCACAGTCACACTCAGAGACTCACTCCAATGGAAACGACTTTACATTCAGACATAGTTTACAAGGAGGTACTGTGTAGATGTTGGTCCAGAAGCTGCTTGCAGAGGAAGCAGAAGGTTTATTAGATTTACCAACCAAATGTGTAGAAGGGAAACCGCTGATCAGTGGGCTAATGTACTGAAATGTAGTCTGAGCTTGACTATTTGGGCTGAATAATCGCTGGTGAGACAATGACCAGGCAGAAGGTAAATTAGCCCCGCTGGAGAGGATGAGGAGACTGATGATGAAGAAAGATGACGAAAATTTGGGAGACTATGGATGGATGTCCAGCGTCCTTCAGGGTCCTGGAGGAGTACTCCAGGCTCCATATTTAGGTGGCCTCAGAGAAAGCTTATTCAATACTGCATGTATAATTAATGTGAAGTAATGCTAAACCAGGGTGTAGGCAGAGGCACAGTGGAAGGAGGAGGAGGAGGGAAAGGGGGGAGCTATTGGAGGAACTGAAGATCGGAGAGATTGAAAGGATTTATAAATAATGAAAGGGCATTACTTGTATTTTTGTTGAATTTATGACTTTATGAAGCAGTGCCATGTGAAAGGCACTAATGTGCTGAGTGGAGCCTTCTAGCTGTAATCGTATTGGCACACTGACGACAGGGCACTCTGACTGGCTGGCCTGCAGCCTTAAAGTCTAATCAAGGGGAACTACATCATTCAAAGTATCTCATTTCTGTAAAAGTCCCAAATGTACACAAGCTATCTAGCCTTTATTATACTTTTCATATTAGGCTAAATGAATCAACCCCTTAACATTTTCTCCTCTGATAGCATACAGATTTACAGCCAGTCACAATCCAATATTGTAATTAACAAATATAAAAGAAAAAAAAGCCTTCAACTGAATGGTAGTACACTATAATGCAGTGTAATTATCCTTCAGATTCAATGGGCATATTTATGATATATAACAAGTAAAAATAAGGCATTAGACCCATCAGAGATGGGGGCAGACACAGACACAGGTTGTAAACTTTCACTATTTACACCACACACCCAATAAAATCAATGCAATTAACAATAGCTGGATGTCCTGAGAATAATGATATATATTCATTACTTCATTCATTACTTAAATAATGATCTATGTAAAGAATATTAAATAACTTTAGCATCAGTGGATATGTGGACTAAAGTCTGACTTGATCACAATGGCTGAATTATTAAGATGTATTAAGTACAAGTTTTTTTATTATTATTTATCAATATTGGTCATGTAAAAGGGCATTAATATTGCTACCAATTACCAGTAGTACCACCACAACGTCTTCTATTCAATTCATTGTTTTTTTCTCTATATCATTGGACTGTTTTTTCCTATACTGTGAATTTGTTTGTAGGATCAGTAAATGTAAATTTCCATCAGCTACTCTGTAGTGACACTAAAACAATGATTGTTTTGTGTATTAAATATGTACATGTACATTTATGGAAACTGTTGAATATGCAAACAAGCTCTACTCTACTGATACGTGCTCATTTGAATTCACTTTCAGGCCAGAAATCTGAAAACAACCAAGATTTTGGGGATAAAATTATTTGAGAGAAAAAAAAATCTAATCTCTTTATCCTACTTTATACTGAGCAATTATGTGGAGATGATGAAACAAGAAAATATAATCAGCAAATATGCATCAGAGAAAAAAAAATCCTCCTTTTTGGAAATAAACAAACCTTGAATATACTCCTTCAGCTGTGTTTACTACAGCGACAGGTCGGTCTCTTTTATAAACCGAGTTTATCCTTGTAAAACTTCAGCTTCCACTGGCATGCTTTAAAATCCTTCTCTACCAAACCCATAAGAGAACACTTGAGCTTTCATTTTATCACCAAATTTGGAAAGATTGCAGTATCGTGTTTGAATTTTGCAGTATTTCCAAGAAAAACATGGACTACAACAGTTTAACAGACAACAGTTAAGGCTATTAATGGAGTAACAAGAAGCATGGAAACTTTTACAGGGTTAATTCAAGCAAATATGAGAGTCTGTATATTTGTATATGAGAAAAACTATCACCCAGGCTGGAGAGACTGGTGAATTTAAGTATAATAAATGATTGCAATATAAATTATGTCTTTAATGAGGATGTTATAATAGTTGACAAATGCATCACAGAACACTTTAAAAAGTTTAGATCTGTGTACATTTCATATTGTTGTGTGCTCAGGCTATTTATCAAATGAATACGATGCTTAAATGCTACCCTCTGATGTTGACAACACCAAACTGCAGGTACCTGTTGGCCCTTACCTTCAAACACAGACATGGGCTCCAAGATGCCAAACTGCTTGAGAACAGCCATGAAAAGGACGACGACCACGCCGATAGCAAATAGCTCCATGCCCTGGATCCCCATGATTGCAGGACCAGCTCAAGGCCAAGCCCAGACACAAAGGTCTAGCCTCCGTGGGGAGATGAACTGAGGCTTAAGCCGGCCAGAGTCACACCAGGTCGTACCAGTGAACCAGTGTTTTCAATAAAAGGGAGTCAGGAAGCGACAGGAATCATTGTGGTTGGTGGGTGAAAGCATGAGTTTGTTTCCAGGCCCAGGACACAGCATGAGAACCAAGCCAGTGAGTTGGATGAAGGCTGTTCTAATGTCAACACCGATGCTGACGTAGAAAAAATGTGGGAGCTGACATATATGGAAAACCTTCCTCTGTATGACCCACGAGGGAGAATGGAGGCTGTGTCACAAACTACTTATCACAGTGCTTTAAAGGAGGCATCTAGCGTCACATTCCAGACTTTCTACCTGCACACAGGTTGAGATTAACCTTCGTAGTCTAAACAGATCCTATCAGCCCTCATGTCATAGTTCACGTTAATAAATCGCATTACAATGCTAGAGGAAAATGTCATTAAGGAAAGGCAAAAAATGTGGTAAAACCTTGATGCCCATTTTTTTTTTTTTTACTTTGCCCCCATTAGCAATGCAACGACACTACAGAACAGAAGGTAAATGCCTCAATTCTTCTAATCTTTCATGCCTCACAGAGCAACAAAGCAACACCAACAACATAAACAAACTACCAAACCACACGGACAAGCTATAAAACCTCAGAGATCTGGAGCAACGACATGCAGCAAAGATTTAATCTGTGCCGTCTAACTCTTTAGTGTTGGCAACATCCACTCAAAACACACATCTCCACTCCCCTCTGTCCAAACAATCCACCAAAGTGACCAGGCTTACTCAGGAGAGTTAGGATGATCTAAATGATCAATGCTGTATTTCTTTCTCAGTTGTCTGTAATCCTCAGGCAGACCTTCCAGATTTAACTTGACTGTTCATGGATCAGTTCAGGGTCAGTGCTGCTGTCCAAGGCGAGGTTCAGATGTGGAAGCTCTTCAGAGACGGCACTTAGTAGCGTCAAGGGAGGTAATTCCTGAACAGATTAGGGAGTTGTGGGGAGTAAAACCTCCTCCCTCGGAATCTACCTCCTCTGCATGAACTTTTCCACCACTCCCCTTTCGTACTCTGCGGCTTCCTGAATTGTTGTAACTTCCCCCTCGACTCAGTCAGCACTTGTTCCAGCTGAGTTTTCAAACAGAAGTACTCCTTCACCCGGAACTTTCCACCCATCCTATTCCTCTCGTGGTCTCTCCATACTTCACTGCACCCCTGTCTTAACCTTCTGTGTATCTGATTCGCATCCTGGAGCTTGCCTCTTCCTCCCTCCTCCTCTTCCTCCTCCTCCTCCTCCTCCCTGCATCTCCTATGTTATAACTTTGGCCAGCTGCAGACTTTCTCTCCCCCTCCGTGTGGCTTGGTGTTTTCATTTTAAACTGTCCTTTCTGTCTTCACCACACCCTCCTTTTCATCTTGTTGACATCTAGAGGCAAATGTTTGTGGCCAGACTGCAGCACAGTTTCACAGAGGAGATAAATAAAATAAGCATAGGACACACTAACATGTTTTTGTATTTCTATGAAGCTATATTATATATTTTGGTGGGCAATTTGTGTCTTTGTGATGAATTCAGATAATTTTGCAATAATTCCTCAGATGTTTGTTGTGGTTTTTCTTTTTGTGGTTATTTAGCTTGTTACTGTTGGTGATTGTATATGTAGCTACTTGGTTTCACGTTGTCTCTCTGTAATAATTTGAATCTTACTGTTATCATTTGCATTTAATTTTAGTTGTTTTCTAATTGTTTTGTACTTTTGTTGGTCAGGTTGTGTCTCTGTGAGTCTGTGAGTTTTCTAGATGTTTTACAACTTTAAACAATTTTGCATTGGTTTTTTTTTTCATTTGTGTTTTTTTGTGTTTTTTCATGCTTTTGTTAACATCTGAGGTTTTTGGTTTGTTATTTGTTTTTTTAGTTTGCAAATCTCTTTGGAGCGCGTAAGAGAGACCACATTACGCCCATTTTAGCATCACTTCACTGGCTGCCCGTGCATTTTAGAATTAATTTTAAGATCCTTTTATTTGTTTTTAAATCCCT
>JAOXYM010000012.1:4197866-4217984 GCA_028567055.1 Leptatherina wallacei | reverse complement strand
CACACACACACACACACACACACACACACACACACACACACACACACACACACACACACACACACACATATATATAAAACCTTTAACCTGACGTACTGGTTGGTTGCAGCCTTTTCTTTAATTCTACCAGTTAGTCTACATCTGTATGTACGTATTGTGACGGCCCCAGACCTCTTTGAATTACAAAAAAGAAAAACAAAACAACTTTAATGTTTAAAGGCACCCCCAACTTTCACCTGCTGAGCTACAGTACCTAAAATGCAGACACCGAAATTTGATTGCTGATCAATTTGTCCATACGGCATGTGTATAAAGTAATTTTTTTTAGACATTTAACAAACAACAGAAGAAATATTACATCCAGATGGAAGACATAAAAAACAAAGTTTAAACGTATATCTCAACAACTTCACTGAGATGGATGGCGACAAATATTTGACTCAGGTTTAGAAGGCTTCAATTTCTTAAGAGGATATCTCAAGTTTTCTTCTTGTGGTTTTGTGACATCTTGATTAATCACTGTGATGCCTCTCCCCTTTTAAAGAGGCTGATAAATCCTTAAAGACATGACAGGAACTTTGTATGCCTCAGAGGACATCAAAGCTATTAAACCCACATAATTAATCTATCAGCTAAGAAAAACAACTGACCGAATAGTCATTCAGAAATAATGAACTGCACAGCAGCTCATCCATGTAGGACTTGATCCACAGATGTAGTTTCTTCACGCTCAAGTTTCTCCTTGTGGTTTCTTCACTCTACACACCCTCAACAGTCTAGCAGAGCCGGTAGTTATCTGCTCATTGTCTCAACCTCTTCACCCACAAACCACCACCCAACACCACCCCTCCTCTCTCTGATACACATCGCCATCTCTGTGCTGCTATTTTTACCTGCTAGCCATTATAGAAGTGAGCGTTTGCCAAAGCTCAATCTCTTTTTCCTCTGCACTGCTGGGATGAAAGTCATCCCATCACTTCCTTTTCTTTTTATCCCTGTGACTCATTGTCTTGTTATATTCTTTAAATGGACACTTCTCTTGTTACAGCTTGAAAAGGAGCTATTCCAAAACAGAAAAACAAAAAACCTTAAGGATTAAATGACTATTGACTCGGTCTTGTTGTGCATTTTAGACAAACTTTAAGCTGCATTTTAAAAAACAAAACAAAACAGCAACCAAACCTGACTACTTGTGTGAATCAGGCATAAAAAGTAAAAATCTCTGCAAAGGGGAGATGATCCCATATGTTAAAACATTTTGAGCAACAATGCAAACACATATTTCTCCAAATGTCCAACACTTACAGCCTGAAGAACAGCAATGCTGTCAGATCGTCCTTCAGCCTGTCAAATAGTCTTCTTTTGTTGCCACTCGGGGCTTACAAAGTGCAAAGTTTCTTTCTGAAATTGTGTGAGAGTAGAAGATATTGCAGAGCTCAGAGATAGATGAGAAGAGAAAGTATCTATGTTGAACAGGATCGCATATGATAAGCTGCAAGAACATCTCAGCAGCCTGCTGTATCACATAGGATGAGAGGTAAAGCAATTATAATAATAAAAAAAACCCCAGAAAACTCTTAGAATCCGAACAATATTTGCTGCTTAACAAATGTGGTATTTATTCAAATGGTCAAAATGGTTTTGTATCCCTAAAAATGTAATGTATGCTTCTAAAGGTTATGACTAAAATACAACATGTAAGTAAAGGGGATGTGGTGGAAGAGAACAGGAGGAAAGTATTAAGAAGTTAAGAAACAAGAAGTGTAAGAAAGATTAAAAATTACTGGTGCGCACACAAGGAGGTAATTAAAATGAGAAAGAGACAGGGGAGGAGTGGGGGAGGTCAGAAAAAAATGTGGATGCACAGGTAAAAGTCACAGAAGGGCAGAGGGTGGAAAGGAGTGGGAATAGGAAAGGAGGGGCAGAAATAAGTTATGAAATACAGCGGGAGTTAAAGATTAAACACATGAAGGAAATGAAAAGTGAGAAGAAAATAAGAAAATCAGGGAGAAAAAAATGTGAAGGAAAGGAGATGGCAGGAAAAAACTGTAAAGCAGATAGACAACAGATGAAGAGAAGCGAGGAAATAAGGATGGAAGTGTAGAAGGGAACAAATGAGTGGTTAAAAAATAGCTAACAGGAAAGAACAAGAAGAAAAAGAGGTGTCAAGGAAGGAGGGATGAGGAGGAAAGGTAGAGGAAGAAAAGAACTCTTGAAGATCTGATAAATGATGATGAAATATAAATAAAAGTTAAAATAAGATTAATTAACACTCCAGCTTTAAACCAACATGTGATGATACAGGAAGCCCAGCATGTGCACTGAATGCTGTCATTCATAAAAAAAAATCATTTCAAACTTTGCTCCTTTCAGGCAAAGATTAAACATGCACAATCACAGCTGCACCACTGGATGGAGCACTAAGACTAGGTCCAGAGACCACCCGGGACCTGAATCCAGTCCTAGCACAACACTGTATCTACAAAGGTAGGAATAACAACCAGGAAGTCCTCATTATTCTCTCCATTCTACTAATGCTTTACAACACAGTGTGTGACTAACTGAGTAATTAGATACTAATGGTAATTTACTCCTCGTAGGCACGTTCAGCCCAGCAGTAGCTCATAACTGCTGTGGTGGAACGGAAGACAAGCATACATTATTATAATACACCACAACACTATAATTTTCACTTTCATGATCAAATTGTTAGATTTTATGTCTAGTACCATCCCCCAGATATCCAGTATAAACAAAATAACTTGATCCTCTAAAATATCATCAAGTTTTTACTCAACTGTGTCCACATTCAAGCTTTCTTTTTCTCTCTGTTTATAGGTACCAGTTAGTATTGCACTGGTACCAGACTGATACAGAATAACGCTGTAGATTTGTGTTATCTATTTTCATCGACCATAACTGTGTAAACCTGTGCATGTGTTTGTCAAAGGCAGTAATAATGATTAGTGTGTAAGAGGACACAAAGAAGAGTGTGTGGCTTTTGTGATGTGTGGAGAATATTAATGCTGGACCGAGGGTTTGATAAATGAGTGCACACGGTTCAATAATCTCTGGGTACTTGACCCTGAGGTCAACTGCCCAACACATTGAGTTAGCCCAACCCACAGGGACCTCCGTGGGCCAGGACAGGTCCGTCCTGTAAAATCACCAATCAATCCAAAAACACTTGCTGTGTACAACAACATCAGTCCCACCAGCACGTCACTCACTCCAGATTTGTGTCTCCTCTCACCTTTGTCCTGTGGCTGCGTGCTGGCAATGATCCATTTCACCAGACAGCACTTCATGAGAGCTTTCCTAGAGAATCGTGGCTTCTGCCACTTCCCAGAATCCTTTGCTCTGCCTGGCGCAGGCTCGACGCCGTTGGCATCTCCCAGCAGGCTGCCATCGACCACCTTGCCATCCGCCTGGAGGGAGGAGAGAACAGAGGGAGAGTTCATGCCATTATGCCAACCAGATCTTCAGAGCTTTTGGCCTCGGATGTGGATGTGAGGTTCAGAAAGAGTTCAGAGCAGAACTTACACAGTTTGCCTGAGTTTTTAAAACCCTTTGGTGCAATTACCAATTATTAAGAAACATAAAGTAATGAAGGAAATGAGTACATTATGTGAGAAGACCTGCTAAGTTGAAAGAAAAGTCTTCCTCTTTGATCAAGTTGTTACTCCATTAGTTAATGTGCAATATTGATTAGAGCAGCTGGACTACTGCTTTGCAGTTAGATGCTGGTAATATTATAGATGCTTACATTTAGGGGTTTTAGATAGATTCCTAATTGGAAAAATAAGTTTTAAAATACTTTTGCTGCTTCAGCTCTGATGCGAGTGCCTCTAGCTTCACAACATCACAACTAAGGTGCCATCTGATTGGTTCCCCCCTCATGAACTCTGAAGGCTGATCTGCTGGAAATGTTCTCAATAAGCAAATTCGCAGATTGGAGCAGCTCCAGTGAGCAAGCAAAGCTTTGAGGGGGATTGTTAGTAGATATTACAGTGGCCATGAACATCACAATATATGATCTATTTCTATGATAAGAGGCATAAATATAAACAGTTCTTAATATTGTGCATCTTAAACTGCCCACACCTCCAAGTCTTTCAATAAAGATGGCTTACAACAATCGGGTGATGCTGAATAAATGCAGAGGGGGGAAAAAACACATCAAAGGAAGAGTTCATTTCCATGTTTTCTGCCTGTGTCCAAGTCTACAATAGTCTGTAAAAACTTTTTCAGATAGTGTAATTCATCAACACCTTTAACATCAGAGCTTAGGGGAAGAAACCGCTTCAGTGTATTCAAACATCTACATCTATTTCCTATAAACATGAAGTAAGTAAGTAAGTAAGTACAAATGTATTTATAGAGTGCTTTTCACAGATAAAAATCACAAAGTGCTGTACATAAAATGTGAACAATAAAACAACATAGTTGTAACATAAAATAAATAAATAACAGGAACCAACCACATCAACCAAAAGCTTTCCTAAATAAAAAAAGTCTTCAGCTGCTTTTTAAAAGAATCCACAGAGTCAACCAGACGATGGGACAGGGGTAAGTCGTTCCAAAGTCTGGGAGCTACGGTCTGGAAAGCCCGGTCTTCCCGGGTTTTAAAGCCAGTCTTTGGGATCTTCAGGAGGCTCTGGCCTGAAGACCGAAGGGTGCGCCCTAAGGCAATATACTGGGGGGCCTGACCATGCAACGCTCGGAGAGTCAAGATTAGAATTTTAAAATCAATACGAAATTTGACTGGAAGCCAATGAAGACTGGATAAAATGGGGGTGATGTGAGCTGTTTTGGGCGTACCTGATAAAAGCCTGGTGGCAGAATTTTGCACCAGCTGAAGTCTTTGGAGAGTTGTCTTATTAAAACAAGTAAAAACAGAATTACAATAATCAATCTGAGAGGAAATAAAAACATGGATGATCATTTCTGCTTTTGACAACATTCTCCTGACTTTAGAAAACCATTTTTGGTCAGCTGTCTGGAATGACCCTCCGGAGACATAGCCTGGTCAAACACAACTCCGAGGTTTCTGAGGTGGTTTTTGATCAGGGGGATCTTTTTCTCGGGAGCAATGATCAGAGTTTCTGTTTTACTTTAAGAACAGTTTCTGTTTAGTTCCATATCTGGCTCTGGTTTATCCCTATGTCCTTTACTATGCCAGACCAGCTCCCTCCAACTCATTCACATTCAGCGTTTATCCTTTCATCAGAGGATATAAAGTTTTCCGCCCTAATATAATTTTTCAATTTCTTTCCTTCATATCTTAGCATCCTTTCAGATCCTCCACCCACTAACGCTGATCTGATCTGATGTGATATGATTTATTGAGAATGACTTTTCTTAAACTCTTGAGAAGCTCTATTAGGTCGCTGCTGCTGGGTGCATGCTTAACACACGGACACACAAACACATGGTCTCACACACACATGCATGCATGGGGAGGAAGATAAAAGAGGTGAACACAGAGCAAACATCAACTCTGTTTATTCTGGTGGAAGGAGAGGAGAGGAGGGGATGATAGAGGGGGAGAAAAAGATGGAGATGGGAGAGGGAAGCACATACAAACACAAACAGTGAGGATGTTTAATGGTTATTTGATCCCATGGGAGTCTGATCATGCAAATCCCTCTCTATAAGGTAGTAAAAGAGAAGAAGAATGCTAACATAGGGAGAAAAAGTCAAAGATGTGAGGAGAACAAGGTCTGATCAGGTTCCTGGAAGAACTGAAGTCAATTAGCATAATGAATCACAGACTGTCTGAGTAGAGAAGCATAAAGGACAGTCAGAGGACGGAGGGATGGAGAATGGGAAGATGGTATAGAGGGGATGAAAATATTCAAGTGCTTTGCTGGAGATTGCATTTGCAGCTGTTTCTTTGCAGCTTAAACACGAGCTGGTGAATGAGAGCGGCAAAAACAGAGAGGATAAGTCGGAAGAGAAGGAAGACTCATGGAGGGGAGAATCTCGGGAATGAACATCTGCATTGAAGCTCAGACACTTAAATGGAAAGAGACAGCAAATAAGACTCAATTTACCCCAAATGTATCTATCTATATCAAAAGTGGCACACTAGGGAAGAGTAAAATGAAAATACAGTGAATGACCTAAGCAGCCACTCGCTTCTTTGGAGAAGTAAATTAGAAGAAAGAAGGGTTTGTCATGTGGCTTTTCAGTCCAAGTCACAAATTGGAAAGAGTGCCGCGAGACAAACAGATATGCAGACAGTGTAAACAACAGAAAATTCAGAGCTACATTAGTTGTTTATTCATGGGCTACTGGACACGCGGGCATGCTCACAATCACAACTCACACACACATACGTTTTCAACAATATCTTCTGCTCCTTAACGCTTCAGCTAGCTTTGTCCTGGGGAAGCACTTCGCTTTCATAATGTCTATGACACCCAGTAAAAATACACACACACACACTCACGTCCTATACCGCAGAGCAAATAGCCCAAACTCTCAAAGCAAACAGAGCAGAGACACTGTGCACATTACAATGCCCTGGCATAAATTATTAAATATCATTTGCTGTGTTGTTGGTTCAGGGAATGTTGGTTTACATGAATGATAAATTCTATCCTCATGACATGATGTTATCCAACACAGCTTGGACAGAAACAACAAAGTTAATTTACACATCAACAGAATATTCAGAGCTATTTAGCCCCTACAGAATATATAAAGTAGGAGATTATCTGAGCAAGCAGAAAATGAGAGAAACATTAACCTCATTTTGATCATTGAGTTGGACAAAGACAAACATGGCAACCCAGAAAAAACTGATTTATGCCAACAACAAACAAAGCAGCATTTAGAACTACACCTCAGCATGTACAAAGACAGACACATCACATTCTTTACTTAACTAAAGCTCAAATACTAAGAATTCAACACACTCTCTGGCCAAACTAAATTCAATGTTTACTGTGCGAAACCACCGACAACGCATGGAAGCAGCACAATATGTCAGAGCCTGAGGGAATGACACTGAAGCAACTCAAGAAACTGAACTCAAGCTCCTCTTTTTGATTTATTTGATCTCTTTTTTGTTTGTTCTTACTGTTTCAATCAACTTGCTGTCATCTTGTCAGATAGTTCATATCCTCTTCTCAGTGATGCTGACCAAAAGAATCAAGTTTTTTAACCTTGGTAACTTGATAACTGTTATCTTGGCTGAGCATTTCCTCCTTGGAAGTGAACTATGACAGCAGCAGTCCTGGAACGATAGACAGCCTTCACTTCATATATAACTACTCAGGATAAAGGTTTATGTAACATATAACTGCTTGCCACTCATTGGTAGGGTTTACTGATTGAAAACAATCAGTTTAAAGCACCACTACATATGTTTCTGACTTTAAACCTGATTTGCCTTTAAAACTCTTCTGACATGTTTTGATCGCACACTGACATTCATTTTACACATTCCTGTCGTTGCCCTGCTGCATCATAAGGCTAAGAAACTGCGCTTCACAACGTTTTATTTTCCAGCCTGGAGCATCACAAGACAGCTGCGTTCGGCTTTACGGCACCACGTTGGCTGGTTGTCCTGTGGCTGTTTAGAAAACACACCATGGCTGATTCAGCAAGGAAACAAAAGAGGATGTTATCGCAGGAAGCAAGGGAAAGCAAGAGATAAGACAAGAGTCAACATTAGATTGGCTTTTACTGGGCTGAAGAGATGTCAGAGAAGAGGAAAGATGCAAGACAGGATGCTGAATTCGTCTTTGTTAGGGGGTGCCAAAGTGTAAAAATATTTTCAATAATGAGGCTTTAAGGTATGTGAAGATCATGGTTTGCACAATGTGGTGCAATTTCCTTTTCTGGATTACTGGCTGACAACTCCTTGTTTAAAAGCACCCGAAATGGGGGAGAAATTAATTGCTTGTCCCACTGAAATACATTTCTTTGGAAGTTGTACACTGCTGTGCTGTGCAACTACGGCAAAAAACAGGATGTTTCTTGTTTTTTTTTCACACCACATGTTGAAAATACAAAGAAATTTTCACATGAATCTTGGAGCGTTGAGGGGTTAAGCAGCCTACTGCTCTTAATTATCGTTATTATGGTCACTCACACTTCTGACACAGCAGGAATTCAATTTTCACTTATTTACTGCACTAAGAAAGTGACATTTAATGCATCACTGCTCTTCAAGTTATGGTCATATGCCATTACAGTAAACCTGAGAGGATAAGAGAAGCTCATGAATATGATGACGCTGCTGGAGAAGGAGAAGAAGCTGGTGGAAAGATGTCTGACAGAGAGAGTAGTGTAGTCTTGAAATGTTGTATTAGTGAAAAGGCGTCTCCATTAATATGACATCAGAGATTAAGCAGGCCACAGCAGAGATACATTTATGTCTCTCTCAGATGTTCTGCTTTAATGGCCCTGCTCACATGCTCCTGGATGTTCTCTCTGCGTGATGCAAACTCACAGGGCAGGGGTTCATCTGTTTGGTGTGTCTGCTTTTCCAAGTTCAAAATGCATTTAAACATTCATGAAAAATCCTGGATATGAAATGTACTTCATAACTGGTAAAAAACAACAACAACCAATTAGATAAAACCTTAGAGTTAAAAAAAAAAGTGTACATCTTTTCGCCTGACTTTCAATTAGCTATTGTGTGACTTGTGATATTACTACTTTTATTGTCCTTGTCATGACAAGTGAAAATAGAAATGTTACCCAGACTATAACTGAGATGTAGCCACAGTTCTTCTATAGAAAATTGTCAAGAGAGATATATAAAAGTACACCAAACTCTGGGCCTATAAATACATTGAGATCCAAATGCATACGCAAATACATGCACTCTTCCCCTTGGTACGCATATAACAACCACCCACATGTGTACCCATGTTGCAGCTCTGTAATACTGCTTCCACAATAACCCTCAGGGCAGGTGACCCAGTATACCAACCAAGCTGATTGCTGATCCAAACCACCTCCAGAGCTGCAACTGTCCAGTCACAGCTTTTGCAGGAACAGCAGATGGTTTCCAGTTCTGATTACAACAACAGCGGGTCACAGGTGTTACCCTATCATAGGTTCTGTCTTATATGGTGTACTTCCATATTTACGTTCTACATAAAGAGCCAAGTTGAAAGGGACAAAAATGGATCTTAGCGACCAGACACCACCCTACGCAAAACAACCTGCAGATTTCTAACCATGGATTGTGATACTATGATTTGGAGATGTGAACAAATGTGCTTATTGTATGTTACTTGTTAGACTGAGCTGACATATCTGTCATAAAAGAATGAAAACTGCTATTTATTAGATACTTAGCTCTACAAGTACAGTTGTAATAGTAATTAGTTGACCATTAAATGAAAATGAATTAATAAGATATGATCAAATACTTCATTAATCACATCATTTTACCATCACAACACACTTCTGTATTTATTGCTCAACACTCATTCATATAACTCTGAGGAGGTCTAACTGATCCACAGGGTAACATTTCAAAGACATGACCTGATTGATTCGCATGAAACTGAGTCTACACACGCACGCACACCCACACCCACACGCATAAAATGGAAAACAACAGCCATGTCATTAACAGCCCACATTAATATTTATTGTGTGTCTTCACCCTGAATGTCTGCATAAGTCTGTCCTCAATTTCTCCATCTCCTCACCTCTTCGTTCATTCCAATTTATTTCACCGTCAATCACTCCTCCAGCACAGAATCACTCCACCCACCTCTTTCACCATGTCAGCTGTCACCCGGCAACTCTCCAGGTGAGGGAGAAATGCAAACTGGGATGTCCTCAGGAGGGAGGTAGATTTAGACTCTGCGAGTCTGTGGCTGTGTGTGCTAACACGATGGAGGAAAATGAGATAAGAAGCGGAAACATGAGCATAGTGACAAGGACTGACAACACAAAGAGAGAAGATCACTAAATAATAAAGAAAATAAACCTCACACAACTTCGGGTTTTCAGCAGAGCAAGAGGATGTAGACTATGCAAAGAAAGATACTTGCAGGGAGTTTCAGTAAATCACATGTCAAACAAGCATTCCCAAATGAACAATACCTGGAATTAAAAATGATTGGCAGCATGAAAACAAAAAAGGTGTTGTGCATCTTTATAAAGATGTTTAATAAAGGTAACCAACTTCAAGAGTTCAAGAAAATGGTCAAACAGTGAACTCTGTCATCTGTGTTTAGTCTAACAGGCTGCTCTCAGTGGTGAGTTCTTAAAATTCTGGGGTGTTTCAGGCTAAAGAGAGCAAACCCTTCATCCGGAGATTTCATCCATACTAGGCGACATAAGTTGAATAGATAAACTACCAACTCTATGCAGAAGGATTACATTTATTCATCAATTTTACACACCCACTCGTTCCACTTTAGAAGGCGTTTTCCCATAAGCTAGGACTGATGTGTGAGTGATGAGGCAGCGTGGGGTTGGATCTGAACTGACAAAGGAGGTAGTAACAGAGGTGGGACGGGCCCACCGTGGTGTGTGCTTACACACACTGAGCCAGCATCCCAGATTGCTATCATTGCACAACAGATGTCACGATGCCACCTTGATATGTGCCAATATCAAGCTACATTACAGCAATGCAGGGCTGAGCCACATCTGTTTAACATGTGGTTTCATGAAGATGCCTTTTTTTACTTTTAAGGCGCAACCAATATGGGAAAAGAACTAGGATTGCAGGGGTGTTGGAGCCTATCCCAGCTGCTACCCAACGAGAAGTTGACTGCAGTCCGTCAAAGAGTCAACACAGAAACAAATAACCATGTAAGCTCACACTCACTCCTGGGTTGAGTGGGAGAAACCTGTAGTACCCTGAGGGAACCCACATATTTACAGGGACAATGTGCAAACTGCACACAGAAAGAACCCAACCAAGATTCAAACTTGACCTTCTTGCTGTGAAGATATGTACAATATGGGGTTCAGTTTCTAGGCCATTGACACGTTGACATGTGGACAAGCAGAGATAATGTCCGGTATAGTAAGAAGAAAAAGTTATTTGAGTGATATCAAAAAACTATTTTGAGAAAAAAAAGAACAGCAACAGCCGTCAAAATTCATCTTAGATACGTAGATCGACAAGATGAAATGCAGTTTTACAGTGAACGCTGTAAAATTGTGACAACTGTGTAAAGACTACATCCACAGTTCTCAGACTGCAGTGTTGGTGGCACTGGGGTTCCCTCCAGGGGTAAGCTGAAGAAATTTCAGATATGAATCTATTTACAAATTATGCTTTTTCCTCATGTTTGCGACAACATATTTCTGCAAGAACGGCTTCGCTTCACTTACTCTCATGAAAAGGAAACACAGAAGCATGGATGCAGAGTCAAATCTGAGACTGAAGCTAACATTGATCCAGATATGCTCACAGAAACAGGAGCATCCTTCTGATCAGGCTCATTGGTAACAGTTTCTACACCCTCTAATTAATTTCTGGTCAACTTTAACAGGCTTGTAAGTAACCAGATATTCTTCAAATTAATTAGTTTGTATGCATAATGCTCTCACTTGCTATACTGTGTATGTGTGAGAAGGCACACATATTATTGGGACTTTGCTGAGAGGTAACAATTGAATTGTGTGATAAAGTTTAAATGCTGCTTTTACGATGTGGTAGTAGCTGCCACCACTCAACAAGAAATACTATTTCCATTTGGAACTAATCTGTGTTGAAGATATTATTTGCTTCTTGTCTGAAGAGTGCCTAATGAAACAGTGTCTCTTCTGTTACATCTAAATGTCATAAAGGTGGTACTTGGAGAGCAAAATACTTTCTGAGGTTATACATGACATAAAAAGTTTGAGAACCCCTGGACTACGTGATTTTGAGCATATTATTTAGGAGGTACTTGTCTCCTTGACAGTTTCTAAGTTAAATAAAGAGTTCTGTCATTTGTGGTGAATTCATACGAACCCAAACTATGACAAACATAACCAAATAGCAGCTGAAAACAGTAAAATACTTTAAAGTAAAGCTTAAAAAAGAATTACTCACACAGCTGCCAGACAGGGAACTACAGCCACATATAGTCATGGTGTTATAGTTTATGGGTTTTTGATATGTTCTTTGTTTCTGTATTTTAGTTCTGACTCTTGTCCAATTTAACTCCTGTTTATTTTGACTTTGTTCCCTTTTGCATTCTGGTTAGTTCTGCTTCGAGTTCTTGTTTCACACTTGGTTTAAATGACTGCCACACACCTGTGTTATGTTCATCATGACCTCCATTAGTACTCATATTATAGTTAGTTAATGCTTACAGTTTATTTAGCTATTGTCCAACTGCGTCCCAGCTGGAGTTAAACAAACCATGGTTGTATTTTACTGAAAAGGGGGCAGCGATGTTGGTGCCTGAAAGGTGCGGACATTGACTTTTTGTAGCTTGTTTCATATGTGTGTTTTTTGGGATTACGTCTTTCAGAGTACATAATTTTTGGGAGGAGAATATTTAAAGTAATCATGCAAGGTAATTTAATGTGAGCAACTTATTGTTTATTACACCATTACTTGTGAGAAAAAACAACAGGTTTTAAATGTTGCACTTTTCTGACGCTGCAGACATGACAACAGCTGATAAAGGCATTCGTTAGGAAAATGTTCTGTTTTAATGGTCAAAATATTTGTTCATTTTCCTTTTGCATTTCTGTCTGTTATTCAAAATCAGCTATACGATGAGATTTTCCTTTCCTTGTTAAATCATTTGTCTAGATTGATAAAAATCAAAGTTAAGTGAAACAGAAAACAAAACAAATCCCTTGACTTGCAGAAAAATGCTCACAGATACTGAACGATGGTTAAAGACGAAGACTGATGACATACTATTTGTTTTCAGTTTGCTGAATAAAATATGAGCAGAACTGTAACCTTTACTGTAAGCTGAAGCATCGTTGTGTAGTCTTGTGAGATGTCTCCGCGAGGCTGTACATGGGTAGTCAGCTGCATGATGGAGAAAACATGTGAGCAAGCTGATGGTCGAAAGCCGATACTATTTGTGTCCTGAGCGCTTGAGCCTCTCAGTATGGCTGTCGGTGCAAATCAGTGTGTCTGTGGGAGGACAGCACATCCATATGGACTGCACGCTGTGTGAGTCTGTGTGTGCGCGTGTGACAGCAGAGAGAAAAGGAGTGAATATCATATTGATGTGTGAGCCTTCATGTGGACACAGAATTAATACTCTGGGGATGCTGTTAGCTATGTTTCAATTAACAATTCTTCTTCCATCTTTCTCTCTAACACACACAAACACACACACACAAACACATGTCCGATCTATCTGATAGCTCCTCTTTGTCAGTTTGATGTAAATGTATAGATTTAGCTATGTGTCTTTATGCTACTAAATTCTTAAAACCAAATCTTCGATTTTGTGCAGAATTTCTTACAATAAAAGAAATTTGTTGTTGTTAATTTGAAAAGTTGGCCAAAAAACAAGTAGTTGTAAATTCTTAGGTCTCATGGAGTTTTCAGCCAAATCTAGAGAAATGTTAGCAAATGGTGAGACTTATGCCTTGGTTATGCTCTCTGCCTCGGTAATCATGTGAGGGAACTGTGACGTCAACACAGCTCCATAAGTGTTTATGTGAGGTGATTAGGACTCAATGCCATTTTAATCAAAGAGTAGGTCTTGCTGTTGAGAAGCTGGATACTGTACACTCTAACAATAGATTACATCATGAAAACATAAACATAACTACTCAGTCTCAAACTGATTTAGTTTTAAACAGGATTTGATATTTTTGTAGCATTCGCAGTAACTTCAGCATCTTAGCTTTTGATAGGCTGCAGATATCTGCAGATGTCTACAGCTCGTCCTAGTTTTTTACGTAGTTTACAGAAAAGTTAACAATCATTATAGATACAATAAAGACTTGGTTATTTGAATAATTTGCTGAAAAGTTTTCAGATGTATTTTTTTTTTTGCAGTGTTGCGATGAGACGGATACCTCTCCTCTGTGTTGGCTGTAGAAGCTGGATCAGACAAGTTCAGCGCCCATCCCTGTTCCCATTTCAAAGGATACAGTTACCAGAGCTGTTCAATTATTTAAAGAGCCTAAATCTACCAATCACTCCGCCTTTTTAACAGGTGGATCCAGACACAATATCAGGTGCAGTGCAAAGCATTCTGTGTGTGTGTGTGTGTGTGCACGCTACTGTCAGTCTGTCTGATGTGGCGTCACTGATCTGTGCGACAGCTCTGATTGACGCGCTGCCCTGTGGAAGCCTGCTCCATTAGACTGAGTGTCTTAAAGGAAAAGTCCACCGTATAATACTTCACTATGTGACATAGGTTGTAACTTAACTATAAGTGGGATTGATGTCACTAACCTGGAGAAATACAATGATGGGGCAGTTTTTAAACCCAAAACCCAAATTTCAATTTGACATATTCAGAAATTGAAATAAATAAATAATAGAATATATAACATATTTGTCTGATGCACAACTAATACCTGAACAGGTGAAGACATGACAGACTGATGAAAAAAAAATCTAGTTGTCCAATTAAGTGTTCAGCAACTGATATCTGTTATAGCAAATGCAGCTAAATCACTGCAGGAATTTGGTCTTTTCAGAGCTGAAAGATTATGTAAGATTATTGGATAGAATTTCTGAATGGATAGGTCAACAAAATATGAGGCTTTGCTACTGGTGACAAATAGTAACCAGCACTAGATCCAGTCTTGTTACCGAAAGCTCTTTTTACACTGGTTAAAAAATTGATAACACCAGTTTATATCTGTCTTTTAAGTTTGAAGTGTTAAAGTGAACTCACTCATGATCAAGTGTAAATATTAACCAATCAGAAGGCATTATTAGGTTACTGCATCAGACAACTCTGCAGTAGTCATAGCAATTAATTGGCTCTCAGTATATTGGGAATTGATGGAAGCCAAATACTTGGGTGTACACACTCATTTTCTTAGGATGCTGCTCTTGGGGCCTCTAGAGTGAGCACAGTTCCTGTTTTCTTCACAGAAGCACATGTTTACCAACCATAACATCTCACACATCTGAAACTGTTATCAACATCTTACAGACAAAAAGAAGAGATTGATATATTTTATGCATGCGCAAGACAGCTCCCAGCTCATTATGAGTCCTACTGTGTGGGACTGACATTCACGGTCCAATCAAATATAAAAATGTAGCTTATCTCCAAAAGTCATGCTTATCAGAAACTACTGTCCAACATAGCCTGAATGAAACTGTGGAAAGCCAAGACTTCATTTAAACATAATTACAGGCTTTTCCCCTCAAACATTCTTGTCGTTACCAAACCAACTCTCAATATAGTGTGGCCGTCAGGGTACAGAGGGTAAACACATCACTTCTTGCAATGGGAAAGGACTTAACCAGCTTGTTCTACCAGGTTTAAACAACCTGCAAACAAAAGCCCTGTTTGGAACTTTTAATGTATTTATTCCACTGAGTTGTAAGAATAATCTGACAATAAGGCATTAAGCTCATGATCAAGTGTAAATATTAACCAATAAGTAGGCATCATTATGTTATCATCATAGCAGCATAATATTGTCTTGAATTGACATTTACCTGTTCTCACTTAGCAGATGCTTCTTCCCAAGATCATTTACATGTGAGGAACAATTCAAATTGACACCAGTATCAATTTCCCCAAATATTTTGGGGACATTACAGCATTTACCAAAGTAGTTAACATGATAGGCCTGTCCCTCAGTACTATAGGCGGCCCAAATAATCGTTAAGATGGTCCGCTTCATCAACAGAATTATTTTACACACATATCATCTCTTCAACGTATTTTCAAATTTCATCATTTGTTTTTCTTACTCTTAAAATCTTGACTAAATCTGCATGTTGGCATTTAGTAGATGATGGAAGGTAACATATAAATTATAATATGTCTGATATCAAGCTATCCCAAGCTGTACCAACCATAACAGAGGTCATCGACATCAAAAATGAAAAAAAAAAGCAGACCTTTTAATCCAAACAGTGACAGTGAACAAAGTTGTTTTGGTTTTTAATCAAGCCTCAGCGAGACAAAATATATTGTTTTCCTTCCTGCGGTGCAAAACAAAATTGCATGTTTGGTCAAGTAAGAAGGGGGTCTAATTAGATTTTGCAGAGAAATAATTATTTACTAAAAGAACAGATATCAGAACATAGTCACATGAGTTTTTTGTCTAGACTGAAAGAAAACTAAAAGATGTTTGTTGTTTTATATCCTTTACCTAAATGTATTTGTCTTACACTTCCTTAATACTGCTTTCATAAACATTAATCTCTACTGGGTTTAAAAATACTAGTTGAAAACATGAGCAGCTTAAATTGACCCGTCAGTTTACAGCTAAATGCATGACTCGGTTGCTACACTGCAATGCACATGTGCAAATTAATTTCTAATACATCAACATTTGTGAAATTCACCATAATGTGGGCTACTGCAACAGTTACAGCAACCACATCATGATGAAGAATTATGCTCACAGTGGGGCTCACTGGTGTGTTTTTAACACTTTTTTTTAACAATAGATGTTCTTCAGATCGATATACTTTTTAAAAAATTCTTTTTAAAGACTGTATTGACCATAATAAAACACTGAACAAAGGAGCAGATAATTTCAAAAGTGATTTGGTTTTTCAACCCAGAGTTCATGAAGAGAACATGGGCTCTTATATAATGATCTCACAAGCTATATAAGAACACATCAGAGTGGATTCAGCTTTACTTCTTCTGACAGGTACCTTGATCCCGCTGAATATGACTCAGAATGAGAGAACAGCTAAATCCCGTATTTATCGCACAGCCATTCTAGATTAAATAATAAAATGAAGCTAATCACGCGCTAAAACGTCAGGCACCCAGATGCTCTGCAACACGATTTCATTCAAACACTTGCATGTTGATCATCAGAGAAAAAGGTAAAAGAAAATTTGTCAAAGGTAATTACAAACTGAACAAGTCCAGTTTGAATGGGATCTAACTTATTAATGATAAAATTAGTTGTCAAACTAATTTGAATGAAAGTTCAAGTCTATTTGGCAAAGTGTTTAATGGCATTAGTTCCTTTCTTTCATATGTTCTGCCAAGATATTTATTTGACACTATATATCTTCAATTATTAGTTTGCATCACTTCAGGAAATTGCTATCAGCATTTTTTAAAACAGTTTTCTGAAAGCATATACCCGCAGGACTAAATATGATCATAACAAAAGAGCTTACAAAAGGAAAAAAAAACATACATAGACAAAGAAAAGGATATGAACTCCCAGAACCCCACAGACCTTAGCAATCCATCGGATAATATCTGCCTGATTGACTGACAATTCTACAGAGTGATTGACTGATGATGATCAAATAAAAGGAGATTCTACCTCATTCTGCTGGCTGTACTCCAACCAGCATCTCACCAGTAAGAGTTGTATGTCCATACAGATATGGGATGTTTATGTGAAATGCACAGACTGACTGAGCACAAGAGCTCAAGGAGTCAAGAAGCTCTGGTCTTGTCCTAAAAATATATGTCTATGGAGACACCAAACAAGCTAAAGAAGAGCCCAGTCTTACCCCCAAAAAAAGTATCTTTTTTCCTGCATATCAAAAACAAATTTCCACAATCTATAATTAGAAATCGTCACATGACAATGTTTTGGTTGGAAGCTGTTTCATGAAGGGCGATGTTGGGCTATGTGAAGCATCAACATCGTCGCATCATCAATATGCAATGGGTGCTGTGCTGCAGCCCAATGTAGGTATTCTGTGTATCTGTGATGAGATCCCTTTGAAAATAAAATAAAATTGAAGGGATATAAAATAACCACAAAATAGCAACAAAAAACCAAACAGATGTCACACAGAACAACAACACAGAGAAATCTATTTGTCTCTTATCAACAACAACAATGATAATCGTAATAGGGATAATTGTATCAGTTTTTCAAAATATTTTAATTTAGGAAAATTATTCAGTGGTTGCAAAATGATAATGGTGCAGGATGTGCTGTCTACATCTGGAAATGGTTTCCCAATAAATCATAAACTCCAAGTTACCATTAGGGATGCCCACAAAAATACTTATTGTCATTGTTAGACCATATAGTGCTGGGATGGTGATTTATAGGGCAAAACAGAGAATATATCAACATTTATATGTCAAATTTGATCATAGGGATTTGAAAGAGACACAAAGTGCTGACCACAAGGAGGACAAAGGAATAAGAAAAGATTGAAATCAAATTGAAAAACAAAAAAAGGAAATTACAAAAAATCTAAATGATGAAGAGAAATTACAAAAATTAGACAAAACAATCATTAAAAAAAAAGCCATAAAGAGATGCAGAGAATCGGCAAAGAGGCAAAAGAATCATGTATAATATCTGTGTGATATGCTGAATATCCACAAAAACTACAAATTTTATCTGCACATTTTATGGATAGTATGTTAGATTTCTGGTTTGGACCTCGTAATTCTCAGTACAATTGAGGGGAGCTTTTTACATGGTGTGTGCCTGGGGGGTGGTTGCCTCAGAAGCCATTGTCCAGGTCTAATCCAATTCAACTATGGATTGGGGGAAAAAAACAACAGTTCACATTCACCTGAGCTTCTGCTGTATTTATATGAAAAGGAACTGCTCTGCTTTCTAAAAAGGAATTAGTTTGCATGTAGTAACAGGTTGCCCTTTTACCAGCTCAAAAGAAAGATTCATTCAATGGGAAACTCTGCCAGAGGCAAATCAGTCTAAGAGCACTGAGTGTTGCAAAGAGCTGCAGTCACTCTGTGGACGCAGGGTTTTCACTTTATACAGTCTATTTGCTCAGATTCACACCCAAACATTGCTTGTTGCTGAAGACTAATCCCCTAAATTGCTTCATCAAGTGAGGATGAAAACACGCAGAGGCACAATTTCAAACACAATTTCACTCCCCTTGCAAGGAAGGAGAATTTGGACTATTAACAGATTTGAAGTCAAGCACGAATGACTAAATCAAAATCCCACTAATATACTCCACGCTGAAAAATTTATCTAATGAGTAGGAGGAAAAGTCGCGCTGGGAGAACGTGATGCAAAGTGACACTTGGTGTCCGCGGGATTTCTGCTGCGCGCTAAAAGCGACGCGTCTCATCCACAGGCAGCTTCCAGCAGAGTCGCAATTACATAACTTCACTCCAAAACTCAGCTTTGGGGAGAAAGTGGGAGCAAATGAGCCGATGAGGCTCGCGGAGGAATATAAAGATGAGGATAAAAATAGCAAGAATGACAACAAGTAGCCTGACTGATTGGATATTATAATCTCATGTGTCGGAAGGCAACAATAGATATGTGTGTCTTACCTGCATGATTTCCCGTGGTGTTACTGTGACAATGATGGCTGAGCTCTGCTGAGTGTGTCCTCTCTGCGCGGACCCTCAACCTCCGACTGCCGCTCCTCTGGATGCAAAGGAATGTGCGCATCCACACATCCACACTCACGAATATCCACGAAGGGGGTGGGGTGGAGAGGGGTGTGTGTGTGTTTGGCCACAGAGGAAAACAAGTGAATATCCATATTTTACAGCATGACGTGACGTGAGGACTGCCAACAGGCTGCCGGTGTGAACTTAATTAGGCTAATGTATTATTAGTCTGCAACACCTGGACAGATGTTGGTGATCGAGGAATTATCAGAGTGACGGATAACAAGTTGCTGCAAAGCTTTAAATTTGATGTAAATGTATTTTCTGTTTGTCTTTGTACTTATCGTCTTGTAACATTTCTTTTCACACTCTCAGCATATAGAGCCACTTTGTAACGGAGGTTAGTTAATAAGCTCTCACTAATGGCTTCATTAGAGTCTTAAACATCTGCCGGTGCTTTCATACAGCAGAGCGGTTATAGGTCATTTTTCAGCGTTTGGGTTGCCTCGAAAAATCTCTCTGGTTGGTGTTAAAACAGGTGTGTTGTTCTGATCTTAGACCCAAAATCAGTTGTCTTGTAGTTTTATATGAGAGAAATGCGTTTTCTGTTGTGCTGTTGTTGTTACTGATCTATCTATCTATCTATCTATCTATCTATCTATCTATCTATCTATCTATCTATCTATCTATCTATCTATCTATC
>JAOXYM010000012.1:4187059-4197552 GCA_028567055.1 Leptatherina wallacei | reverse complement strand
TGTGTGTGTGTGTGTGTGTGTGTGTGTGTGTGTGTGTGTGTGTGTGTGTGTGTGTGTGTGTGTGTGTGTGTGTCGAGTGAGTGATTTTCTTGAGAATTATTGGTACAGAAAAGCAATTAAAGCCCTGCAGGAGAAATCATGTGCACTTGGTGGGGAACTGAATCTTTTTAGGCAACCCTGGTTTTCTGTGAAGCTGCCTGGAGCAGAGAGAAAGGGGACTGTAGCAACACGGCAAATGGCAATCAAGCCAGGTCAAGCTTCTTCACACATCACATTGATTGCATAATGAACAGCCAAGAATTGTAAACAGCCTGCAGGATGCTTGAGGGTTGGCCATCTGTCTAATTAAAATAATACCTATTAGGCACGAAAGCTGCAGACATTTTTCTATGTTTTCACAGGATCCAAACAGCATAAAAGGTCACAAGCAAGAAGACTAAATCTGGATGCTGCCTGGATGCTGCATATTCACAACTCTGAAAAGAATGTAACCTGTACTTACAAGTAATGATGTTGGAGGTACTAGTGGTAAAAAGAAAAGTGGCAAGTCATCATACTGCATGAGAACTTTGCCATGGGCAAAATGACTGCCTGCTGCCTCTTAAATACTCAAAGATTTTTTTTAATACAAACCCTCGCAACTAATGTATTTTACTTTGCTTGTTAGAGTTTTGTATCTTGAATACTAATCATTAATCCACACAACACAACTCTGGTGACACATAATGGATATTTTATGGTTTACACAAATATATTATGTTAATGGCTAACAATATATTCAATACATACATATATAAATTTGGTCTATGGCTGAAAATTTGTAGAACAGGATCAGAAATGGAAATACTTAATGAATTCTTTTCATAAGGCTGTTATTCACTTATACTGTAAAATACAGATTTTTCTCAGGCAGAACTCATAAAAGGGTCCGTTTTTGGTGTTCTCTGACTCCATGATGAGAACAAAGACACTTACTGAATTTCAATTTCATGCGTGTCTCATCCTCGGATCCAAGGTTGCTCAGTTTGGCCTCACAGTTGTGAAATGGCGCTGACAGAGATTTTCGGAGGTTTTTTTATGGTAGAAACACAAACATGGTTTGAACTTAGTATTAATAAAACATGAAATTCAATAATTCATCCGACTTTTGAACTCTTTAAGTCATCTGATTCACTCCACCACAACTTAACTTTTGTTCCCCCTGAGGGAACATGAACCATGTGAGTCCTGTGCTACATTATCTTTGCATGTAAAACTAAAACCAAGTCAACAGTCTGATGAAGACTGTAGTTATCAAAATGAAAATCCTCCTGTAACAAATTCTCAATCCCGTCTTGCACAGTTTAATTTAACAGCAGGATTAAATGCCTCTAGAGGATTAGATAAATAAAGTACCTCTGTACTGTTTTTAGTCCCTGACAATTTAAAGTTCATGCTCGGCTAGCTGACAAAAAACTATTGCACCTCAGAGTTGACTCAGAGGCCGTTCTGGAGCTTTCACTCATCTCATAAAATCTTCTTCACCAAAGGAAGTTTTTTATTTAAAGATTTCCTGACAAAGTTTAAATCATATTCACCCAAGCTACCTGCAAATGATTTGATGAAGCTATTTTAGACAGATTTGAAGGTTGTGTGTAGTACTTATGAGTAGTCAGTATCAGCAGTTCTCCCAATTTGGAAAAGCAGAAGGTTCCCAGGAGAGTGAGCTAGGCTAATAGGTAGTCAGAAAGGGGCAACAACTCATTTTAGGCTCTTGTCCTGGCCTGCTTCTTAAAAAAAAGAGAACTATGTCTTCAAGTATACAGCGGCTCAAAACTGAAAGCTAAATATGAATGACTTATGAAGGAGCTGAAAGTGTTTCAGAGATATTTATTAACTAATCCTCACCTAATAACCCATTTAAACATCAGATCTGTTCTTTAATAACTTATCATTATCTACAATACAGTCCTCCAATCAGATGTACTCAGAAACCCCTCACTGACAGCTCATAAATAATCTGAATTTTTCTCTCCTGGTCGACTTACATTTTATGTGCTGTAAGATAAACTGTTATTTCATTTTTTTAATCACTGATACTCTTGTTTCCCTTGAGTTAAATCTTTACTATACTTTTTCTTTCACGTGATTCATGTCTTTGAACTCTTTTTTTACTTTTATAACTTCTTTGGAGAGCAAACCCTCAGATTCAACAAAACTTCATGTTGGTCGCAGGTTACATCATGTGGTCTGATGAAAATGTAATGCTTGAGTTATACACACACGTCTCACTATATTCATTTAACACGAGCAGAACTTCCTTTTGTCCTCCCAAGGACAGAAACTTCTGCTCATTTTGATGTGGTTTGGGGAGAAAAATACTCTGCTCACTGTAAATATTTTGAGGATGAAATTTGGTGGGCACAATGAAAATTGTCTGGAAAAAGAAAGGCCAAGTGGAAATGACCATTTCTGGAACCCAAGCTATTATCTGTAAAGAGACTTAAAAGAGTGGACTCTTTTTATAATCTCGAATCTGTCAGATCCTGTTAGCTTTATCTCTGCCTCTCCTCTGCTTTATCTTTGCCCTGCAAGCTTTTTATAACACACACACAACTACATTGTTCACCACTGGCATCCAATGAACAAGTGCACGTTTTCCCAAGGGATGAGCATCCCAAACTAAACCAAATATTATATTCATCTGTGGTAGAAAACCTTTAACTCTGCATTTGCTTCTCTTCACCCCGTTCTGTCTTTGTTTTCTCCACCGTCTGGGTTTAACCTCTTATTCTTTAAGTCTCCACCTTATCTATCCACACACACTGTGCATTTGTCTCGGTCACAGTGAGGAAGGATAACAGATATCAGAGAGAACAGCTCAGGAAGACTAATAATCAGTGCAAAGGTCAGCTTCAGCAGGTCATACAGAATAAACAAAATGGATACAACTCTTTGAGATCGACGGAAGCCCTCTGATTCTGGTGTGGGGATCGAGTTTCTGATGGATGGATTAAGCTGCCTGATTCTATTGCTTGTTTCCCCCAAGGGTGCTTGTGCTCTTTGGAGGATAGTGTGCAAAAAGGATATAAGCAGCACCTCAAATGTTGAGTCATGATAGTGTGTTCTTGCAGTAGGAATGATGGAGAGCATGTGTGGGGTATGTCTGAGAAAGTTAGCAGCTTTGTAAAAAGATTTAGTTTGAAATATTAGCTGGAATTATCTAGGATATCTGTTCTCAGTGATCTTTCCTTCTCACATTGTTTGAACAGATTTTCAGACACCTTTAGAGATAGAAAGGTCAGTTCATACTCAAGTTCAGATTTGTGTTTGATACTTTTCTAACCACTTTATCATCTCATGGCTCCTTTAGGAGGTCCTTCTTTGAAACCATCTGTCAAATAAAACCAATGAGCCTCATGTTCTACATGTACATGTAACATAGGCGCTACTTGTGTTTATCATGACATTTGCTCTTTTAAATGTAAAACCTTGTCTATGTAACATCGCCAATCAAACTTTGCTGTTACACACCAGCCTGGTTTCATCAGAAAATGTGTAAAAATGTCCATTTACCTATTTTTTAAAAGAAGAGCGATATAAAAGGTGCAGAAACTGTGTTGCAACGTTTTTCTTTGCTTCTCACTTTGCTACGTGACATTATGTAAACCTATCACCCTTTATATGTTACAATTGAAAACAAAAGCACATTATATATTTTGTTCTTAAGAATTAAATCATTTCCAGTTTGAGGTGTTATCAAGCTAACTTTTGGTGTACATCAACATAGCTTTTAGAGATTATCGTGTGACACTGTGTTGTGCATGCTGTACTGATTGAATGATGAATCAACATAACAAAGACCTTATATGTTGATGAAAGCTTCTCAGATGCTTTGAAACTCTAAACTGCTTCAGTCCTATTTTTCTAAGATTCATGAAAATGATCAGAGCTATAAAACACCTGGCTCCCAACATCTTCACCTTCATCAAACCACCTCCTTTCATCCCGTGAGCATCCTTTGACCCATTTTAAAGGTCATCTCCATCCCTCTCTGTTGCCAGTTTGATGTAAAATTGAGGTCTGCTGAGGCCAGTTCAGCATTTTCGCAGCTCAAAGAGGGTGTTAATTGCTTAATTGTATCACAGAGCACAACTGTGTTACAGCCATACACGGTCCCATGTGCATGTGTACACTATTAGTTTTCTGGATCATCGTAAGACACAACAAATACTGTTCAATAGCTGAAGCTTAGTTTTATAAAATGGCACAGTGAAGCACATAAGATGTCACAAAATACTGAAAATACATACATGCCCGTCACTGACTGCTTAATTTGTTTTGATTAATGTGAATTTGCAGATGTAATAACACAATGCGCTACAGCACTGAATTAAGGGTTCTACAGTCTTGTGTCTTTACTGTCAGAACAGCATCTGGAGCATCAAGACTTCCTTTTTCAACTGATTTTGTGTTACTAATGGTTGCATTATTGTTCTAATAATCAATATCAGCCAGAAAAATGCAAATGCACAGATGCAGCAGACTGATACTACGGACTTAGATTACCACCTAAAGGCACCACAGAGTGACACAAACAGCTAAAGCAGTTCCTTTCTGTCTGAAATGAACTTTCAAACAAACATAATTTAGCTTTTCAGCATTTTCCTTTGAATGAACTAAAAATAGAAACTTGCTCACAGTTTTTTCTTTTTTCTTTCATATCAACTAGACAATTCTCTCCCAAGCGGATTAGCCAAAGAGTCATCCAGATCCAGACCCCCCCCTCCAAACACTAATGTTTATAAATCTACACCAGCTTAAAGTCTGTCGCCATGGCGGCAGAAGGCGGTGGTGGATGGGGGTTGATGATCAAAGTAATGTAAATTTCTTTCCGCTGCAGGCGGAGATTCCCCAAGACAGAGCTTCACAGCTGGACTGACACAGTCTGTAATTTGCCTTCACCTATGGAAGAAACTGAGAAAACGACACTCGCGCACACAAACACACACACACACACACACACACACACACACACACACACACACACACACACACACACACACACACACACACACAACAGTAGCAGCTTGAGAGTAATTCGCCCCTCTGGATTTCATGTTTCTATGGAGAAGTATGTCTATTTTTAGAAGCAATAAAAATAGATTTTTCTGTAGCTCCAAAGCTTGGAGTCATGTCTGAATTACCCCAAAGCCTTCACTGTATTTTGTTGTCTTGTATGTGTATGTCTCTGTTGACTTATTTTTAAAAAAACACACATGAAAAGTTTCAGTCTTCCTTCTTCCTCAGAGTCTCTCTGAATGATGGTCAGCAGTATGAACGGTTGACATGGAAAGTGTGGAAAATGAAGTATAATCTGTCTCAGTGACACTAAAGCTGAGCTGTGTAGTCTCAGAGCACACTGACACTCAGGATGGTATAAACAACAGAGCTAGGTTGTAATGAGTAAGAGGCTGTGCCCTCCTTGGACACATAAAACCACCAAAAAAAACTCAGAGATGATCAACCTTTTTCCCTGAGAGAGACTGCTATGTGTGAAGAATTCAACAACAAGCATGATAACAGAATTGCTTCATCACCAGGCTTTATGAAGTGGACACGACGCAGCAGAGGGACACTATAGCGACTTATTGTGGAGGCGACATGGGGGTGAGACAGGCAGCAACTTTGTAGCCTTGGAAACAGTTGCTAAGTAGCAAACTAAGGCATTCACAGATGAACAGGGACAAAGATCCAATTGTGATGGGAAGCTACGAGCAGGAAAAGAGAAGAAATTCCAGAATTTTCAAGGATGTTCAGACTTTCAAGTCACCGTTGGGAACTAAACTGAGAGACTGAATGAAATTCACTTAGTTGGCTGTTTGTTTTTTCTCAGTTAGGAAGGTTAGATTATTTCCCGAACCGAACAACAGGTAAATTATACAATAAATACAGCATATCCTCAAAAAGATCAAATTAATTTAAAATGCTTACATATAACAAGTACTTCCTAATGTCCAATAGATGCTATTAAATTGTTTATTATATCATTACATGCCATTGTCCTTATCATGTTATTATTGTGATAATCAACAGACTCAAACCTATAAACCAAAAAACATTTTAAAGGACAGCATCCCTGCACCTGAGGAGCATAAAGCATAAAAGATTATAATATGTTAAACTGAGAAGAAATCACGCTATATTTCTTTAAAATGAATATAATCGTTTTTTCTGATACTTGAATGAGAAGTTCATTTGTACGGCTTTAACGTCTGATCTCTGAGTTGGAGTTTTCACCTGAGATTAAAATAAACCATTATGAGCTGAAATACTTTCCTATAATTATAACACTACAGCACATCAGGTTTCTCTTTAAAGATTAGAGATTAAACTTTCGCCAAATGTAGAAACTTTTAAATCCAGGTTAAAAATACTTCTGTTCTCATGCATCTATGCATGAAACCCGCACGGTAACTTTTAACTTCTCTTTGCTTTAAATCTGTTTAATGATTGTTTTTGTGTTTAAATGATTTTATTGTAATTCTAGCTGCTTTTCTTTTCATCTGTATTGCTTTTAATGTTTTATGTAAAGCACTTTGAATTGTCTTGAACCTGAAAATGTGCTGTACAAATAAACTTGCCTTGCCTTGCCTTAAAAAAATGATCTTTTAAGAAAATACAGAATCCTTTATTTTGACAGGTATTACATTTTCTTATTTATAAAGTCCTAAATGGACTTGCACCCCCACCATTAAGCACCTATATTCATTAAAACCAACAAACAAACCCATTAGTTGAATCTCAAACATATTTCCAAATGAAAAATAAAATTCAGTCTAATAGTTACGTCACTCAGTCCCGGAACAAACTAGTGGTAATCATCAGGGAAAGCAATAACTATTCATCATTCAATAATCTTGGCTACAGGCGATGTACCCAACATGTTTAACACCTATTGTTGTTTCCCATTTTGTGTTTTGTTGTTAGTTATTATATGTTATTGTTTCTGGATTGTTATTATACAGTATATTACTGTTAGACACATGATAGCTACATTCAGTACCATGGACAGCACCCCGCATAGTACAAGACCTTAAATCTGCTTTTAGTATTGATAAACACGTGTAACCATATTATATTATTACATGATGTTACTGTACATTTTAACTTTGATTATGTAACCTTATTACGTTATTATCTGTTGTTGTCAATGTGTTATGTCATTATGTATTGCTGTGTTTAAATCTGTCTACCTGCCTAGATGGAAATTTGCTCCTGGCAATAATCTTGCATATTCATAAGAAATTTCCATTAATATGCAGTGTCCCCTGTGTTAAATGAATGAATGAATGAATGAATGAATGAACGAATGAATGGATGAATGCACAAATGAATGAATGAATGAATTAATGAATGAATGAACGAACAAACAAACGAATTAATGAATGAATGAACAAGAAAACATTCAACTTTCCATGCTGAGTTAAAGAAATTTGAAAGTCTTTCGCACCTTTGGTGATTGTTAACGATTACCTGCTCTGCACATTGATATCTGAAAAGGAAAACATGAAAGTGGGTTGGAGCAAAAAACTTTTAAAATCAGGATGTTTCAAAGATGCAGAGTGTATGTTGTCTTGTCTTGTTGAGGATTGTCTTGGTTATAGGTTATAGTTGGATGTAAGTGTCAAACCCACTTGGTCCAGGTTTGAAATAAATAATAGTTTGGTTGAAAAACTTCAACACAAAACACACTTTAATGACATTAACCCAGCATGCTGAAGGGCACCTAATGTGCCAGGGAGACCTGACAAAGCATCGGTATATGACGTGTTGGGAGTCAGACAGGACTCGCTCCTCTATCTTCCTAGTCATTTGCATCGCCTCATCTTCTCCGTGGCTGCTGTGAAATCTGAGTGACAGAAAACAGGGACAAAGAGGACATCCCATTAATATGCTAATCCATGCGGGATGACTTCAACATGTGAAGCCGAGTCAGAAATACATGTGTGTCATCTGTGAGGCAAACTGTGTAAAATCAAAGCTCAGGGAGGGTAATATCAATGCACTGTGGAAAAGGAGCTGAGGCGACGTGCATTAAAACTAATGTTTGCATGATTGTGGAGAGGGAATCCCCATGTCATGACACAAAAAAACAAAAACAAAACAAAAACAATGCCTCTTCAAAATCTCTGTTATAGAAACACTGTTTTGTTGGAACATGCAACATATGTTGCCATGTTTGGCCTTGATTGTTCTTCTCCGGCATCAATAATCCATGCAACCTGCGTTGGTGGGGAGACAGCGAAGCACTAAGGGCTTATGTAAGATTGTCAAGTCTAAGAGTTGGGATTGACCCTTTGGGGCCTGACTTACTAACAGGAGAAAAAACAAGAAGATAAACCAGTTTACAAAGGAGAAAAAACATCCCCCTCCATCTATACTGTATAGCTACTGTACAAAACAACCATATAGAGTCATTTTGCATGTACTGAATGCTCTGACATCTTTCAACTGCAAACCATTTGTTTTGAGGCTGATAAGGTCTTTGGCAGTTTGAAATGGTCTGAAAAGATGTTTCCAGCATCAGCTCAGCCTCACTGACCCGTAGGGATGAGCCAAAACAAGCCACTCTTCCCTCTGTCGTGTCAGTAAACTCCCCCTACCTCACAGAGAAAGACAGAGATAGACAGCCAGGGAGCCTGTTTCATCCCATCCCCCTTATCTCTTTGGCCGAAATCCCATGCTTCCAGAAAGCAATTTAAAAGGCCAAAGAGACAGAAGAGAGAGAGAGAGAGAGCCATGAAGATGCATAAATGCAGCCTCATAATAACATTGCAGACTTCAGGTTGTGGTCTACAACCCTGACACATATTCACAAGTTAAAAATGCAAAGACTGTAAAGCAATGACTACAAGAAAGAAAAATCTAAAGGATATCAAATATTACTTTCAGCTATTCTAATTCTTAGCTTATCAAAAACAAACAATAACTACAGATAATGTAAATGTATGGCAACAGTTTGCTAATCACTGACCTATATAAAGATCAACAGACTAGCTGGGCTCAAGGGGTCAGGGCCCTCAAAGCCACACTTGTTTGTGTGCTGCAGCAAAGCTTGAAATCAGCACACCCCATGCGGCATGGCTCTGATCAAAGACAGACTGTCTGAATGACCTGATTTGGTCAAAACTTCCTCTGATTATCAAGTATAACTCAGACTTGCAGCCTTAACAGTGTTATAAAGGATGTCTGAGTGTGAGAGTGTGGCCAATTAAAAAGTGGAAACCCCAATCAGAAGGGCCGCTCTCTGCTCCATTCCAGGACGTAATTAATCTCAACCTGGATGGCGGTGGTTAATTAAATATTAAGGCAGCTTAAATAGCTGCGCCGTCTCTTCGCTTTATCGGTCACTCCCTAAGATGACAGTCCAATCTTGTTTCACTGCTTTCCATTTGGAGATTGCTTCCCCTCCCTGAAAAGATGGCTCTATCTGGTAGACCCATGCAGATGAAGCAGACATATTCTTTTAGAAAATGAAGTACAACTTCTCCCATAAGCACAGAGACATTTCAGTACATAGCAAAACAACGGTGAGCAGGTATGCATTTAGCCTACCCAAACAAATGTGGCAGTATTAGGAATTACATAACACATTTATCAAAAGTATTCGTCATAAATAAATCCATAAAAATGAAATCCTCTTTCCCTGCCGCCGGGTGCAAGCTCAGCCCCTTCAGCAGATGAATTCTGCGTTCCAGAGGAGTCTGGGATTACAATGGCAGGCAATGTACTGTAAGGTTATAATCTGCTCTGTCTATGCCCTGTTGTCATGCTGCTATTCTTTATTCAACCAGGGCAGGTACCATAAGAGCAACATTTACTGCCAAAATCACTAAATTCTTATTTAAGGGAGAAGAAACTAAATATATCTTCAAAAGATAAAAATTGCAGGGATCATTTTTATTATATATTTATGTTTTTTGTACAGATGACTCATTTTATTACCTTATGAAGTGGTTTTATACAGATCTTATAATGGGGTCACGTCTTTTTTCTTTCTGACCTCCACCTTTAGAAGACTAGCAGTATGTCAGATTTCCTGTTCTGATAGGAGGAATATACCCTGACAGATTCTTTTACTCTAAAATAAAAAAATTAGATCCATTTTACACAAGCCAAATATTATCTGAACATGGGCTAAATTGGTATTTTGCAGCACATTCTTGTTTAATGTTACACTGCACGTCTACTAAACTAAAATCTTTTTATACGACCCAAATATAACCTCGTTAGCATATAGATCTACCAATAAATTGTATAACACACGCCCAACTTTACGTGTACCCAACAACACAATGTTAACAACACTTCAACCTATTCAGGGGATTGAAGCACTGAATGGTTTAGGGCCAAAATACATTCAGGAACTTCTGATTCGTTATGAACCAACCAGATCCCTCAGGTCATCAGGGTCAAGTCTACTTTCAGTTCCCAGAGTCAGAACTAAACAC
>JAOXYM010000012.1:4160550-4175101 GCA_028567055.1 Leptatherina wallacei | reverse complement strand
TACTTATTTTTTAAATTGTTTTTATGTTGTGAAGCACTTTGTGATGCGCAATGTATGAAAAGTGCTATATAAATAAACGTTTGATTTGATTTAATTTGATTTGGGCAGAACAATATTTCCTGCTCTTCCAGTGTTACTAACTGCACCACAGCAACCTGCAACAATCTTTTTCCTTGAGGATAATTTAATTGGTCAGAAATTACATAAATGCATTTTTCTGAACATATTTTGCCAAAAAAACAAAACAAACAAAAAGATCAACCAGCAAAATAACCCAAAAAACCCAAACCCTTCATAACATTATTAAAAAAAAAAATCAGAAGAACTAAAAACAAAACAAAAAAACTTCAAAATGAATCATAACTAAGTAACAATGTGAATGCTTGACAGTATAAACCTATGATGCAAGAACAGATACTTACAGAGCTGTAATCTTGCAGTGGAGCTCTCAGATAGTCCAGCTCACGGGACAGGGTGTCATGGTTTTGAGTCACAAGGATGATGCCATCAAAACTAGGAAGACAGACAGTGCAATCACCTAACACAGCTGTCTGCAAAGGAAAAAGCCACCAACATACTGAGCGCTGCGGAGGAACTGGAGCATTCTTCAGGATACTTACTTCTGGTTTTTGAGGTCAGTGGTCCACTCAGTGGGTTGGACGCTACACAGGGAAACAGAGTGAAGAGTCAGCAATAATGTTTTAGAGACACAACTTATCGCTTGGCTCTGATTGAGTAATGAAATCTGACACTTCTTATCTGTAACTGTGTAATTCAGGTTAAAGATAATAAAGTGAATTAAAGAGAGTGGAGCCTTACAAGACCTTTGAGACCAGCCGCTAAGACAAATAATGACAAAACTTCAGAATCTGAGCAGGTTCTTTTAAAAAAATATAATAAAATGCTGCATCATGGCTCATATAGTACTTGTCTTATGATTTGGCTCATGTGCATTTTATAGGATGCCATCACTTCGGTTTCCAGCAGATTGCAAAACTATATCTGATAGCAAATTTGCTTCACAGTAGTCAGATGTTTTTGGCATAATATGATACAAGAAAGTAAAATAAAACTGAAAGTGTCATAATAGCGGAAATGACTAAATTGGAAATTGAATCCAGATATGTATAAACCTCTAGAGCAACATGAGAGGATCAGCTTGTTCTCGTCTGATCTATTGAGAATGACTTATGTTCATTAAATGGATGAAAAGCAAAATACACAACACAATGCAATAAAGAAAACAATACGGAGCTGTGATACAACGAGCCTTTCAGAGAACAATAACCCTAACTGAAGCTCCCCGGCTATTATTTTAAGCATAAAAAGCGTAGCAAGCGGAGAGCTGCACGTGCATACCCATTAAACCCGGACTAAAATTAGCAGTTTAAAAAGAAACAGCAGTGAATCCCACCTGGTGCACATTGTTATCCTTCTCCTCCGGTGTCTTCTACGGGAAAGAGACAGCAGATAAGTGGTGACAACAGATCCTTCCCAGCATGACTCCCAACTTGATCACATGATCCCTTAAATTCGAACTTCTGCTGCCTTCAGGGACCGATGTCGGTCGTACTTAAGAATATCCCAGTCGGATAATGCTTCTTCGCCAAGATAATTAAGAGACTTGAGACACACAAAACATGTGCAAATGTTATAAAAAGTAGTCAAATGATTCCATAGATTAGTTTGATCTAAAAAGGATTAACATTCGTATAAAATTATTCGTGGTTTGGTCAAGTATGGAGGAATTACTGCTACATTTTAACATGCATCTGAGGGCATTGATGGGAATTGTAGTTTCAGGAAACGATTAGGCAAAAGCGAAAAGCAGCGTTAACATATTTGCAATAAAAATAATAATAAAGAAAGACATGCAGTAATTAAATAATTATATCACCTACAATAAATGTGGGATTTATTTCCCCCCCACTTTTGACTGGACTGACCTACCGGACTACAAACGCTCACCGGAAGTAGTTAAAAGTATTTCTTTTCTGTGCAGAAACGCGGAGGTGAGTATTGACTGGTTTGGTACAAAGGGCAAAGTAGAAGCAGCAGGTCCGGGGGTTATTTAGCAGATTGTTGAAGGAGCACATTCCTCTTGACAAGGCGTTTATCTAAAGATTAGCCTCTAACAGCAGGTAGGCAGCAAAGTGTGTGTGCTGCTGGAGCACCGTGGTACTGATTTATGTTGTAAACAGAGGACAGACGAATATATCCCCATGTTGGGACAGACATGCTGATAATATTTGCGATTGTATTTTGACAGCTTCTTTGCAAGTCCACATGTTGCTCAGGCACGTTTCATTATTCCAATGAAAAAAAATGCCTGAGTTTGACTATTCTTTAGAATTGTGCAGACACAGATTAGGGTTTGTTTGTTTGTTTGAAATAACGTTTTAAACTATATTTCTTTCAAAAATATTAATTTCAATGAGCAATTTCCTTTATGTAATGACATTTAACATACTTACAATGAGTACTTTTGCTTAATTTTTTTTAAACCGTTGCCCCATGACAGGTGAAGGATCTAATATGAACTACTGAGACTAAAGAAAAAAATCATTTTTCTTATTAAATCTCTGGTTACTCCTTGTTTTCCTCTACATCTACAGATGAGACTTCCTCTTCGCCCTTTTTGTATATTCAGTAAGTTCATCTCTCAGAAGAAAACCACACAGAGGCGAGCTTTAAGCAGTGCAGCGATGCGGCTGGTCCAGTTTTGTCACCATGGTGATGGAGACAGCATCAGGGTGGGAGTGGAACAAGGCCAGGGGCTCAGTGTGGTGGATCTGAATGCGTTTGATCCCTCCATGCCCTCGACAATGAGAGAGCTGCTGGAGTTGGGAGACGTGGGTCTGCAGTGTGCTCAGAGGTATCAGTCATATTCTTTCCGTTTGTCAAATTGAAAACGATCGTGCTCATCATTTTCCTTTCTTATGCTCAAGCTCTTCTCAAGTCACCGCTTTCCTCCTCAGAGCATTAGAATCTGGTCAGTGTGTGGTGGATCGAGCACAAATCCAGCTACTGTCTCCCATTTTGGCTCCTGAGAAGGTGGTGTGTGTGGGTATGAACTATCGGGACCACTGTCTGGAGCAGAATGCCCCCATCCCCAATGAACCCATCATTTTCAGCAAGTTCCCCAGTGCAATCACTGGGCCATATGATGACATTACTCTGCCCTCAGAGAGTCAGGTGAGATCAAGCAAACTCATCTCGAAACCGAACCCGGAAAATAGTTGAGCTTTGTTTTAAGCACTGAATGTTGTGGATGCAAGGAATTGTGAGATAGTTTGTTTCAAGAAAGATGGTCGACTGTATCAAGTGGTAAAAGAGATGAAAACAATACAGAAGCTCCTTAGAATTTGAAGAACTGAACCAGCTCTTTACCACTGCTGCCATATATGTGTGGGTCAATCAGTTAAGTGCATCCCTGAGCAAAAATGACAATTTGATCAGAGCTCAGGTTTTATATCCAGCAGTAAGATTAAAGAGTCATAGAGCCATGAATGTTCACTGGTTGGGATTTTTATATGCGATTACCCTGAAAGTTGTGCTTGCTGAACTGTAGTATATTTAAATGACTTTGAGGCACCAGCTTCATATTAAAACTCCATGAGTTGCTCAGCCTTGTAATCAGAGCTGCAAACTGTCATTTTAATCTTCAGCTCTTTTCAAAGAACGACTTGATTTAAATTAAACATGTTTCTTTTTAGTAGCTATTCACAGAAAATGATATTAACTTTCACACCATTCATATTAATCTAACAATAATAGATGGGACAGAAAATCAATACAACTACTGTTTGTAGTTTAAACAGACTCTGCAGGCAAGTGATGAAACAATGGTGAAAGACACCAAGATATCATGATTTATGGGTACCAATATCCTTAATAATCCCAGAGTCTAAGAGTTAAGATCTTAAAGACTATTTCTTTCAACACCAGAGAGCCATTACTTTTTTACTTAGAGCACAACCAGGGTTGATGATGCTGGTTTTAACCTCTTTTCATGACAGCTCAGGGTGGATTCTTTACTGCCTCAGTTGAGTGATTTGAATCAATCATTGGCTAGTGGTGTCAATCTTTGACTTCTTACTGGTTGGCAGTGGACAAAGGTGAAACATGCAGTTGTATTGAGTCAATATTTAGCATGGAAAAAAAACCTCTACTACAGTAAGCATAGTCTTTTAAATCTCATTTAAATACAGTAGAATAAATATTACTCAGATGAAAAATGAGAAAATTTAAATCCAATAACTGGGAAAAAAATATTATGAATCCTGACTTGATCACAGAAAAGTAAAACTAAGGATCCCACACTGAAATCGGTGCATATTTCACACAACACAGGGCCATGTTACTTGTGATGTAATGATTATCTTTGGCCACTAGATGGCACTGTGATACAAAGGCAGTTTACTGAAGGCCAACATGAGAGGGGTTTCTTCCCATTGGAAAGTATGTTACACGATTCTTCAAGTTATCAACTTGACATTAATTCATATAGATTTCAACCATGGAATATTCAGTTTGAACCACTCTCAGGAATTCAAGCAAGACCTACAAGGAAATAGTCAATGTCTTCTCCAGGGTGAAGTAGGAAAAACATGTCAGAGGAAGAGTAACAAGGGCAGAATGAGGGGTTTAGCTGTTTGCATATGGAAGTATAGACTTTATATATAAGAGCCTTTTATGTTGTTTCATTTGTGATATATTCTCTGTGAGAACAGTTAAGTGAAAAAGTGGCAAAAGTTTTCTTTTTTTTTTTTTTAATCCTCTTGAAATCCACAGCTGGAATGAATCGAAAGGTCATTAGGAGGTTTGGGTTCTGCACTTAATTTATCACCCATGTCAAAGCGAGGAACCTTCTCCAGGACGAGAGATCCGTTTCATGTTTTATTCTGTCAGTAGAAGGTGATAGCAAGTCTGTAAATCCTGTAAATGTCTCAGTACTTCTTTTATCCTGTGGAGATAAACTTTCCGGAGGAAAATCTAAAGCCCACCTTCATGCCTTTGATGAGACCAGACAGCAAAGGCTGTGATGGGATCTCAGTGACAGATATGTACTGAAGCTGCTGTATTAACAACACTCCACAAGAGTTCAGTAACACATCTGTCACAGAAAGACGGCTCGCAGCCATTGGCTATAAAGTGCTGAAGATCAGTCCTTTTAAATTGGTGAGAGAAGAGCAAGGCGTCACATTTCTCCTGTTTGTATCTACAGATAACTTCCTTTAACTGGCAGCACCTTGTATCTGGACTGGACCATCAGAACAGCTGGGGTCGCTGCAAAGGAATGAAAAGTAGTCCAGGGGGGAAAAAGATGATGTTTAGATGGAAAGTAGAAGCATGATGGTGGATGTGTTATGGTTTGTTTGTGGAACCGTCTCAGGGATTATGCGGCATGTCTCCGTGTTTATAAAACGCTAAGCTGCTTCTGTCAGTATAAATGAGCAGAAGTGTAAAACAGTGGATTAAAGCGGGCAGTTTTTTTCTCTAATGTTGATATACTGTAGTATGACTGCATACTACAGTATACTTTAAAACCAGCCAGGTATGACAACAGGTTATATAGATCAATAAAAAAGAGGAAATGATTGTTTCTTGCAGTATTCAAGTAAAACACCTTCACCTTTTAGGGAGTGTATCAAAGATCACCTATTCACATATTAGTCATTGGTCTCTGTGAGGTCCACTTATTCATAAATTAAAAAAAAAAACCCAGCAGTTTAAAACTAGTTAAGTGTTGTGATGTCCATGTTCTTCTGACTGAAGGAGGTGGATTGGGAAGTGGAGCTGGCCTTTGTGATTGGACGAAGAGGAAAACACATCAGGGTGAGCATCATACCACCATCTCTGATCCACTCTAATGAAGGATCTGCTGTGACTATTTAGCTTCCCCGCCTCTTACTCAGGAGGAAGACGCTCTCTCCCATGTTGCCGGGTTCACTGTGGCCAATGACGTCAGTGCGCGTGACTGGCAGATGAAGCGCAATGGGAAGCAGTGGCTGCTGGGAAAAACATTTGACAGCTTCTGTCCTCTTGGCCCTGCGTTAGTAACAACTGATGCAGTGAAAGGTAAGAGTTAATGAGGAGCTGGAGCTGGAAGTGTGAGTCAGATGGGAGAATTAAAGTTAATCAGATGACTCATGCAAATTTTCAGTGATTTCTGATGTCAGCAGCATCACTGAGTTAACATGCTGCAAATCAGTGAAAAGTGTGGCTCTGTGAATGTGTAATACATCAGTGAAGGGAAACCAAAGCCATCATAGAGCAATACTGGAATACTGGATTTACTTTTGTGTAGTTAGTCTGGTTGTAAATCAGAGAACTCAGTTTTGTGTCTTATCAGGTCTGTGGTATGTTGTCACGATTATCTTGAAACCTTGTTTAACATGTCTTTAATGGAATTTCTTCGGCCTAATTGGTTCACATATTCATCCGCACTGATAAGTGTTTTGAAAATGACCCGTGTGTCTCCATGCTGGTATTTGTCATGGCTGAACATAAAAGAATCGTTTTGGGAATTGAAAATTGTGATTGTGAGACTTAAAAGATGAAAGGAAGATCAGTGACCAACAAAAACGAGTTGAAACAGAACTACAGTAGTTATGAGGAGGAACAGAATGAGCCACGGTACTACTAATCAGAGCAGCAGTGGTTGTCCTCTTACATAGACTCAGACTGAAGACAATAGAACACTGAAAATCACCTGCACCAGGTACCTGCTGTGGATCTGGCACAGAGGTGATCAATGGAAATGAGAGTTTCTGTGACAGCCGATATAGTGTGAAAAACAATATCAATCTCTATGGATGGTATCCAAGAACAGAAAAAAAGGAAGCTAATCTTTTGTCACAAAAATGCGATGGTGGAAAAATAACATAAAAACAAGCCTGATGTATATTAAGAGAACATTAAGTCAGATTAAAAGATAAAATAAATTCAAACAAAAAAAAAACCTAGACTGGGTCTAGCATTTTTGGTGTAAACCTGGCCATAAACACCAGTGTAAATTATAGTCCTGATAGTAAACTACAGAGACTGAAGTGTGCTTATATGGGACTGCATTAATGTATAAGTTGTTATTGGGATATTGCTCTATATATAGCACCATAAATTCCTGTAAATACACCAAAATACAAGCTGTGAAGAAAGTTCCCAAAGTCTCAAGAGTCTATGCAGGGGAGGGATATTTCAGCATGACAATAATCCAAAGGAAAAAAAGGTGAAAAGATATGACCTGACCTAATATGCACCCGACTAAAACCTTGTAGAAACATGTTTGGAAATGTTGAATAAAAGTAAATCAATAAATAATGTTAAAAGGTTGAGCTTCTAGTTATGGAAAGTGTATTGATTTTAGATGCATCTAGTTTCCATCATGGGGCCTACATTTTTAATAAAGTAGATCTAAATGATAAATTTTTTGTCAACAATTCAAACTAGAAGTAACATTTATTGACGGGTGATGCAGATTTGGTTTACCTGATATTTAAAATGATTCTCTGTCCTCTAATATATTCGTCTCGATCAAGGATGCAGGACTGGTTGGGAATTATTAGTCATCCTTCATATGGCATTTCTTTTCTAGATCCTCATAACCTGGGCATACGCTGTCTGGTGAACGGAGACACAGTCCAGAGCAGCAACACTGATCAGATGATCTTCAAGACGGCAGCACTGGTCGCATGGGTCTCTAAGTAAGTTGAATCAGTATGATGACGGCATGAGAATTTCAGACACTGCTCATTTTAGTCACGATTTACATAAGAAATGCAGAACTCCATCTTTCCTCAGTTACTCACAGTGTTGAATTTCTAATTAGGAAAATTTGAAAATCAAAACACGGCAGTGTGATCAATTGGCCTTCGTTCATCACAGACTGAGCTGAAATTGAATGCTTCAGCTGAGACTTATCTACCACGACTGGCACTCAAAACCACCCGACCAGATGAAAAGTTCCCCATCTGACTTGAAAATTCCGGATGATGAATTCCTCTCCCTCCTTTCCCTGAATCATTTCACAACGCCTCTGTTGTTCCGTAGTTTTGGCAGCTTAATTCAACCTAATTTGCCTGCAGTTCAGGGCCCTTTTATGCTGCTGTAAGGCTCATGTTTATTCCTGCTGCTCTGCACGGATTTATTTCTTCCTCTCAGGTTCGTGACGTTAACGCCAGGAGATGTGTTCCTGACCGGCACTCCTCCAGGTGTGGGCGTGTTCAGAAAACCACCCGTCTTTCTTAAGGTGACTGATGTATGACACAAACAAAAGTCCGAATACAGAATTTCCCACATTTTTCTTTTTACATTTTAAACTCATCTGAACGATACGCCTGAGTCGCTCTCAGCCAATGAGAAGTCTCGGGTCTAGCAAGACAAAGATATATGGCCAGACTTCCCAAATGTGTTGGAAAAGGAAATCATCAATATCATCCATAAAGTTAAACACAGCTATGGAAGCATCACTTTTGTGGAGATGCTTTTCTCCACAGAAAAACTTCTCCATGAGTAAGAATGGAGGGAAAGAAGAATGTAGAAAAATAAAGAACAATCTTGGAGAACTTTTGCAGAGAGCTCAGAAATTCAAACTGGAGGAACGGTTTACATTTTAATGGAAGTGAGCTTTCATTAAAATGCCTGGAGAGATCTAATGACCCTGATTCTTCCCAGTCGAACTCTCTTGGGAACAAAAATTGGGAGGAACTTCAGAATAACTAAAGTGGCTGTATTGTGTGCAACAGTTTGATAAAGTACCATATTTCACAACTGTGTTAGTGAACAATTTGACGAGTAGATGATCTATGAAAAGCATCAATTTGAAGATAAAAAGATGAATCATTAATCTTAATTTCAGCACTTTAAGGTTAATGATTTGTTTTAATCTTACAATTTTAGAGTGAATGAAAGGAAGGAGTACTGTGCAAACATGTGGTCATCCAAACAGATTGGACCACTTTAGACGTTTAAGGTCTCAGACTTGTTCATTTGTTGAGTTGAAAGCTTGTTAATGATCATCCTAAAATAGATCAGATCAAAGCTTGATAAGAACGAACTCTTCAAATTTCCAAACAATCAATAGCTCCTCTAATGATCTGCATGGTAGTCTTCAGATTAAAATAATTTATGCAAAGTATGAACTATTAACATTAAAGGCAAATTAGAGCCCCTCTTTCCCCTGCAAAACATCTTCAGGGATATTGAGGGTTTGTAAAGTTGGTGCAATGTTTCAGTTTCACCACACATCCACAAATATGACTTTTGAGAAAAAGAAACCAATTCTTCCTGAATCCTATAAGATGAGTCATCTGCAGTTTGCCGATGGAGCACGTAAAGTGCTGCAGATGTTTAGATGGAACTTTATGGTCCCAATGAGCAGAGCTATGTTTGCTATGTTAGCTATTATCTTTCTGGTTTAAATACATATCTTATACTGGTACAGGGGAAGGGGGGGGGGGGGGGGGGGATGAAATGAGTTCAGTAGCAACAAATTCTGAGCAAACATCGGACCATCAGTAACTTAATCCCATCTCAAATCCCACAGTGTGATGTGTCCAAACTTCTGCTTTAAGAAGGAAAGTTGCCATCTCCAACTTTGTGTTTTTTCCCTTAACAGGAGAACCTTTGACCTTTAAGTACCCAAATGTTTGCATATCAATGAAAAATGTTTAAAAGTAAATGTGTATCTTGTTTTTCCATCTTTCAGAAAGGAGACATAGTGGAGTGCCAGATAGATCGGTTAGGCTCCATCATCAACAAAGTGGTCTAAAGTCAGGAATGTCTGCTGATCAATAAATCACACTTCTGATCATCTGCAACAAATGTGAAAAACTGTGTTATTTGATGATTTTTGTATCAGAGATACTTCTGTAACAGTGAGGATGGAAAATGTGGTATTTTTACAACCTAAAACTATGCAATTATGTGACCCAACCACTGAGTCAGTGATCAGCAGCCACCCACTCCTGCTATACAACACAAACCTCCTGACTTGTTTTACCAGGGAAAAATATCAAGTAATTCTCATCATGTTCAACAGTCAGGAACACATCATTTCCCCCTACTAGCTCAGAGGATTCATATGGAAACTTTTCTTATAACAAAACAGATTACTTGTAACAATTTCATTAAAATATGCCATTTTCAGAATCTGTACTTCATATTGCCTGAGAGAAAATTCACTATAATTACTTTGATTTATGTTTCTGCGTGGAAAGACAGAGGTGCCCCTTTTCACCGTCAGACAGCTTTAGGGAAATTCCAGCAACAAACATTTTTTTCCACTTTTTCTGTGCGGTCTGACAAAGTGGACCTGGTAATTGAGTTTGATTATTGAGTCACAAGTAATTTATAAAATCTTAAGATTCAAAATTAGGCATTCGCTGGATGAATGTGGCTATTTTCTCCGAGTGTAAGAGGATGTTTTTGAGGATGTTTTTACAAATTATGAAGGCAACTGAGCTTAATGTGAAATGAAAGTAACATATCCAAGGAAATTAAAACTTTAAATCACTTCATCTCAGGAGATTTTTTATATTGCATAATTATAATTATTTGTGTTAGAGATGTTTGTCAATGCGTCCGAGTACTGTGAAACCATTTAGTGTAATGGTTGTGCATTTAGTTAGACAAGACATTTAAGTATTCAAAGGAAGGAAACTTATCATTTGACCCTGAAATGCCACGGCCAAATTATCATTAATTAAATCTGTTTCACTGTCAATAGCAATTTTTTTTTAATATTTCTTTACAGTTTTGAGCAGCAGTTTTGGAGAAAATTGCCCATGAGCAGCTCATCAGATTTCTTAGTTTGCACACTGATTACTTACTGCCTGATTAACCTTTAAACTTTCCACAACCCAAACCTGTTTCAGATCAGCACACGGTATAGATTTAGGTGGTAGTTTCAGTCAGGGCAGAGCATCATTCAAAGGCTTCAGGATCACTTTGACACCAGGTGGCAGTAGAGAGTCACAGTTGCTAAGTTACTGCAGTAGTTTGTTGGGGTGAGAAACAGCTGCACTGACTGTACAAACATTCGGCTGTAAACGGCAAAAATATTAACGCCTGGCAGAAAATGTCCCCATCAAAGTGAGGCATCGATTTGTCTCGCCCTTTTGATGTCCAAAGGTCTGCGTCAAAGAGACTCTCCTGAGGTCTGACTCAGCAGAGAATGATCTACATTCAGGAGAGCTACTCGGAATGATGAGCTGTGTGGAGAGGAGCATATCTAATATACAAGTGTAAAGAGGTTTCTTGTACATGAGTTGAATTTAAGAACAAACAAGAACTTTTGTTTATTTTAACTACTTGAAATTTCCAGATGCAACAAACAAAAACGGAGTCGTTTCCATCACAATGTAAACATGTTAGTAACAAGTTGTGCTGGGCAGCATCGCCCAAACAGTGAGTCCTCACTGCTGATTAACAGGACTTTATATTCTTTGTTTCCTGCGGCTTTATGCTAATGATATTACTGAAGATGAACTTAAAATCAATGTCTCAGTGAAAAATCAAAAATTAATTACTTAAAGACACACGCTTCTTAACACAGCATTCTTTTTTTTTTTTTAAATGAACAGAAGCTCCTCCAACATTAACTGAGGATGAGTTTGTAACAGAACAAAGCAGAGTCGAGGCCTTGAGTCACGCTGCACTTTTAAACACATTAATTGTAGAGGTACTGTGAGATGAAGCGGTGCAGCTTCTGCCGGTTCTCTGACAACTGGAACAAAGGACTTACACCCAGGACGACGCCTCCTGTCTGACGCTCCTCCAAAATGACCTGAATTGAAAATAATGAACGAAAACACAGTGAAGTTAGAGGATGCTCCAGCCACAATGCTTTTTGATTAATAACCTTTAAAACATTGTGAGGGCTCAGCGTTTCATCTTGAGTGTGCTTTCTGTACAAGGTATAATGAAAAAGTAATGGAAGAGATTAAACAAAACCTTTCAAAACAAGTCAAACAAAAACAAAACGTAAAAATGCAACACTGAAAAAGATGATATTATTCACTAAGCAAGGTCTGAAATAATGAGGCCAAAAGAGAGATAAATTCCAGGCTTGTTTTTCTTTTGTAGTTGCATCAACACTAGAGGCATATTTCCTCCTTGATTTGACCTGTACATCTTAGACATCATGCCTTCGTGACATCAGGGAGAAGAACTAACTGCCAGTCTGAAAGCACAAGGACGATAATGACCATTTCTCACTGATGACCTCAATAATACACTTAATAGCCGTCTCAAGGGATCTTTGCAGATATATGGGTCAATGATGCTAAAAAAAAAACGACTACCACCCTGCAGAGAAGTCTGACGGGAACAATCTCTGTCCGCTGATTTGAGAGGCTGAGTGCTAATTTGCATTGAGAGGAAAATTTGAGTAATATTAATGTGTCAAAATATTCTTTCTCTAGATTCTTTCTTCACAAAAAGGAGTTTTTCTTCTCGCCCAGGTTTCAAAATCAATGCCTACTGTTCTGCCTACCTCAGTTTTTCTACATTTTTTTCCTGTTGTTTGCAGAATCTCATTAGATGGAGACAGTAGTTGCTCATACTCTTATCCATATGGCACATTTTTTCCCCAAGCCTTTTTTTTTTTTGCACTGCATGAAAAACAACTTTCATCGACTTTAAACATGATGCAGGCATGATGAGCCATCATAATAAACAAGCTGACTTTATGGTCTCATCAAAGTGTCTGTTTAATCCTCAGTTTACTGTGCGAGTTGAGAGTTTTTCATATGAAGCCATCTCATAACCCACAAGAAAAACAGGAAATATGAAGGAGAAGTCTTTAAAAATAACTTCCCTTACTTGTCACAACCCAGCCATAACTTCTTTGTGGAAAAAACAAACGCCATAACAAATAAAACTTAGTATTATTTCTTAGACTATATTAGAAAATAGTTATAAAAGCAGAAGTTTTTTTTTATTTATTAGTTCTCAATTTTACGAGGTAAATTACAAAAAAATACTTGGTAACTTAAGCTGTCTTATCCATGCAGAAAGATGTAGTACAATAACCTACAACACTGTGAAAAGAACTTCAGCCAGCCACCCCTCATTTCTTCATACATTGCCAGGATAACAGCAAATATAATATATAGATATAGTATATATATTATATATATGTATATAATATATAGTATATATTAGTATATATATAGTATATATTATATATATGTATATAATAGGCAAATATTTGGTTTGACCACATTCTTTCCTCAACACAGTCTGAACCTTCTTATCCAAGCTTTCTAGTCATTTCTCTAAGTAGTCTTGAGGAGTAATTCTTCCGGCTTCTTGAAGGACATTTCAGAGCTCCTCTTTGGATGTTGGCTGCCTTTTGTTCTGTCAAGATGATACCGCACGGCTTCAATAATGTTGAGGTCCATGCCCCAAGGGGGATACATCACTCTAAGACCTTTTACTGCTGAGTTTCAGTCCAATTCTTAGGTAATTTGGCAACCCTCAGCCTTCTCTTCCCGTTTCTCTTCCTTAAAAAGGGCTCTTTGACAGCCACCGTTCCTTGGAGAGCAATTCTGATGAGACAATGGATCAACCTAAGGATCAGATGCATCTCTCAGGTCCTGTATTAGATCTTTGCTGGATTTTTCCCACTTCCTAAAGACATCACTTTCTGATACAGTTCATCTACTGTAGGCAGTTTTTTTTAGTCCAGACACCACTTCTTTTGTCCTCTTCTTGTCCAGTTTCCCCAAGAGATTTTTAAAACATACTGCATAACATGCAGAGAAATGCCAACATCTTCAACCAATTAATGCAAATTTACTAATTTAAGTCTGTCAAACTGTGTTTATGTTTGGTAAATAAAGGATGTATATTTGGGGAGGCTACTAAAGATACCATTTAAAATTCTTTGCCAAGTTGTGTTTAGACAACAGCTGGTTTATCCCTTTAATTAGGTGCATTTCTATGCTTGAATGATTCGTAGCTTGGTATAAAAGGGTTTAACAAACGAACATGAAAAAGCAACCAATGTCCAAAGAAAAACGTTACCACCAGAAAGCCTGGAGAACTGTTGGTCAAGACCACTAAAAAAAACAACAAAAAAAGAGACAAAGCCAGACTCTTAAGAAACACCATACAAAAAAATTATGGGGTGGCTCTAGAGTTTTGCACAGTATTGCACAATAATGTAAAATACATTTAGAAAGAAATCACTTGTGTCCTCATCCTAGTGAATTATTTATTCTCTATGTGGATATTTCCTCCTAAAACATGAGCACAATTGCCTGGCCAATTCCCTGCTGTATTAAAGTCAGTTTAGATGCAAGTTCATGCTGAGCTCGAGGCTCCGCAATAAAAGTAGGAGATTATTAGTTGATCCAAGATTTAGGGTGCATTTAATGTCACCTAGGAATATTACCATTTGGACTAAACATTTGGACAGCTGGATTAGTTCTAAATTTTCAGTCTCAAGTCAAGCTCTAATTCTCAGCAAATACATACACACACACACACACACACACACACACACACACACACACACACACACACACACACACACACACACACA